>WBMZ01001350.1:135356-155611 GCA_013400975.1 Atrichornis clamosus
ATATATATATATATATAAAATAAAAGAAATCATCTTCCTTTGGAAGAATTCACATGTACAAAATATTTAATTTCCACAGTGAAAAAGGACTTTTTCATTCCGAAACAGGATTTTTTTCTGTACAGGTTGTTCCACCTGCTCAGTGGGAATTGCTGTGATTTACAGGAACAGACTGTTGCTTTCAAGGAGCCATGCAATGCCAGGAACAGGAAGGGACCCATCAGTGTCCCCTGGAAAATACTGACATCTACAGAATATTCTGCAATACAATAAATCGATTTGCATGTGCAATGCAGGTGCATTTTCCACTACTAGTGTTCCGTAACGCGATGCAAGTCAACAGCAGCTGCTCTCACAGAGTCCTGTCCTGCCTGCACCCCTAGGAAACACACACCTACAGCAAAACCAGGGAGCAGGAGTGTTGTTTTTGGCAAAGACTAGTTAAGAGTATGCTGTTTCTTCTCTACAACTGTTACAGATGTAGATGGCAAATATTTAGCTCTTGCTGGGAAGCTCTTGATTGCAGCTTGAGAATTTTAAGAACCAGCCTCTGCAAGTCTCAGCAGTGTGAGGTGCTACTCATCCCACACTCTCCACATCTTCATCCAGAGATTTCCAGCCTGACAGCTCTTGGTTTAGATCTCCAGCAGCCCACAGACCAAATGACCCCACCCCATCATCTTTGAATCAAGCCCATCATTCCTGGGTTTGTGTAAACATGAGTGCACGAACAAGTGGAGGAATGCCAGGGTGGGCAGCACCCCCCTTTGCATGTGCTCAGCCACCAAAAGGGAATGACACAAGTTTGCGTCACTGGAGGAGGAAATAAGTCGTGGCTTGGATCACAACAAACACTTGAATTCCGGCATCCCATTGGAGATCTTGTGACTCTAGTCATCCCCACAAGACAAGAACCCCCTTCATGTTGTGTCTGCCAGGCACCGTAGCAGGGGCCCGAGGCCTTGTTCAAAGGCTTGACATCAGTGACACAAGTGCAGAATCAAAGACAGAGTTGGCTGCACTCCAAGGATTCATCCTGCTGGTGTCTCAGCCGTGCCAGTTGGAGTTAGTAATCGAGGAAGAACTGCAGAAGTTATACCACAAGTGCTGAAGGGACTGGGAATGTCATGTATGGCGTAAACAGGAACTGCAGAGTTGTGGCAGGAGCTGCTTGACCCTTGCGGTGTGGGAGGAGACACGATGCAGTTTGCGTCGGCACAGCTTTCCTCTCCCTCAGCCCAGAGGGCAACACCCAGGGTCTGCTAATGCTTATAGCACAAGGGTAAAAACAGAGGCCTTTCTAAAATATCAGATTGAATTTCTGCCTTCTGGCAAAATGGATGGGGTTTTTTCCACCTATATTCTCTCTGACCTAGACCAGCTCTTTGCACCTGAGCCTGGCTCCAGCAAGGAACCAGCAAGCAAGGCCAGCACCCCAGATTTGGGGCTCTCCTCAACATCACAGCTACAATAACTAACATGAAATGACACTAGGGAAGAGGAGATCCTGCCAACTACAGACTCAGTACCAAAGCTGTTCTTTGGTCTCAGACCCATGTCAACCCTCATCTCCAGGAGCTGCCTGCCCCAGGCAGATTCTTCATGGACTGCAGATTTCACGGCGATGAGACAATTCCCTGTCTGCTGTCTAGAGCTATTGCAAATTCGATTGGAGTCTTTATTAAAATGGTAACTGATATATGTAGAACAATATACTCTACATTCTTCCCTACAACATATTCACGTGTCTTTGCTGGAAATGCTTCCAGCACAGATAAGCAGTTTTTTAATTTCCTCATGTCCTACACACTGCAGCATTAACACACTCCAAGTAACCAACCTGCCCTAAAGGGCAGGCAAGACACAGCTCTCAGACTGCTTTTGCACTCTTCCTTTGCTCCCCCAAATGAGTAGTCTGCAGATCCTGAAAGGGTTTGTGTGCCCAGACTATCACCAGGAATCATAAAATGACACAAAATGGGAACACGCTGACCTTCTGGATGTTTAAACTCTGGTCAGCACCAGAAAGTAAACATGTAAGTCAAAAATATCTTCTTGGGAGACCTAAGATGAAAAAGAGTAAAATGCACCATTTAAGTCTGACAGTTGTTACTAAACCCACACATCTCTCCTTACCTCCCTGTCACTGATTTATGAATCAGATGCCTCATCCTCCGGACAGGCACACACATGTTTCACATTGACATAGGTTTTCTTTCCCACACATCTCTGCTGTGTAAGGTGACCATTTGAACTCATTAATTCACCATACAAAGCGAGTATGTTCCCTCAGCTGGTGTCCTACAGAGCTCAGGTTAAGGGCAGGGGAGTGAGGAGGGCTCCTGGTCTGGGGAAAGGACAGGAGGAGGGAAGAGAGCACATGAAAAGGCTGTACTTTAAACGCAGCATAACTTGCGTTCTCTTCACCCACAGCATGTGGTGTGCACATGATTAGAATGCAACAAAATAGCCCATTGCTTCACATAAATCAAGCAGAGCTTGTCTGTAATTGGTGGGTCCCCAAGTCAACCTGAGCTTGAAGAGGCAACACTGCAGCCTTTCCTTAACAAAGATACCTGGAGAGCTTCTGGTTCTCACACAGCATTTCACTGTCTCCAACCCGCAGCTGAAATAGTGCTGGCTCGTATCAACCAAGTCAGAGGCTGAAGTAAAGCACCCTCTGCCTGACCTCATCTGAGGGCATGTCCTCTCCCCATCATATGCCCAGAGTTGGGAGGTCCCATATAAGGGACACCAGCAGCTTGAAACAAGTTCTTCTCTGCTCTCCCCTTTAACTGCACACAATTTGGCATGAAAGAGGGGAGAACTTGTCACTAGGTTGAAGTGTAATAGCCCTTAGGTAAAGTGCAGATCCTGGCATCCCTATTGCTCCCAGCTCTGTACTTACGTGTCCAAGCCCCATCTGTGCTCCATCACTGTGGTACCTGGGCCCACAAAAAAGCACTTTTACTCATACACGAGGTTAAAGAACACTCACAGCTCATGAGTAATGTTCTCCATTCCCTCTCCCAGACGAATCAGTAATAATCTGGCAAATTTACACCAAATTCATACTTACCCTTGGATATCTTTAATGTTAGAGGCAGGGAATGAGTCTGTTTGTGGCAAGCAAAAAAATTGAGGGAAGGAAGCAGCAAAAAATAATTGGTAGATTAATGTTTTTAAGGAAATAAATATGTGGCTAAAAGTAATTCCATGGTCAAGAAATAAGTTTTTCCAGGAACTTTACTGGAAATGATATGTACATGATAAACCAGAGAAAGAGGGGGAAATTTATAAGAAATTACTCACACACACACATATATATATATTCACTTCTTTGTTAAAACCCCTAATGCAAAAAGGGTGCCCCATCTCCCAGAGAACTTTGGGGTTCTTTGTCATATTTCACAAAACAACATTTGTCACCCTAAATTTTGATAGAGATTAGTTATTTGTTTTAAGACACTCAGTACTCCTGACTCCCACAGACAGCTCTCTGCAACTGTCTGAAAAGACCATAATTAGTAGCCATACGCCATGGATGGAAAAAATCCACGCCAAATATTACTAGAATGCAGTAACATTATTTCCAAGACATTTTGAGATGCATCCAGAGTGAGGGAGACCTGACTCATTTCTTTTATTTTGCTTTTGGCAGGAAGAAGTGGGGAAAAGGGGTTAGACTGAAACTGCCAAGCAGCAAAAGAAAGTCATAAATCTGCCATGCAGAAGTTGGACACAGCAGGTCGCTCAGTATAGGGCATGTGGGGAAACCATTTGGGTCCCCTCGTCACCACTCCACAATGCCAGAAAACTCAGTTGATGTAAATTACTGTTCTCTCTTTGACTTCAGTGGCATTGTGCCAGTTTGTAGCGGCTGAGAATGTGACACAACAGTTTTCATTCTCAGCAAACTTTGACAAAGTTATGCAAAAATACAAGAACATAAGAATTTGAGGTCTAACATCCTACTGAGATAATGCCGCTGATGGCCCTGGTATTTACATGAGACTATAAAATAGGCTTTTTAATCATTTCTTGTCCTGACTTTGGGTTTAAGGTATTACAAGGGTGGGTGGTAAACAAGCAAGTAAATTCTTACAGCAAACAAGCAAAGGATCACCACTGCTACACTGCTTCTGAGCTTGAGTATTGTCTCAGGCAATCAAAACTTTAAAGGGAGAAAAGTCAGCTGCAGCAAAACCGCTGGCAGTGAGAGCAGAGTGTGTCCTTGTGTCCATATGGCTACAGCTTGCCAGGAGGGGAAATGCCTGGGGCCTCTGACACCAGCCCACTAGGGGCCAGTTCTCCTGGCATAGCATTGAATTAACAGGAGAGAAACATGTCCTGCACAGCTCAGCACTTTTACCTTCACAAGTGGAAAATCCTCGCCTGGAAAGGGGGATTAATCTTGTAGGACCTGTGTGGAAGAGCTCCCTTAACACCGTGCGGGATGCAGGAGTTACCATCCCCATCTGTCCCAGGCCCCACGGCCAATCATTGTTCCGAAGCTGAGGTGCTCTAGCAGCGATGCTCTGGGAGATGCTCTTTCTCTGTGGAGGCAGACACCCTTACAAACATGAAGTTGAACCCAGCAGACCTGGCTGAACCTTGCCATTAAATCACTTCAGGAGTTGAGTGACACTGACCTTATGCCTAACAGCCTGCAAGTGAACATACTCCTCCAAACACCCACAATTTTGAATCTTTCCACTGGAAGCAAAGCTAATGGTAAATATAGCAAATATCCTAGAACAGTGACAGGCAAGGACAGAAGCACAGGACAGACAACACAATTGTCCTTTCCCTGCTGTCCCACCAGTCCGACCTGCTTCCTACAACCTCACAGCACCAGGGGAATATTCTTGTTGCAGCAACAAAGTTAATGGGAGCTCGGAGAAGTTTAGTGCAATAGGCAAGATAACATTAAAAATTCCAAGGGAAATAAAAGCAGTGAGTCCTGCATTCCCACTATCAATATAAAGGGCATTTCACTTGTAAAGACTCGGCAGCATTTTATTTCTGCTGCATCCTCATAAGGCTGCAAAGCAATCCTAACAAAACAATAAAACCCAAAACACAAAATCCAGCATCGATTGTGTTTTCACGTGTTAGCAACATCAAAGGTCTCGCCCTGACCTGGAAGAGTGTTACGCTTTGACTTTCTGTCTATGCATTTAACCTGAAGCAAACATATATGCATACACACCACACACACATATACATATATATTTTTATATATATACACACACACACAGACTGCTTATGTAGAAGGAAACCTCTAATAGTTCATCTTACCAAACATCTCCAGTGGCTTTTATTACAGCACTGCAAGTTTCTTAATGCTTTATGTCCTCAGATCCTAAAGGGAACTATTAAAGAGCCGACGTGTGATTCAGCATCCATTTGTGGATGAAGAATGCTAACGGCCGGCACTGCCACAGCAGGGGGGTGGCAGGTCCTGAACGATATCCAGACAATCAGGAGGCAGTTCAAACACTGCTGCAGGGATGTTAATCCCATCTCAGCCTGCAGTAAAATCTCCCTGTGCCATTTTGCAATGCGGCAAATGTTCTCCCTCCTTAGAGCAGCAATTTCTCCTCTCCGTTTTCTCTTACTGCATTTAGCATCAGTGCCAAGGCTCCTTCTCCAAAATCTCTCAGACACAGCCAAAATACTTGCCAGATGTCTAGGACAGCCACTAAATTAACACAGTGAATACGCAGAAAAAGATCTGATGTTTTAAAAGAAGATTTAATTTCCTTAGAACTTCTCTCTCCCCACCACTGCCACCCAAGAAACAACTGTCAGCTATGTAATGTCTCAGCTGGACAAAACCCATAAAGCTGGGACCAAACTGCTGGGCACAGGAGTTTTCTGTGCAGAACTACAACACCAAGGGGCAGCAATATGAAGGATTCAGTGGTCCAAGGGGGCAGTTCAATCCATGGGTTTTCATTTCAGAGTTGCAAATGATTGCTTACAATCCAGAGTTTGAATCCTCAGCCAGCAGATGCTTATTTAATTCATGGCAAGATCTTGGCAGGAAGTCTGACATTTTCAGAAGATAACTGCAGTTAATAGTACAGATCTACTTAATCACTTCAGTCAGGACACAGTGACCCAGTGTCATCTTCTGATCTGATTTATTAAATGATGGCTTCAACTAGAATAAAACAACTGGCTGCTACAGTGTTGACAACATGATGCTCCTGCAGTGCTCAAACACATGGTTTTGGGAAGAGGCAGAAGAAAAGGCAATGAAGCTGCAGTGGCAGGGGTCACATTTTCCTCAAGGACCCCAGCCTGGCATGTTAGCATTGGAAGAAACAACTGGAATACATTTTTTCCCACAAGGCAAAATTTGGGCTTTGAAAACTGCGTAATCCCTCTAAAAGAGAATCTGAAGGCAAAAAGAAATAGCTAAAAAAGAGATAGAGTTATTTCCAGGCCCTCCTTCCATCTAATTTTCCTTAGCTGCTGTACCCTCTCTCTCTCCAGAGAGGCCACCATCCCCTTAGGGCTCATCACCTCACCACACTGACCATGAACCAACAGAGTTAGCTCCTTACTATGACCCCTCCACAGTGATCTTCAGACCAGCTCCAGAGGAATGGTCTCATCATTTTCCCCATAGCCTCTGAGGTCCCCCTGCCACAGGATGCTTTAATCCAATCCCCAAATATCTGCTAAACCAGCAGTCTGCATCCTGTAAGGTGTGGACCAACCAGTGATGGGCTGGAACTGGCCTGTGGAACCTGAAATGGGTCTGTGAAATACTCCAAGGAAAAAGCAAATAATCCAAAAAAGAACTTCTCACTTATCAACAGGACTTTGACAATACCTACAGAGAACACTGATGACTTGTCAATTGTCAAAGATCATGATTAATATTTTGTCATCGTTGTTTCTCATTTTAGGAGTCATTACAGTTTTGCACAAGATTACAGTTCTGATGATTTCACTGGGGCAAAACAAGCTGGCCTGCAGGTTTTTCTAAATAAAGCTCTATGGTCCAATCACTTGATACCACCAGTACATGAATGTCAGGCTATCCAGTCCCTACTGCTTCCAGAGTAGAAAAAAAGAAAATGGAAAATGTCAGGATATATTTGCACTCAAGTTCTGTGACCTCCTTGGTGTTGCAGAGACTTTACAACTCAAGTGTCTGTGCCATGAGTACATAACTATGCATCTGTGACAGTTCAAGTGTGGCCCTTCAGAAAATGGCAGCAATAAACTCCATCATCATAGAATCATCATAGAATGGTTTGGGTTGGAAGAGACCTTAAAGAGCAGCTAGTTTCACTCCCATGTCACAGGCAGGGACATCTTCTAGACCAGGTTGCTCAAAGCCTTGTCCAGCTTGGCCATTAACACTTCCAGGGACGGGGCATCCACAGCTTCTCTGGGAAACCCCTTCCAGTGTCTGACCCACCTCACAGCAAAGAATTTCTTCTGAATATCTAATCTAAACCTATTCTCTCTCAGTTTAAAGCCATTCCCCCTTGCTTTATCACTGCATGCCTCTGATCTGACACAACCTGACCACAGCCACTTAGTTTCTCCCCATAGTCCAAGGAGAGAGAAACACCTGAAGGTACCAGGGTGTGCTCCAGCCTTGGCCAGGCTGCTTCCTCCCGTCACAGCTCTCTGCTGCCCACTGATGACAGGGGAAAATGTCCCATCAATTTCAAGAAGCTGCATCTGCCCTTTGGTCTGTAACGGCCAGGCAGTGAGACACAAGGACTGGGAATGCATCCCTTACTTCCAGCACAGCATTTTGCACTGCATTGCCCCACCCGTGGCTTTCGAAAGAAAAAAACAACCAACCAACCAACCAACCAAAAAAAAGTTAACATTCTTATGGCTATTTTCCGAAAGAATTAATGCACTGTTTCTAAGTGCTCAAATGAATTCAAAGACCACAATCATCGGGAAATTATCTAAATGAAGTTCTGAATAATGAGAATCATGTCACAGCAACAACCATCTATTATTGAAAATAAAGAGAGCAGAGAAAAACACTATTCACCACAGTCAAAATAACACCCTAAAATGGGAATGACCTTTATGTGTTCTTGCTGCTGAATCTCAGGTTTTGTATCATGAAAAGCCACATGACAAGATCCCTGCACAAGATGCCAGGCATTTCCGGCAAACCGTACTGACCGCAGAATCATTAATTTAATCTTCCACTACTCGACTCTTCTCCTGACTGAAAAATCAATGCTAATAAGGAGCTTTGGGAAAAGACTGTGTTGATGCCTCATCTTGTATGGACTAATTTTAACCTGCTATCTAATGACTAAGTGGCTTTAAAGAACCTATAAACGCAACAAAGAGATTTTTAAATGTCTCTTTCCCAAACGGTTCTCTCTGCTGATGAAGACATCTAAATGCATGAGGATGGGTTTATGTGCTACCTCAGCCACTCTGTCAGGAACGCTGGGGATGGAGGCCACAGCCTTGTACTTCAACTGCATCAGCCCCTACGCTTGCGTGCAGGAAAGCACCAGGCAATGAATCCGACAAAGAGCAATTTCGAGTAGTCGGAGACAGTAATAGGATCTGAATCAGCTGAAGGAAAAGAGTGTGGCGCTCTTTGCTCGTTCGGATAAATTGCTGCTGGAGCAATAACCGAAGCCTAAAGAACGAGTGTGATCTTAAGCAATGGTTAAGATGGGATGAAAGCACCACCCTGAACAGCCTCGGCTTCACTCCTGAGCTGACCTGAGGTGTGTCTGTCTTTACCTTAAAATCTTTGAGGAGGTGGCCCAGGAGGTCGTGAGGCATCTGGGAGATCATTCCTCACCACTGGGAACTGTGAGACTCGACTGTTCTGAGCTACACACCTTTTTCTCACTTTTTGGCAAACTTTCCACCAAAATTTCCTACATGAACACTTAGCCCTACTGTAAATCACGCCACCTGGGGACCACTAAATTGTGAATTAGGATTGCCTCTCCTAAAAAACTTCCTTTTATGCCCAGTCAGTTCTTCCAGTTCATTTGTCTCTTCCATTCCATGTTGTATCCCAGTATGCAGCCACTAATCATGTTGATCTGATCACCAGAACACCTACTCTCCCATTTTTAACCCCTTTCTACAGCTCCTAGCACTCTGAATGCTCAATCTTTAAATCAAAGGTCCTGAGGTAGCTTCATTTGCACTCAAATACAAATAAACACACCAGTATTTTTAGTAGAGTTTTAGGAAGATGCTGTGTTTTTTGAAGATTCACCTATCAACATTGGAAAGCACCTATGAATTTTTCTTCCAAATACAAAGCTTCCCCCATACTGAATGGAATATTTACTGAACGCTCACTGAACTTCCAAAGAAAGTTTAAATTTGTTTTCCCTTCTATTCAGCAGCTTTGACCATGGAGGCAGTTATAGAAAAGGATGGATCCAAGATTAAATATTGACTCAGCCTGAGCAAAAGCTGCCTTCCTTTTACAACAGAAGCCAAGAGGTTCTCGACCGTGTTTCACAATTCCCTCCTGAACACAGTATACATTTATACTAATGCGTGCTATTAATGCAAATTAAGGGGAAAAAAATCCCTTGGCTGCAGAATACAGCAGAGTGTTTATCCCAGCTAAACATCACTGTCTTATCACTCTGATAGGAGTGGGAAGGAAACTCAACTCCAGCTTTTAACACTGAGATCCAACCTGATTATGTCACAGTAGGTAGTTTATCAGCAGAATCTCATCTATCACTAACTCCAAACAGGGAGTCTGTGATGAGGTTATCATCCCACCAGAGCCCTGTTTCATTCCCCAGTGCCTTCATCCCAGTATCAGCATGTCTGGCAGAGACACCCGTCCAGCCTCCCGGGAATAATCCCAGAGGGACCAAGGTGTCTCAGAAGAGCTGTGCTCCAGCGAGCTGCCAGGTGCAGCCAAGCACTGCCACTTCATACCTTGAGGCTGGAATGAGGCTGCTCTCAGCTGTTACACAGAGCCCCAGCCCGGGGCTCACAAGAAAACCAGTCATGGCCGTGGGCTGTTCTGTTCCCCATTTCAGCACAAGGATGGCACTTGGTTATTGAGTGGAGACACATCCTCGGGCACACTGGATACGTCCAGCCCACTGTGCATCTCCATGAAGCTAAACTCCGTGTCTGACTCTGCTTTCCCTCTGTGTCAAAGGTGGCTATACCCACCAGGGCCACATCTGCCTCCAGCCTGGCACGACTTACCTGCCTGAGATGGTGCAGGTTTCACAGCACGCTGTGCCCAGGCTCTCCAAAATCTCTTGTGCCCAAACAGCTCTGTGCCTGGGTCACCAGAGCTCCCCTTGTCTGCTCTCTGCAGGGCAATACTTGCAGCTGTCCCTAGAGCACCACCCTCAGCACGGGGGAAGGGTGAGGAGGGGGCAGGTCCAGCCGAGGTGTTGGACCCAGCACCCGAGGTGGCTCTGGGCCAGCAGCACATTGCAGCTCCCATCAGAGTTCTAGGCAACATGCTTTGGGATTGCCACCAACACAGAGTTATCAGGATGGAAAACAATCCCAAAATGTGTTGTTGTTGTGCTTTTGTGCTCCTGCTACAACATGTTACATGGAATAGAAAAACTATATAGAGGAAAAGTTTGTTGTTTTCCAGTAATTTCCACAAACTCTCACCATTCTTTATTTGGTCATTCTACAGCTCTCACCCATCCTTAGATTATCATGCAGAAGGAAAATGGGATGAAGCTGAAAGATAACAAAGCCCTGGCAAGACTCCAACCATGATTAGACATTTTGATGAGTAGCGAGCATGACCAGAGTTATAGCAGTAAATAATTAATGTTATTTTCGAAATGACGTCTCAGGAAAGATGTAAACGCTCATGATTTGAGGGGCATTAGCTAACCTCTAATTACAGAGGGAAGGGAGGAATAGATACTTTTCTGAGATAAGGAATAACCTAACTGCTTGTTGCAGGGTTGCCTGGAACACCCTTGCTCTGCCCCTTTCTGGTCATTGTCAGAATCCCAGGCTAGAAGGTTTGAAGGTCTGAGGGAGCTTAGCAACTCCTAAATTCCTAGAAAAACAATTGTAACTCATACTTTGCTTTCTACAAACATTTGATTTTCTACAGTAATTATAGAAATATATTATTATCTAAACCCAGATGTTTTGTTACAGGGAAAACATTACCATAGCTACCTTTTTTTCTTTTTTTCCAGGAGCTGCCATTAATGGTTTGTCAGTTTGTGCATTACAAACTTCTGTGTTTTCTTTAGAGAGCTATATCTATCTATAACTATATAGATATAGTAATTAGGTGCTGCCAACTATGCTAAAGTATTTTTCTAGCATATAAGAAAGCTAGAATGCAAAAACAGCTTCGCATTGCAGAAGACCCAAGCTTAAACACTTTTACAGGTCAACTGTATAAAGTAGATAAGGGAAGACCATAGTACTCACTGATATACAATATGATCTATTCAATTCACTGAAACTTTAATTATTAATGTGCAGTCTGCTTTACTTCTCTTTCCTCCATGCTGTGTTGAATCCAATCATTGCTGCTTTTTTTTTTTTAAACTCATTTTCACCACCCATTTTATAATGGCCAAAGCAAGAGCTCTCCAACCTTGACAGGTCCCTCAATACAACTCATGACATAACATCACTCTGTGTGCCCAGGTTTCCATCCCTTTTGCTTTCAGTCTGCCAAGGCAGGAATGTGTGGAGTGCTTTATTGTGGAAGCAGTTGGGTTTTGGTCTTGTACAGAGGAGGGCCAAAAGATGCTCCTTACAGCTGTGAAGGTAGATCATGGCCCTCAGCTCCGCAACCTCAACACAGGAATGTTTCCCCTCCTGCCCAAATGTGTGTTCTTTTGCTCTAGCAGGTCACCAAAGCAATTTAATGGTAAACCACAAACTTCTGTCAACAGCACCTAGAGATTTTTGAGATATTATGGGCTCAGGCCCATCAATCTCCCCAGCCCCACCTCTGGAGAAGTTGCAAGCTGAGGTATGCCACAGGAATGCAGAGAGGTGCCCGGAGAGCTTATGGACTCCCCACCCCCGGAGGTGTTCAAGACCAGGCTGAACTGGGCTCTGAGCAATCTGGTCTAGTGGAAGGTTACCTGCCCATGGCAGGGGTGTTGCACCAAGGGATCTTCAAGGTACCTTCCAACCCAAACCATTCTGTGATTCTATGATAAAGCAGCACACAGGGCAGGAGCCAGAACAAATGTGCTGAAGCAGCCAGCATTGGTCCAACAGCAGCACTTTGGACTAGTGAGAGCCTCCCATGTGCTGCAGGCAGTGCCAGGTGTACCCTACAGCCACAGTCTCACCAAGGGTGAGTGTGTTCTTCCTGCAAGGAGGAGGTGCAGAAACACCCAAGCTGTGCAGGTCAGCCAGCGTTGATATGGGGAACAGGGAGCCACAGCAGGGATGCCCCGTCAAACGTGCCTGTTTGGGCTCCTGTCGGGGTCCTGCTGAGCCCTGACTGACCTGGAGAAGAACAGGAATGGACAGGTTTCTTTAGGATGTGCTAAGCACATGGAGCTTATCAGAGCATGGCAAGCAAAGTACTCCAGGCAGTGCCATGGACAACAGACAAGGGGTGCAATAGGCAGCACTGACAATGCCACCATGACGTGCCACTATCTCCAAGCCAGTGGTGCCGGCCAGCTGGGGCTGTGCACACGTAGTCACAAGTCAGCATGCTGGGAGCAATGGTCTGTCTTTGGTACGGACCATGCAGCACACTACGCTCCCATTGCAGCACTTGCACTCGGGCTGAGCCAGCCTAACGAGCTCCTCTAGGGGCTGCATTCAGACAGCAAAATAAAAAAGTGAGAGATGGGTGATTCCCGTGGGACTCAGCAAATCTAGCAGCAATCCTGGGCAGCCCTTTTCGTGTTGCTGTTCATTGCGTGAGACTCTCTATGAAAAATTCAAATTATTTTTGTGCATTTTCCTGAAACATTCCTCCTCTGTGAGATGGCACCTAATGGTCAGCAGCACTAACAGACACTGATGCGATGGGAAGCAGCATTTGCTCTGCATCCTGATTGGTTTGATCTTCCAGTGATGCTACTAAAGAGTTATAAGCCCTTCCTCCTGGCCCAAATCCAAAGCTCGTGCTTGAAACCTGAGGTTCAGCAAGTACTGATATTGTTTGCCTGCTGAGGAATGGGCATTTCTGGCAACAAGCTGTTGATTAGAAGAGGTGACAGAACTGCTGAGTGGCTGAATCACTCCTGAAGAAGAAATGCAGTTGGATTCGTATCCCCAGAAACTCACGCAATGCTCATTTGTCTGCTTTCCCCATTTGCAGCCCACACCGTGCCTATCAGCACATACATTATCCTTGCACAAAAACCTCCTTAGAAATGGTATCTCAGATCTCATCGGTGACTTGGTCACACAGACATCGTTTGAGGTCCAGAGCCCTGCTCCCTGATGCTCACGCATTGCTTGGTTTATCAGAGCATCAGGGTGTGTCTGAAGCGGGGCTCAGGGTGTCTGCTGCCCCTGCCACTCCTCCAGCGTGTCCCCAAAACCCAGCCCAGCGCTTGGCTCAGGGCAGCCCTCCTCCATCTCCAAAGCCTTGCTGAAGAGGAAGCGGTGCAGACTGACCAAATTCCAATCCCCTTACACAGCCCCTCGGAGTCACTCTCTGGACGTCTCAGCACAGCCTTGGCTGCTTGCTCAGACCTGAAAATGCAGTGAAGATTCGGAGAGCTAAACTCTTCCTTTCCAGGAGAAATCGAGTGTGGGATATTCCCAGCCTCAGACTAATCAGACCCCAGAAATTTCCTTGCACTGGATGTAGTCTCAAACTGTGGCTGCTGTTACTGACATTATTTAAAAAACACAAGAAAAACACCCAACAGTTTTGGGGAATAAGAATGCAGCTAAAGCCCCAGCCCAGGGGTGGGAGGGAGATGCAGCAGACTAAAGAAATCCCTGCAGTGCCCAGCATCAGCTCCTCCCTTACCTGCAGCAAAGGTTTAATTGTAACCTTACAGTGCTGACAGAAGCAATGCAGAAGGCAACGAGAGAGATGCACACACAGAGATGCACAGAGCACTTCATAGCAATAGCTGCAAATGCTGATCCAGGTTCAGACCACAGAAATTTCCCAAGGTCTGATCTTCAGCTCCCCTAGACTCCAGAAGAAATCTATCCCCAGAGCAGATAAGGGTGGGCTTGGTCTCCTTCAAATCTGTCTTTTAAGGGTTTCCAGATCCAAGCGCCAGATGAGCCATCCCTGTGCTGGGGAACTGTTTGGGGCTGCAGAGACCTGGGCTCAGACCCCAAGGGTAAACTTGAGTCCCAAGCGTGGGAGGGACCATGAGCTGGCCAAGCATGGAGCAACATTTGGCTGGACGGGAGCAGTCACTGCTGCCCCTGTGAACAGCATCACTCCCAAAGCCTCACTGACAGCTCTCTCTGCTATAGGTGAAGAGGGACAGACCCTGAGGATGATGGTGCCTGCGAGGCTGAATGCCCTTCAGCTAAACTGATTGAGACCCTCCTGCTCTGCTGCCCAAGCAAGAGCTTCCCATGACAAGAACCTAGACAGAGCTTTCTATAATAAAACCCACACTGTAAAAACTAATTAAAATGTTTAATTAGCTTTTGATTAACAGCATATTTCAAAATCCTTTAGAGACTTGCAGATCAGCAGAGGCATAACTTTGGAGTCCGGACTGTTCAGTTTTGAAACGCATTCCCTCCTTAAGAGCAGACACACAATTGCGTACCCACTTCAATTGCTCCTCATTTGCAAAGCCAGAGCATGAAGCAAGTTGTGTTAATGTGTCGAAATGAGGAGAGAAATAAAGAGAGCAATGGATCACTGAGTCCTTGAAGGGAAAAGTAATATTGCAGTAATTTATAGAAGGGAGAGTTTGTGGGTGGGACAGTCGCTCTCAAAGAACAGCGGTGCTCAGCCAGTAAATAGGGCTTGTTTGAGAAGAGCATCACTGCCATCTTCAGGACATCTGCTTTCTCTTTCCCAACATGCAGCAGATTTCCTGGAAGCATTTACTGGTTTATGCAATACAAAAGAAAGTTTTCTGCAACCCCAGACAATGTTATGTTTTTAGTTATTACTGATGCTCTGTGGAGGATGTGTTGGTTCAACACCTCCCAGCTTCTGGATTTTGACACCTTGAACTGCCTATGCAGGAACAATCATAAACATAATTTCATGTGCAAACTTCAGTTTAAGATGAAATAGACCTGTCAGTCAGACCAGCTCACTTCAGTGCAGTAACATTTCCTCTCACCCTTTACTCAGTCCAGCTCCAAGGAGCCGCCCTCTTCCACTTCTCTTGCAAGGTGTTAGCGTAAGAGAAGTGGTAGGAAACTCCTTGTGACATCAGCCAACTTGCCTTCCAATGGCATTAAAGCATCATTCTTCTAGCCAGGACAGTAATTCAGCTGCCACACACAGAAAGTGTGTCTCTAGTCAGGGCTTCCAAGTGGCACTTCACTCTCAGGCACTAGAAGCCATTTCGAAGATGTACAGTGCTTAAGGCAGAACCTACCACCTCAAAAACAGCAGTAGGCATACTAAAGATGATAAAGGCAACTGCTTTAAAGCTAGGAAAGAGCACAGTTAGGATGCCCACATTACTTAAGCTCACATTTCAGCAATGTGCTCCCACACTGTGTTAATTTCACCAATGCTGATCAGGGGTCACATAGCTGGTTATGGGGACATCAGTTTTATACTGCAACATCTCCCTCCACCCTGCAATTGGACACATCTCACGTGCCCCTTCACATGATGGGTGTGTTTCCAGCTCATTAGATGAGCTGGATGTGTGCACATACTCCTTTCCCAAGCCTGGACACTGGCCCATCATTTGGTCAGTGTTCCAATATCACTTTGACACAACAGCCACATGTGAAATCATGCAATGCAGGAAATATGAGGTGCCAGGATTAAATAAGCAGCTCCGTTGCTTCCTTGCCTGCACCCAAGGAAGAGATGGGCCAGGCCACAGATCAGGCCAGATACATGTTCTTGCCAGGCCAGCTCTGACTTGAGGTTGTCTTAGACTCCCATGACCACAGAGGCCACCTCTTCTCTGCCTCAGTCAGCTCACGGAGTACGTGCTTTGCAGCAAGAAATAAAACCATAAAGGACATGCAGATGTCACCTGCAGCAGGAGCTCTAGGAGAGACTGAGCATGGAGACATCAGTGATACACCCTGAATGGCAAGGAAGGGGAGAGTGCACAGGAACACTCCTCTGGAGACCTCGGGACCAACAGGAATTTGCCATCTCCAACAAGGGAACCCCATGGCAGGAACCAGGACAGGGGACAGCACTCCTATATCCCACTTCACCATAACAGCCACCAGGTGCTTGTAACTCCTCACCTCAATTATTGGGCACCTCTGATCCCTGTGTTGGCTCCTGGACAGGGCTCAAGCATGAGCAGGGAATGCAGGGCCCCAGGGCAGGAGTCTGCAGGGAGTAGCAGACTGCTGCAGTTCACAGCACACTGCTGTGGGGGAGAACACAAATACACCTCCTGAACTGCAGCTGTGGGGGAGAACACAAATACACCTCCTGAACTGCAGCTGTGGGGGAGAACACAAATACACCTCCTGAATTTCCCCAACTTCTGTTGTACAAACTGGGGTCCCAGGAGCCATTCTAGAACCTGTCATCAATCGTTTCTAAGCAGCACATGGAATATAACTGACAGCACCAACACACTCCCATATATAAAACAGATGAGATGAATGTTTTCAAGAGAAAAACCAAGGGTCTTGGGTGAGACTGTAGCTGTGAAACACAGAGACATGACTGAGCAGGGCAACCGAGGAAAGGCTGTAAGTGCGGCCCTGGGAGCTCCAAGACCACTCACACACAAGGGAACCTCAGTAAGCACGTTCATGACACACCAAGTCCATGTAACTTGTTACCAGCCTACCTTGCACTCAAGGATTTGCTGGTGAAATAATTACAGCAGTGAATACATGGAAAGAATAACACATAGTAAAATATCCAGGGGTTCAAGTCTGATCAGCATCAAAATCAGGGTCTGATTCAGCTGTGTCAGCTTTATCTGACATCTTTCTGCAGCACACAGTCCTCCTGTCTATGGTTTCAAGATCAGAAACAGCAGTGTTTAATTTGGCAGATCCCTTGAAGAAAGCTCGATTCTACCACTTGGTCAAGTCTTGCAAATTGTAACACGTGCAGAAACCAGATAACTTCACCACTGCCCCAGAGAACTCCACAAATACCCACTTTGCACTGCTATAGCTGTGACGAACAGGGTCCACAGCACTGCACAGATGCAAGAGACAGGGCCAGCTTACACTTGGCTAGATTTGCTCACCAGGTACAGCCCTTCTTTTATTGCAACCCTGCCAGAAGAGGTAACCCTGTTCAGGCACCTTTGTGTCATCGCTGTAATAAAACTGAAGGATAACACCAGCCCAAAAGGGTCATTAGCACAGGGGGAAGCAGATCACTGGCCTGATCCAGGGCACCAAGCTGGTTGCAACTCCAGTTTTTAAATATGCCATGTGATAGCAATTCATTACAAAATTCATATGCAAATTGATACCATGAACTTTATGCTGGGATTGCTTTAGTCCTTGCTCCACTGCCCCCACATGGGGAGCTGCTACTACAAATCTGCCAGGAGGCATTACACTGGGCTTGGGGGAAGGGGTGAGAACACTTGGCTTAGGCCACTAAAATGACCAGAAGGGCAAGCAAGAGCAAACAGCCCAGTAATTAAGAGCTGGCTCTCTCTTTTGATGAAAGAAGCCGCTTCACAGAGTTATTTCTCAAAATTTAATAATTAAGCAACCCCATCACCACAGATAAGAAAGGCACCCTCAAGGATGCCTCTGGCCTCAAGAAGGACATGTCACCACACACCTGCAGCACCCAGGGAATATCACAGTGAACTTCCACACCGACACACTCCTGAAATGCCACAACTAACTATAAACTCACAGCAACTTCATTAACTACTCCTTGCTACTTATTTAACAAGTCTAAGCTTTTTTCAGGGACAGAAAGACAACACTAAGCTTTGCAAACCCAAAGGAAAGCAAGATGAGCAACCTTCTAGTGAAGCAGCATTCCAGAGACTAATCACATCCCTGTTGCAGAAGACACGCTGGCATTGGCCTTGTGAGTCAGGAGAAAGCAGCCAAAGGACAGTTCATCCAGAACAAGATGTTTGCACAGGAATGCTCCCAGTCCACATGCAACAAGCCATTTCAGGGTCTTCCCTCCAGATCTGCTCCAATCAGAATAAAACTACATGCAAATAGGCAGCATTTCTGACAGAGTGAAATCCCAATGCAGAACTGAAGATAAGGACAGGAAAGGAAATTTTTTTTTTAGGAGAGACATTTCCATCATTTACTTTTTATGTGAAATTTAAAGAACCAAAATCAGTATCACTCAAGCAGGCTGGTACTGAAGAACTCCAGAAGCATTCCAGAGCTTGAGGGTGGCACACACTGTTAGCCATGCAGCCTCCTTACTGTCTGTGACACATCACACATGCCCCTCTAGACGGTGCTCCCAGAGACCCACCTGTGCCTGGAATCTGAGGCTCACAGGAAAGGAGCAATAGCATTTACACTCAGAGACACAGCACCACGAGGAGAAGGCCTTCCACCCACAGCAGCTGCAGGGTGGTTACACCAGCTCCCAGGACAGGGAGGGTGGCTAATTTGAGCAGAGCATTTGTTTTAAACATTGAGTGCCACCCAGCCCAGCCACTCACCCCAGGATCCCAGGCTATATCTATCCAAACAGCACAATTTTTCCCCCAAAACTGACATAGAGGCTGTTTAGTGGCCAATACTTAGTGCTGGGCTTGACAGCTGCTCTCCTGTTCACCACCACAGATAAGAGCTAAAATGGAGAGGGCAAGATTAAACAGTGGTTCTGTAAGGAGCAAGCACCAAAGCTTGAGCAGGAACACACAGCAGTTTCAGCTCAAAACTGCAAACAGCTGATGCCTGGTGCACTGAAGAGCCTGTTTTCTTGGAAAGCTCATGAGTGGGGAGGCTTGTGGAGCTGTGGGCCAGCCAACTCCAAGGCAAGCCAGCTCTAATCTCCTGTCCCAGCTGCATACACAGAGAAACTGCAAAACACAAGTGCCAGAGGAAAAAAAGGAAAGCTCCAATTATTCTCAGACCACAAGAATGACAGTGTTTCAAAGCAAAGATGCTGTCAGGGCAGCAGAAAGGAAGAGATATCCAAAACAGCCCACTGAAGAAATTGTGTTTGGTCAGCAGCCACTGAGACAAGTCAGAGAAAAAGACATCTGATGTATGGCTGGTTCTTCCACAACGACACCCAGGCTGGATTTCTAATGAGATCAGAAGTAAAAACTGTCAAATACACAAGTTGTGCTTAAAACCCATTCTCTCTAAATTATGTTTCCTTTAGAAAGTTTTACTTCCAAAAAGTAACAGGAACACAATTTGTTCCTCCTGGGATTATTATTCCTTAACTGTATTCACAACAACAAGGCTGACACTAAATTATTATTTTTTCCCCACAGTAATGAAGTGATGAGGACAGTTTCCCCTTCAGATCTATGCAGAAGGGTTGCTTGTGTACAGTTTGTAACATTCACACGATTCTGGGATTTTTTTTGTTTTTAAAAAAAACACGAAAAAATCCAGTTTTGTCTGTTCTCAGCTTGATTCAACTGTGGTATTGCCAAAAGGACTAGAAAGTAGTATCAGGTCAAAGCAAGAGTATTTAATTCCTGTGGCCAGTAAAGCACATGGTTTGCTTTCTCTGTAGCAAAGACCTCAGCTAAGCATCTTTGGCAGGAAAGACAAAATATATTGCCCTGCCTCACAGAGATGGACATACAGGTACCCACAACACACACTTGAACCTCCTTAAAACTCTTCAAGAGTCATAATTTACCATTTTGCAGATCTGTTTTTTCCAAAAACAAACAAAAGATAAAAAGGAGAACATGTCTTGATGGTGTAGAAGGGGTATCCATAAATCCAGCATGGTCACACTATGTTATACTCAGAACCAGTGTGCTACGAAGTTACAAAATATTACTTGTTCACCAAATAAAGCTGAGGGGTTCACACTTGCCTACAGGTTTCAAGTCTCCTTTCCAGAATGCTGACAACTCACGTTAGGCATAATCACAACAGCACCACACACAAGGTGCACTAATGTTTGCCCATCAAGGCAAAACATGCCACTTCCCAGTCTTCTAGCCATTCTCAATTCTTGTTTTCACAGAATCCCAGAATGG
>WBMZ01001351.1:0-14318 GCA_013400975.1 Atrichornis clamosus
CCCTGCCCGCGCCCACGCCCCGGCCCCGGGCTGCGCGGCAGCCGCTGCTGTGCTGTGCCCGTGGAGCCCCGCGGCCCGGGCGGTGGCGGCCGTCCCCGCCCCAGCACTGCTTGGCATAGGTGAACCGAACTGGAGTTGCTGGGAAGGCGTAGCGTGAGAAGCTCCCAAATCTGTTATCCTGTACAGTAAAAAGTACATCCCCTGCCTTCGGGCTGTTTCTGAAACAGGCGGTATGCCTGGACAAGATAGAGGTGCACGCCTCGTGCAAGCTACTCATTCCTTGGTACCAAAGGGAGAAAAATGTCTGCTTCCCGAGCCAATTCCCGCTGTCCCCGGGGACGTGGCACCACGCGTGAGTCGCACTGGGGCACAGCCGCACCGAGGGGTCGCCTGGGGAGGCCGCCTGAGCAGGGCTTGGGAAACATCCCTCAGCAGGGCAGCTCCCCCAGTCTGGAAATGGAACTGCCCCCGACTCTATGCAAACTTGTGACCCTGGCAATTAACTTAGCGTTTTAAGCATTTAATTTCCCTGATTTTGTGTTCCTTGCTGGGCACGCATTGTTATGTGCTGCGGCTCTGACTGGCAGAAGTGGCCAGTGTCCACATCTCCAGAGAAGTCGCTGACAGCTGAAGTGCTCGGCATGTTAGCAAGGTGAAGTCAGACTGCCAAAACATATGACAGCCAAAACAAACTATGTTTTTAGCAATGTTTTCTCTGTATGCCTTCAGCAGACAAATAATTACGTTTGGCATGTTTACTGGGAACATTGCAAAGTAAAACTCATTACTATTTATAATGCATTTATGAGTTATCCATTGGAAGTGTCTTTAAAGTATGATTTGATTCTGTAATTTTTAACACCGAGGCAGTCAAATGCTAATGTAAATTATTAATCATATGGACTTTTTATATCAAGATCACATGTTTTCCAGTGATCTAGATGAACTACAAACTAGAGAGCCATAGCTGCACTGATAGTATGTGGAACTTGGGTGTTTTGCTGCTAACTATGGTCTTATTACAGCACCTGCATTTGTCCCTAAAATAGCTCATGAGTCAGGTTTTCAAAAAAGCTCAGCATCTTTGCAGGCACTAATGCTTGGGCCATTTTTCTAAGAGCTTCGCATACTTTGTATGCATATAGTCTAAAAAGCTTTTCTGGAAAAAAAATCATGTTCTTCAGCTTACCAAACAAGAATCCAGATTCTCCTGCCATTAAATGAAATTCCTTGTGAGGGGCTGTATTCAAACACTTACTACGAGTGGGTCTTCACTGCCTTGCTTATTGGGGAAACTGGCTGGCTTCACAACTAAGCTGCTGTCATTTTCATTACAGTTTCTCTAGGATTTCACAATTGCGAAGAGTCCCTTGGGCTTCCCTGCCTTTCATGAGACTGTTTTTGGCAGTGCTGTAGTGTGGGAAGAAGGTTGAAGGCAGGTAAGTGCCTTTCTTCAGGGCACAATAGGCCATGGGGCGATGAGTCAGCCCTGGGGAGTGATCCAGGCATCCAATCCTTGCTTTATCCAGACACTGAGAGTTTGTGCAGTTATTGGGGATAATCCTCTGCTTTTGAGTGTATTCACTCTGAACTTGTGACCTTAGTGAAAAGTTAATAGTATAAAAGTAATAATAAGCAGGAATCCAGTTCAAAGGGAAAATATATGCATTTTCTGAAGATTTGTGGGAGTTGATACAAGCATGACATTCACTTGCATCTAATCAATCTAAGCCCATTCTGTCACCAAGACTGCAAAGATGAGTGTTATATCTTTGCAGCTCAATATAAGTTATTTTTCTTCAAATAACTAAAATATGTAAAAGATGCTTATTTCCTGTCCAAAGAAGAAAATTTTTGTATCCAGTATCAGGATTCAGGTGTGCACAAAACCAGACAAAAGCATAAGAGAGAAAGGTGAGGCTTTACTTTTAATCCTGACTCTGAATCTTCACTTACATGATTTTGTATTCTATTATTTAAGATGCACTGTAATATCCCTCATACATTTTCATTAATCTTATACAGAGCATGTGTAACAGATTGCAATTTTCCTTCATTCTGCTACTTCTCATTATTTCCCATCCCATGATTATTCACTGTGTTTATCACCTTTATGCAGTTAGTCTCTCTCTCTCTTGTGAGTGGGCTGAATCCTCCATAAGTAGTCCTGTAATCTACAGCAACAGAGGATCTGACTCCAAGTGCATTATTAGGAAAGAGTTGAGATGTCATCTTTAAGACCGACCTTTTGCAGAGGAAGGGTGAGGTATAATTGTGACTAAGGCTGTCCTCTTTAATTTAATTAATAATTTAATTTAGTCACAATAATTTAGTAATTGTGACCAGGCTGTCCTCTTATGGTCAAGAAACCAGTCTGCACCACCACATGGCTCTGACTTGTTCCCCTGCTGCCCTTCCTGTCTCAAACACCCTGCAGGACCTCTAGAAGGACCTCTAAGCACCATCCCCATTCTTTCTGTTTCTCAGTTTGGAAAGAAAAAGCCTGTAAGGCATTTCAGTATCCTTTTCCACTGGCAACTCAACCATTGATCCCAGCTTACCTGCTTATGTGCCCAGCTGATCTGCCCTGCAGCCAGTGTTAAATGTGCACAGTTCTTGTTCTTCCTCACTGCATCACCAATACGTCCCATGGCCAAGTTAGGACTAGTGACAACTTGGTGCTAAAGAATGTCCATCTCTGAAAAATTTGCTACCAGGACTGCAACATATTTTACCTTCAGCTCACTGTATGAGCAGATCAGTGTGCTCTTGGAAGAACCTACGTGTTCAAGCTGCCCTTAGTTACACATTGTTACCTGTACTGCAAGGCAGGGTTAGGTGGCACTTGTCTACAAAGGGAACTTAGGCAGCAGCTGGGCTGGAAATCAGCAGGTGTTCACCAGTGTCTGGGACCAGCCCGCTCTGGCTCCTCTGCATTAGTGTGGAATGCTTCAGGGCCTTCTCTGTGTGTTTATCTAGCAATAAGACAAAAAGTAAAACAGTTTGCAAAGGTAGTAACTTGAGAAGTAAAATGTACTGATGTATTTAAAGACAAAATTTCAGTTGGTACGGAATCTGAGTTAGTCCATTCACTGCCTGTTTGCAGCAGTGAGGAGCCAGGCCATAGGCACACCTTCTGAGGGCTCACAGGATACATAAGAAGCTTTTTAAAACAATTTTTGATAACTTTTTTCTCTCTTTTAACTGTTGGGAAGCTGATGTTTCTTTTTATTTCTCTGGAGAAGAAAGAAGACAAAAAATTGCCATCTCTGGTAATTTGTATCATTGCATTTCTAGTCTCCATGGAAACCTGTGTGGTGCTCCACAGTTGGGTAATATTTCAATCTGTTGCAGCAGAAATCAGATGGAGGGAAGACTGGGTTCTGCACCTTGCCTCTTAATTAGTTAAAAATGGTTTTGAAATTATTTTCACATTGTGTTGCAATCTTCATTTAGAGTAACAATAGAATAAATGGAAGTAATCAAATTAAGTCAGTATGACTTGATCCTACGTACACCTATGCACATAATTCTGCCACTCAATTTGATTCTGATAGACACTGACATTAATTTGGAAGAATTCTTTGTTTTTAGTAGGATTGTAAGGATTAATACTATGGAAACTGAAAGCATAATAGCAAACTGTTTGTCAGGTTGATTGTAATAAAAAGCTTTCCAGACAGGTAGTAACAGTCTCCTTGTTGTGATTTATGTAAGCAAAGCATTTTGAAAATCAAGAATCTTAATTGTTCATCTTCTGCTGTCTTCATTCTTGTTCTTCCACTGCTAAGGAAGAAATACATCCCCAAACTGGTTTCCTCCGAAAAGATGCGGTAACTTCATCCACCTGCTTCTTCAGGAGTTCATTTCTTTACACCAAGCTTTATGAACTTGAGCACAAAGGCACATAATCTTACTGGGACAGCAGAAGGTGATACAGAGAAGAAATACAAAGAGAGAGACCAGTCTTTTTTGTGACTACAGTCAACCCATGAAGAGTGAGTGCTCTCAGCCACCTAAGAGTAAGTAAAATATATAGTAATGGAAATACTGCAGCCTACTGTCAGCCTGCATAGACAGCTGTGATAACAAGGTACACAAAGAAATAAATCAATTGGACAATTTTCTAAGCATTTTACATTTGAGCACTGAAATCACACTATTCACTGCAACTGCACTGAACCACAGTGGTGAAATATGATAGTGATTTATGCTATTCACTATAACCAAACTACAAAATCTGATCATATTGTGTGTATTTTTTAGGTATTTACTGCATTTTTTTCAGAATACTGTGGAGAAAATGTATGCTAGTCGAGAGGATATTGGATATGATTTTGGAGATGACTCAAAAGTTGGAAGTAAGCCAATTAAACCTAATCCAAACATCGATGGAGGATGGGCTTGGATGATTGTACTTTCCTCTTTCCTTGTGCACATACTTATCATGGGTTCCCAAATGGCCCTTGGAATACTCAACATGGAATGGCTTGAAGAGTTTAATCAAAGTCGTGGCTTAACAGCGTGGGTTAGCTCCCTCAGCATGGGCATTACACTCATTGTAGGTACGTGCCAGCATCACTTATTTCAAAAATATATAGATCTTTAGAATATGTTTGCCATTCATCCCTTATGGTTGTCCTGAGTTGACTTTTTAAAGTCACCAGGACAAATTTTAAAATTTAGATGGAGAAAGGGAATAACAGGAAAGATAACAGGGAAAATTAGTTCAGGAGACTGCATGAGCAGAATAGGAAGCCTGGGACTTCCAGGTCTCACTAGAATTAAAAAAACAGATGATCTGTGAAGCTTATTGTCTTTCCTATATTCTGTCTGGGAGGAGAAAATATTGAATTTGGACAGTTTTTATTTCAGTGTGGCAGCTGAATTAAATTTTTTTTTTAAGTTGTGGTTGGACCAACCCAAAGTAATATCTGGAGGAAATGTTTGTGTATAAATGTATATACACACACCTATGACTCCCTAAATGAAGACTGAAATAGTTGTTTAGATCTGCCTAAAATATTCCACTGAAAACATAAAATGTTTAACTTCTTGTTACTTGTGGAAAAGGCCTGCACTCACACAGCACCAGCATTGGGAACAAACATTTCAGCTTATCCATCTGCTTAAACTGCCCCTTCTTCATGGGGCAACTTTGATTTTAGGTCTTGCAGGTATTTGCTAAGTATTTATTCAGTTGGTCGTATTTTTCTTTCCATGATTTTAAGCAGTACTATGGAAAATAAACAGAATTTGATGAGGTGCCTGATGCTTAACATTTTATTTAAAACATTAAGAAACCTCATGTGAAGAAATACTAGAGCATAAAGAATTAAATAAGTAATTTAACATTTCTTTCATGTTTTTTAACAGGTCCTTTTATTGGTTTATTCATCAGCATGTGTGGGTGTCGCACGACAGCTATAATTGGAGGGATACTGAATGCCTTGGGTTGGATACTGAGTGCCTATGCCTCAAATGTGCACTACCTCTTCCTTACGTTTGGAGTGACAGCTGGTAAGAGCTGCACCAATGTTTGAAAGTTCTTTCAATATTTTTTTTATTCCCTTGAAAGTTATCTGAGTGAGTAAAGAGGGAAGGTAGACTGTAAAGTTATCCCAGCTCTGCTTTCACACTCCTTACAGCCTGTTATGTTTTTAGAAAACTTTTTTACTCAGTGGATTGGGCCCAAGGATGAAGTGGGTTGCAGCTGGTAGGCAGCTAAGCTTCACACAGCTGCTCATTCACTCTCCCCCAGTGGGATGGGGAGAGAATCAGAAAGGTAAAAATGAGACGAAGACAGTTTAGTAGCTAAAGCAAAAGCTGGATGCATAAGCCAAACAAAAATACGGCATTCATTCACTGCTTCCCATGGGCAGGCAGGTGTTCAGCCATCTCCAGTAAAGCAGGGCTTGGTCATGTGTAACTGTTATCTGGGAAGACAAACACCACAGCTCCAAACATCCTCCCTTCCTCCTCCTTTCCCCCTGTTCTATTGCTGGGTACGAAATCTCACGGTAGGGGATATCCCTTCAGTCAGTTGGGGTCCCCAGTCCCACTGCATCCCCTCCCTGGTGGGGCAGTGTGAGAAACAGAAAGGGCCTTGATGCTGTGTAGGCACCGTCCAGCAACAGCTAAACCAGGCCTGTGTTATCAGCAGTGTTTGGGTCACAGATCCTAAACACAGCACCGTATGAACTGCTAGGAAGAAAATCAGCTCTATCCCAGCCTCACTTAGGATAATGCATGGAGCTGTATTTCATACATAGTTTCTAATAATGGATATTCAAATTGTATCAACAACCACTTATAGCAAATAATATTGCTATAATTTTTAAAATCAAAATTACTGAAGTAATGTTTTGTCATTTTAATTGAAATTGGATATCTAGAAAACCTTTTGACATGTGTAAGAGCCCAATGAAAATACAAAAAGGAATGCATGTTTAGGCATCTTTCTTCAAACCCAACATCCTGAGTGCCTGAATGCTCAGTTTCTAGCAATATATTCCTTGTGAAAAAATTTAGTTACATTAAGTAAGTTATGTAGAAAACCCCAGTATTATCTACTTAAAGCATTACTCTGTGTTATTTACTGCTCATTTCTGAAAAGAGATACTGTTAATAGATATGAAACAAAATTGTGAAAATTATCCATGTAAGAAATACAGAATTTGGGCTTTAATTATTATCTGAGCTACACTTAGCAATTCAAAGGGCTTTGAAATATTACTCACTCCACAGATAACATGGCCCTTTATGTTTGCAAATGAAACACAGTGACTATGTTATATGTGACAGATGGAAACACTATGAAAAAAAGGGATTATTTGCAATACTAATAATAGCTTCAGTACCCCGCATTCTCTTAAAATGTCCTTTCACAGAATTTCCTAGGAATCTACAGAATTTCTATACATAATTTAATCTAGCTTTCTGGATGGAGAAATATTGAGTCTACCAAAGATCACTGTAATGACTCTTTATACCACCATACTCTAGAGTCCAGTAATGTTGTAAATTCTGAACAAAGAACAGTGATCACAGACAGGGCTCTGCCTTTTTCCAAAGCTCAGTGTGAATCTTCATTGCCGGTGAACTTAAGTGAAAGCCACAAGATGTACTCACTAAGCAGTTCGGGTCACTGACACCAGCAGATGTGGTCATTACAAGCACATATTTCAAAACAGGCTGTGTCTGTGTTTCTCCCCACATTAACTCGCACTGATGAGTTGTGGGACATTTGTGACCTTCCAGCATTGTCATGCTGACTTGAGGTAAAGGTTTTATATTCCATGTGTTTAGTTTTTCCAGCAATTAAATATCAGTACTCTATTCTCACTGGAATGAGTACTGCAGCTTTTGGAAAACACTACAAGACAGAAATGAGAACTAACATCAGAATTGAATATTTATTATTGGTTTTACTACTATGCTTACACAAAAGTTAGGAATAAAACTAATTTGTTTTTCACTGCTTTTTACATTGTTGGCAAAAAGTTCAGATTTATTATTTTTTTATTTTCATAGGCATTGGAAGTGGCATGGTTTATCTACCTGCAGTGGTCATGGTAGGGCAGTATTTTCAGAAAAGAAGAGCACTTGCACAAGGGCTCAGTACCACAGGAACAGGGTTTGGAGCTTTCCTAATGACTGCCTTGCTGAAGTATCTCTGCATGGAATTTGGGTGGAGGAATGCCATGTTCATCCAGGGGGCCATCTCTCTGAATCTTTGTGTCTGTGGGGCACTTATGAGACCACTCTCTCCCAAAGACCTCAGTGAAAAATACGTGGTGAAAAGCAATAGTGCAGATAATCAGGCAAAAGCTCTGTCCCATTCTACAGAGACTATAAAATCTAACGGAGCCCTCAGTGAAGAACCAGAGAAAAAAGAAGAGGCAGCAAATGAAGAAGTGTTTGGCAGTGTTCAGCACATAGAAATTGGAGGTAAATCTGGAAGCAGAAGGAATATGAATGGACTGTGCATCCTGAAGACAGTGAGCCAGCTGACAGTTACAGTCAGGAAGGGCTTTGCACTCTGGTACTCCAGCTACTTTGGAGCTGCATCACTGTTTACCAATAGAGTATTTGTGGCCTTTATCATTTGGGCTTTGTTTGCCTACAGCAGCTTTGTCATTCCCTTTATTCACCTTCCAGAAATAGTCAAGCAGTACAACTTATCTAGGCAGAACAATGTGTTTCCTTTGACATCCATTATAGCCATTGTTCATATTTTTGGTAAAGTAATCCTCGGAATCATCTCTGATCTCCCGTGCATCAGCACATGGAACGTCTTCCTCATGGCTAACTTCACCCTGGTCACCTGCATTCTTACTTTGCCACTAATGCAAACATATGTTGGCCTGGCTGTGGTTTGTGCTCTAATAGGATTTTCTAGCGGCTATTTTTCTCTAATGCCTGTTGTGACTGAAGATTTAGTTGGAACTAAACACCTTGCAAATGCCTATGGCATCATCATTTGTGCCAATGGAATATCTGCATTGTTTGGACCTCCCTTTGCAGGTAAAAAGTTCAAATTGCTAACCAACAGATGTTTGTGTAATGACCATGTGACTCTATTTTATTAAACTTTATGTTACGAGCATATGTAGTTAAAATCACAGCTGCTCCAGAATGGACGTAACATCCAGCTTTACATTGCACAGATTTACAGATCACATCCACTGGTACCAGCTCACTGTCCACACAAGAATTGCAAATTACAGTTCTTGGACGTGACCCCAAATTTATTACTGTCTATCCTTACAACAGTATGTTTCCATAAAATAGTATCATATATGGTTTTTAAATGAGAATGGTGTAACCTATTTTTTCAGGTCATATTTTTTAGTATATGTACTAAACATACTCATTCTTCTACCCACATGAAAAAATGGTGATTAGTTCTCAGGGTGGGCAGCTTTTTGTACCACAGTATTACCCCAAGGACTGTGGTGTGTGTTTGGGTGTCACCACTCTAAGCTGCCAGTGGATGTGTTGGTTCAACTAACTTTGCTTTGCCTTCCTTCAGCCAGAAGTATCTACTTCGGGAACTGCATTGCTCATATCCTCTTTACTGCCATCCACAGCAGAAGGGAGAAGTGTATATATGTTATCCCTAGAGTTACTTAGGTTTAAACAGACATTCATTATACATTTTCTCATAGAAAGAGGGGGGGAGTACAGAAGAGATATAGGTACTGAATGTCAGTACTATCCCAGGTTACAGCTCCCTTTTACAGAGATGCTGATCAGAAGAAAGCAGTAAGAAACCTTGGGAGTAATGGCCGTGGTCAACCAGGGGTGGCTCTAGGCTGAAGGGAAGCCATCAGCAGCATGAGCAGCCCAGAAAGGCAGGAACACCTTCTCTCCCCACTGTGGAGTGAGCACCATGACTGAGAAGAAAGCTCGCTCAGTGCCCCTTGAAAAGCAGCAGTGTTTTACTCTGCAGTGTTCCCTCAGCACCTCTCAGTCTGTGCTAAACATGTCTCTGTATTTGGTCATCGGTTACAAAGCAAATTGGGTGCAAGAAGCCGATGTAAAAAGAGCTTCTGATCTTGTGGTTACATCGCAAAGCAACCAGGGTGGCGTGAGGGGATTTTGGGTTCTCAAACCTTTCTGAAGTAACTTTAATGTGCTTTTGCAAAGGAACTGAGGTTGGAATGAGAGACATTGCAGTCCTGAGATTACATCTCTTGAACAGTCTTCTATTGGTATGTGAGTCTTTGAGAAAGCAATGCGGAATGTGCTTGCACAAGGCACAGCATTTGAACTAACCAGTACTGGGCATTTTACAGAGGCAGTAATAGAGTGGAAGAACTAATTGGTTTGGAATTACAAAATGTCTATTTAAAAGTCAGACCTGTGATAACTTGTTTGAAAAATATTTTTTCCACAAAACATCTATGGATTTGACAGAAATATCATGAGAGAAATGTGAAGTATGTTCATTTCTTCCCATGCAATGTACCTTTTTGTCAAGCTTTATAACAAACATGTTTTGTCCTTGTTTTCCAGGTTGGATCTATGACATCACACAAAAATATGATTTTTCTTTTTACATAGCTGGCTTGCTGTACATGGTGGGAATAATATTTTTACTTATACAACCTTGTATTCAAAAGAAACAAGGAAGAGAAAAATCTACAGAAGAAGCATAAGTATAGAACAAATTCCAGAAGTTTTTTTTACAGAACTTTTTTTTCATGTTTCTATTGTGTGACAGTATGAAAATGTTTTTCTCATAGAACCAACAACATTGAGCTGCACTTAAGTGAAAAGCAAATGTGCTCTGTAATGCTAATACATTATTAGAAATAAGCTTTTAAAATGAGTTAAGATAGTTTACTTTAGAACTACCAAATACAGTGATTAAAAGCACACTGCTAGCCTTTTAGTATTGGAACAATGCTAAGAGCTCTTACCCTTGCTTCTTTTCTAACTTTTCACCAGTAGCCATTGGTGAAAATCCATTGACTGCAGTGCAGTTACTCCTAATGTACACTACTCCTACAAGAGAATTTGGTCAGGACACTAATGGTTTGTTAAAGTTCTTCCTACTGTGTATCCAATCTGATAAAAGATTAGTTACTGAGTATAAGAAAATGATTGTATTTCTTGCCTGGCCGGTCAAGTACTGTTGAAATGCTACTATAGTAAGTCCATTAATTCAATGTATTAAAATTACTATTTCTATGATGCAAAACTGAAGAAAAGTTCCCATATATTTCTGAAGTGACTCAGTTAGACTCGATGGGTCCCTTCCAAAACAGAATATTCTGTGATTCTAGTTCAATGATTTTAAATTTTTTTTTAAAGTATCAACTGCATAATAAAGTAGCCATCCTCAATACATAGGCTGCATTATAAATGCTGTGACACTTAATGCACCTGAAGTGAAAAAATAATAAATGCAGAAACAGGAAACATACAGAAAATATTATTGTGACTGGAAAATGTTTCCAGAAACAGTTTGAGGTTTCTGGCTCCTTAACCTAATTAGAGTTATTGTAGAATTTCATAACATTGCCATTGACTCCTTCCATGGGAAAGAGCACACTAAATTTTGTTACAATTAATTTAATTGTTCACAAAACATGTTACAGTATGAGCAGTCATGTTGCTGCTCAAAAGGTACACCACGAACTAGCTAAGATTGGTCACATTTGAGAAAGGTATTCACTAGAAAATTAGATACTGCCAAACATGGAATAACTAAAGAGCATTTAAAATATTCAAATAAATTTTCTTAACGCTAAACACCTGGTAACCAATGCAGAAGGTGTATGTTGGTACAGGACAGAATTTTTTCAGATTGAGAGTTGACTCTGATGCTAATTTTCCTATAAAATAAAAGCCACTGTATGTTTTTATCCTCTTAGCTTTATGGAAGTTTTTTGCATGACAAATCAGGTTCTTAGCTTAATACTGCTATGTGCTGCTGGAATTCCTTAAAAAATAATTGATACTATTAAATTATATTGAAGAACTATTGGGAAACAGCTCAGTATGCAACAATGTCAATATTCTGATCTTCTGAATGTGTATTGTTCTATATTGCAATTCACCAGCTTCTTACTGTTGCACTTCTACAACTGCTGACGGGAACATACTTTAAAATAGATCACTGAAATGAGCCAAGTTAAAAAAGAAAACCTTAAGAAAACCCTGAACTACTTTAAGATTTACATCAGTGCAATCATATAGGGTAGTTATGTATGACCTTGAAAACTCACATAAAACAACTGAGGTGGCACTGAACTGCAACACATGATGTGAACACACAGTCAGGAACTTCTTAAAATCAGCCTTTCTTGTTGAAGAAAATGTGCATGTAAACTTTTACATCAGTTTTTGTTACAGGTTTAATGTCTTTCTGTTGTGAATGCTGCTGATAGCTTATTTTAATTGAGCTATCTTTAATCAGTGAAATATATATATTGAAGTGATGATTTCCCTAATTTTCCTTTTTTTTTCTTTTTGAAAGATATGTACCCTTTATGCATCTTCACTTTGTCTTTTGTCAAAAGCAACTTTATTTGCATATTACAGTAATAGGTAATACATTGTTCACTTGTGATATCTGCAATATATCTTTCTATAGAGGTCCTTACTGGGCCATATGTTGGGAATAAACTTACATTACCCAAAAATACACTTTCTGTTCATTTATTAATTAATACAATATGTTAGCCACATAATGAAATTTGTATTTGTCATTATCCTAAAATGAAATAATCACAAAGAGGAAAGAGTATATATGCAAGTGTTTCTTCTATCTAAAGATCAATAATTACCAAATATTTCCAGAATATTGGTATATAGTTGTAGAACAAAATATTCTTAATCTAAACCAGCAAATACTTAAGTATTAAAGTACTGCTTTATAAAAAACCAGAAAGATACAAGAACCCTGTATTAACAGTTTTACATCAATTTATAAAATTCAAGTTTAGTACCTGACATGTTAAAAAATTGTAAACTCCTTACACTCTTCAAATATTAAACTATTATATCCAAATACTGAAATCACCATTTTTAATACTTGGGCCCTAAATCTAGTCAACTGCAAATGATGTATTAATGAACCTCTATAAATGACAATGCGATAGCATCTGATGTAAGCTGTGGAGCATGTGTAGCATATATACAAAGAGGAGAAGTCAGAATGAAGAAGCACAAAGTACCCAAAAGCTCTTCTTTTGCTAGTAACTGCTACAGTGCTGATTAAAACACAATTTCAGGATGCTCAACATATTAAACATTGTATTACATGTTGCTCCTAGTAAGACGTATTTTGTTTTTGCCTGTTTCAATCCTTAAAAAAAAATCTGCTCCCTAGGAAAGAAGAAATGTTCATGTGTCTGACCCAATAAACAACCATACCTTATAATAATTGCTTCAATGAAAAATGCACCTTTATTTAGTTAGTTTTTTATTCTGAGCATCTTGCTTCTGCCTCCTTTGGAGCTACAGCTGCAGCTGACATTTGTGTGTGAAGGTTCCCAGCCCACTTCTTGTGGGAGCTCTTTCATTTCAGGTGTGGTTGTGTCACACAAGTTCTCCACAATAGCTTCCCATAGCACATCACTGTCACATAGCTGTTGTAATGGAAAGTAGAGGCTTAAAATTATAATTTGGCTTACTCATTGCTGATTAAGCTACTACACAAAATGTGTTTAGACAGCACAGAGGCCTTGTATGAAGGTCACTTGCAGTGCAAGCTGCCCACACATCTTGAAAGACGCAGTTGTAGTTAAAACTCACAAGACATCACAGTGCTGCCAGTGCAAGATATTGCATGTTCTTCTGTGAAAAATCTGAAAAGCTTTTTTTGGTATGATATCGGAGGCTTTTCTGCCACACTAAAAGCAGCTGTAGTGCCACATACTCTCCTGGTATGTAATTCATACAGCTACTCTGAAAACAACCAAGCTGTGTAAACTGATGCCAAAAAACTTGTCACAGTATAGAAATCACATCAGAAATACAAATCTTTTTACAAGGTAAGTAAAAGTAGCCTTGGGGATTAGAACAGAGATGCAATTTTAGAACTCTTTCAGAAGTACTGTAAGGATTAAGCCTGTTTCTCAGGAGATGTTTCCCTCTTTCAGAGTGACTTCATAAACAGAATTAGGTGGAAATATAAAGAGGAAGAAATGATGTGATTTGTTCGATGACAGAACCACCACACAACAAAAAAATTAGAAAGATACCCTGTGTCATATATTATCTACCCATTGTTAGTTATACACAGCAACACTGACTGCCCCCAAACATTCCACTTTTTCCATATGTGCAGTTGCAGGGCCATAAGAGCAGCTGTACTCGATGACTCCAATGCAAGTGGCCGGGAAGTGGTAACAGAAAGAGAAAAGCAAAAGTCCTGGTGTAACTTGTCTTACACACTGCTGATGTAGCTGGATACCTTAAACTGCTTCGTTCACTGCCTACAGCAAAGCTGTTTCAGAGTACGTGTGGTCCTGTTTGTTCTTGCGCAGGCACACACAACATCCTAGCACGTTGTAGCAAATGAAGTGCAGGGATAACTGGGGAAAAAAATGCTGTAGAAGTGATGAAATTAAAATATATAAACCTTTTCAAAGTCCATGTTACATTTCTGCTTGCTCTCTGCCTCTCCCTATTCTGCTTTGCCAATGAAAATGGACATCATGAAGTTAAAAATAGTGTAGACTGGTTCTTAGTATTGCATATTTTTATTTCCAAACACAGTGTTCTATTAAAAAAACTGCAGGAAGAAAAGCAATGCACATTATCCCAGCCATTCTCGCGGCTCTGGGTTATCCCAGCCATTC
>WBMZ01001351.1:14659-40219 GCA_013400975.1 Atrichornis clamosus
GGGTTATCCCAGCCGTTCCCGCGGCTCTGGGTTATCCCAGCCGTTCCCGCGGCTCTGGGTTATCCCAGCCGTTCCCGCGGCTCCGGGTTATCCCAGCCATTCCCGCGGCTCTCCCGAGGTGCGGTGCCACCGGAGCGGCCCCGGGGCGCCCTCTGGCGGCAGAACCGCCCCGCGGCGCCGTAACCTGGGGGAGAGCTCGTTCAAAATTACCAAATACGGGAATCCCACCCTGGACTTGTGCCGGGACACATCACAGGATAGCAGTTGGCTGGAAAAGCATTGGGAAAACACACAGTGCTCAAACCGGGGTGTCCACGATAGGTCTTCTGTACGTTGTTTCTTTGAGGTGGAGCTTCTTTTACGAGACATAAGGATAGAACCTAGTGAACAATATAAAATACTTCGAAATGCATACTGAAAGCATCTGGATGCTCTGGAGAACAGAATTTATGCTCTGAACTACAGTGAGAGAAACACCTGTTTTGGGTAACAAATGCAGATACCTGCTTAGTTCAGCCTACAAGGATGCACTGCATGAGATGGATGCACAGAGCCTCCCACACTCCACTCTTCCGTCCTGAGTGCAGAGACTCTTCTATTTTCCATTTGAAAACCTGAATATGCTATTTTATAATTCCACAGAGAACAGTATTCCAGCCTACATATAAATTAGTCTGGAAATGAAAACTTGTATAATTTGGGCAAATTTTTAATTCCCTAAATAAACTGCTGAAATCAGAGAAAGGGAGCATGGCATTATTAGTTCTAATAGGTTATTTCATTGTATCAAAATCATATCTTCATTATTATGCAACTTAATTCTTTCTAGGATTTCTTTAAATTCCAAAATATCCAAGGCTTTGTGTTAAAGTAACGAAAAGTTTACTGCCCTCCACAGTATCTTATCCTACTCCACTCACACTCTGCAAATGACAGATGAATTCCAAATATACTGACAGTTTCCTTATCTCTCTTCTATCCATTCACTTCCTATTCTTTAGTTGTTTTTATTCCTTTATTCTCTAACCAGTTATTTCCCAATATCAACTGTTTTATCTTTAAACTGAAATAAAGCCCAGAACTTCAGCAAGCTTATCTACTCCCATCTGGCCTTCATCTCTAAATTAATGACATGCTCTCTTTTCCTGTCTCACCATTTTCTCCTGTGCTTTGCACTGTCTCCTATTTCTTGTGCTCACTTGAGCCTACTCTCACTAAAGCATCTGTAATGCCTTTGTAGCCACACCACAGGAACAGCAGCACAGCCACGTCCTCTGGAACTGCCAGGCTGATACAGAACTTTTCTTGAAATCTTGACCCACACAGCCTCAAAATAATACAAACACTGTGAGCAATCTCATCCTGATACAGTTTGGAGATGTACTCTGTGCCAGACATGTCCCACTCTCCTTGCTACAAGTTTAATCTGTCTCTCTGAAGTCTTTCAGAGTGTATCCAGTTGCCACAGCAGACTCAAGATGACAAAACCTGTTTTTAATTTCCTCATAAGGTTTCACTGTTACTTATGTTTTCATTAATTGTTCAACCCATAAATTGACAGGCTTTTTTCTAGGCTCCTACAGCACCCTTAAAACATTTCCTATTTTTCGTAAGTTAAAATTCTTTTCTCCTGTACCTGAATCACTGCAGCAGCCTTTTCTCAGGCTCTGACTGGGACTGAAAATACAATTTTGAGGTATTCAGACACACAAAAATAAGCTTCCTAAATCATAGCTCTGAATGTAGTATCTTTCCATGCCAACTTCCTGACCCTGCACAGACCAGGAAGCTGAACCGTTGACTTCCTGAAGGCCTTTCCAATATGACTTTTCTCTTTTGCACCAACAGATTGCCCTTCATTCTCCTGGGACTTCCAGGCTATCTTTCCAATTCCTCACCCCTCAGTTAGCTTGGAGAGGTTACCCTTAGCTCCAATTGTCCGAAAGCGGCAATTTCTGTTATTCACTCTTTAAAGTTTCAATTCAACATGTTCATACTATATCCCATACTTTCCTAGTAGCTACAAAGAGCTTCCTAGCAAGCAGGCAAAAGTCCTTTCTCCTCCTGTGTTTCTAACAGTTCCTTGCTGCAAAGTCTACAAAAAATATTGAAAAAATCACTTTCCTTGTACTCCTGTCTTTTGTCAAAGACATAAAATGCAAAGGATGGCAATGGCTTTCTTTTGGTAATGAGTCTAGCATAAGGAGATCCCAGTCTCTGGTTGAAATTTCCAGACATTACAATAATACAAAGAGTAACTCAAAGCTAAGGGTTTACATTTCCAGTACTTAATCCTGGAAGTAGTGTATCACACCCAGCCATGGGTCGCAACGGAATTACCTGGATCATTGTGTTTATTATAAAACAAAAGTTTGCAGGATAAACACAGCCTAAAATCTAGTTTTTACTGCACCCATTCAGTTTGATTCATTTATCGTCTCAATAAAAAGACAATCCTTACTTTACTTATTGTCTTAAGTAAAGCTGACAGATTGATGACTATGTTAAATCAATGAGATGAATCAAAACCACCATGCTGCACAGCAAAGCTAACAATTTCAATTTTAATTTTTGTTTTTTAAAATTTTTACTCTTTCAAATCTGTGTGAAACTTGAGAAAGCCTGGCAATGTCTTCAAGCTGCAGAAAGGAAATGATGTACAGCAGCAATGGGACAGGAAGCTGTTCCAGGAAGTCATAGTTACCTCGGCACAGATTGAGGACATTCCAGAATTTTGGCACCAAACACTACAGCAATCTGAACAAGGAAAAAAAATGAAACCAAATCCAAGAGACAACAGATTTTTAAAAGACTGACATTTCTTTCTAATAATCTCAAGTTATTCAGATAAATCTTTACCAAAAAAAACCCCCAAAACCCAACAAAAAAGCCAGTTTATTTTTTCCTAGAGAAAATGAATGTCCAGGTCAATTTTTGGATCCACTTTTCCACATACATATAGATTTTTATTTAAAGACTGTGGTATTGGTTCAGGGGGAGGTTAGTAAAACAACAGAAAAAAGTACTTCAGTCATATACTTTGGGGAAAATAATGATGGCTCTGACATCAAGAGTCCCCGAAGTTCTGCTTCTTATTTTACGTAGGTGCAGTTAAACCACCAAGATGAGATGGAAGGCAGTTCCCTTCTACAGTGACGTGATATTTTTTGACTCATTCCTTTGTAATCCAATACAACACCAACTTCTCCTTCTGCAAGTCTCCTACCTAGTGAGCTACTGCCCATCCCACAGTCAGTCGATTATTTCTGCTTTTGTGTCCAACTTGGAACTTGGCCTTTTGAGTTTTACACTGTTTCTTCAGATCACTTATCTACTTTATCAAATTGCTGTAATAACATTACTAGTTCATTATAAAACAGAATCCCAAATTCAATTTGCTACACTTCTAATGAACAGTGGTACATCTTGAAGCTGCATGTTCTTTCCTGAGATCTAACAAAATGAGTGCAGTCATCCAGACTTGCACAGGATATTTTTTTCCTTATTTTTCATGGAAGTTGAAATTATACTTACTGTAGGCCTATTTTGATGCAGCAGTTTTCCTTCCAAAGTATTTTGTAAGGTTAATTACAAAATTCAAGTTTATGTGAATACATCTGAAAGAACTTTGAAAATTACATGATATCACTGTTAAGATGCTAAGATTTTTTCCTTCTTTTCTTTCCCCAAATATTCCTAAGGTAACTATATAGGAGGAAGCTATTGCCTTATCTTCCTTCATGTCTTTAGGTAGGTGGCCCAAGATTCTGCAGCTTTCTTTTCCGTGCTGTATCACACTGCAAAATCAGTTTGCTTTCAGTTCTTTGCTTTTTTGCTTTCCAGGCATCTCAGTTCTATACAATTGGTAATTTTCCTCCAATTCCTTATGCAAGTACAAAATGATCTACACAGTCAACTAAAAATGGTTGGGCTGATCTAATTCAAGCTGATATGTAAAATGATCCAAAGCTTCACATCCAGGGAATGACAATGATAATATTTGCACTGTGCATCTATTTCATGTCAAATGACTAAGCAGGCTACAACATGAATATTTGAGTTTTTCTTTATTTATTTCTAGAAATAATAATGTGATCTGGTTTTGCTATTTAAAAATATATTTATTATTTGTTTTATTAATGTATGTGACGCTAATGAAGAACTAACTGTGAAAATATATTGAATTTCAAATTTTCTAAGAAATGTGTGAGTGCTGGAGAATTTGTGATGACTTGTACTATTCGTTCACTCATCAGAAAGACAAGTAGACCTCTCTTCTCTTGCTCAACACTATCATCAATTAATTTTCCATCATTACAAAACCTTGCTCTACCCTCTTGGCTTTATGAAATTATGAGAAGAAACTAATGATAGGTTACTTCACCGTCCAAAAAGAACAGAAAACATCTCAAAACAAACATGTTTGTTTACAGCTGTATGGTAGTTCCTATACATTTACTAAAATGGTAATGCTAATAGCTCAGGCACCTTATTAAAAAATTATCTAAAAATTCCAACCACATAAAAAGAGATAAAATCTTAGGAATGAAAACCAGGAGATAACAACAGGAAACACCAATACATAACAAGAAAACATTTGACTGGAAGGAGTGTACCAAATATTTAGCAGAAAACCATGGAGCTGGTGAGGAGTTTTTTATTTGAACATCCATTTGGCAAGTAAATCATGGATAACTAGAATATTATTCCAGTATACATATATATTCTTCCAGTGTATGTATATATATATATTTGTGGAGATTTAACAGAAAAAATAATACTCTGTGAATACTTAGGAGCAGCAAAGTTCCTCTTAACAGGAGGTGAGGAGGTGTAAAAACATCTGATTGTGTGGAACAGCAAAAGCTATGGACAGAAATAATATCAGTATAACAATACAACTTCTCACAAACATAGTAATTTACATTTGTAATGCTTCTATTTATGTTAGTATTTTTCTAAAAAAACCCCACCTTCATTTTGTATTACATTTTTAATAAAAAACAGAGGAGGAACCCCCAATTTTAGAGATAATTTTAGAAGGAGGAAGAAATTACTACATCTTAGAAAAGAATGGCAACTGTGACTTTCAGTACTTCCCCTGGGATAGGAAACCTCTGAGCCACCAATAAAACTTTTCAAGAAAAAGCTAGCAGATCTTATTTGCAACCTACTGAATTATTTGTAACCTACTGCAAACACAGAGTAACAGGAGAAAGCTGCTTGTTAACAATAATTTGATTATCTGAATCATTGCACCCACGTAATGTAAAACAGATGTTTCATTGTGACATCATATTAATATCAAATGCTGCAGGAAAATCTTACACTATAAGCAATGAGTAAAAAAAAAGCTAAAGTCCTTCTCACCAGTATATGTTCACATATCAAATCTACTTTTATGATGTAAATAAAAAGGGGTAAACAAAAAAAGTATAGAAGACTACACTTCTTTGAAAGCTGAAGTTTATATAAAAATTAATGATCAATTTTGCCATGAACTGAAATGTGGTATAACTCTTTGCTTCAACTAATGGAGCAATTATGAACATCTACTGCAAAAACCCAGCATATTTAAAGACTCCCTGAGCCTGAGCCAAATTCAACAAGCAGTCCATTTTCTGTTGGTCCAGAACGCATTCATTCTCCTTCTAGTCAAAACAAGCAGTAATAACTGGAATTAAAGATTGGTTTTGTCATGGACGGTGAGTGCTGATTGAAACTTTTTCCACGGTTTGTCACATATCCAGTCACTTGAACTCAGAATGTGCAGTCTTTCCATCCATGGAACACTAACCAGGGTCACTTGCAGTCCTACCCAACAGCCTATGGAAGTGTTATTATTTCCATCAAGTTCCCTTGAAATCAATCACTTGCAGAAGTTATAACAGGGAATCAGAAACACAGATCTAACAAACACAAACCTAAACATAGAAGTGCAGGCCACATTAACTCACCGTGGCTAAAAATCTCTTGCCCGTACTGTAGGAAGTGTTAATTTTAATAAGCAAAGCATAGTAAACGTGTTGGTCTTATGCGAGACTCTGAGTGAAGATACACTCAAGTTGATTCTTGAAAAAAGATAGATAGTTTTACCCTCTCCCTACCATCATACCTCTTTCCCAAGATTCATATACTTCCTGGGAAAGCAGACCTCCTCCACCTAGGTGTAAATAATCATGGAATCATAGAATCACCAAGGCTAGAAAAGATCTTCAAGATCATCCAATTCAACCATCAACCCACCACCATAATAATTCCTAAACCATTCTCCAAGTGTCACATCCAGGCACCTTCTGAACACTTCCAGAGACAGTGACTCCACCACCTTCCTGGGCAACTTACTCAAATAAGATGATTAAATAAGATGATGATTCAATAAGATAATATCTACCAAAGATGTTGATGAGGAAAACAAAGTTTCATTTGAAAATGACATTTTTCAAGTTCTTAATAAAACCAGGATAAATATGAAGTCACATCTGTAACTACTTTTTTTCAATGTCTGTACACAATGAGACTACAAAAGCACTTTATTTTAAAAAAATTAAGATCTCACCAATCCAAGGTGTTTGCATGCTATCAGGTCTCGGGCTACAAAAGAGACTGTGGTGCAGACATGAACTTCTCCATTTGCAGACCAGGCCGTGGCTCACCTCACCTATTCCCTGCAGTTACTGAATTAGTGTGTCTTTGGCTTAGTTATTTTCAGAAGGCTGTTTCCTATGTGAACCATGAACAACCATATCTTCTAACATGACCATCTCTTAAAGTTGATCCATTACTGGGAACCGAAATGATCAGAAGATGCAGAGCAATAACTACTTGGACACATAGTTCCATGGAACTGCGGGAAAATGCATCATTATTTCAGATGTTCTCAGCGGCCAGCATATCTCTGAGGTTAATTCAGTGGTGTCCCCACTGCCTTTCTTCTCCTGGCTCTCTGCTCTTCAAGTGCAGTGTTGCACTTACATAGTCCCAATTTCCTATTGCATTAGTGATTGCCTATGTCAAATCAGATCGGGAATCCAGCTGGCTCACAACATTGCCACAGAAAAAAATGTGCATTATGAACTATTAGCCATAAAAATATTGCTTTCTGGCCTATTTTTGTTGCTAAAATTTCTGTTATTGCCTTATAATGAAACTATCAGTGTTTCTTGGATTTATCATATATCTAGGTTTACTGTCACATCTTTTTGTTTTTTCCATTATTAATATATGAATTTATATTAATAAATTAATAGAAAAAAGTACATTAGCCAAAGCAATCACATCTTTCATGAAAGTTACTGCAGATCAATATTGCTAATTATTCCATTATATGCCACCCAAAATTTGTAATTATTATTATCCTCCTGGGATTCTATAATTTCTCTACATCTTAAATGATGAAATTCATTCCTAAGTGAAATTTCCCACCATCTGAAAATTACCTAGAATTGTGGAAGAAGAAAAAGAAAAAAGGCAGAACAAATTAATATCAAGTACCATGAGATAAATATATTATTCAGGCAGCGTTAGAAGTTAAACTGTGATTTTAACATTTTGTGAAAATCAAAACTAATAGGACAGTTCAAAGCTCAGCACTTAGGACTGTCTGAAAGCTCTGGAAAAAGCTCTCCAGAAGTGCATGCTCAACTCACATTTTCAGAGACAGAAAAAGAAAAGAAAATCTGCATTACAAAGCATGCAATTGAGACAAAAAATTAACGTGAATAGGAAATTAGATAACTATGAAATGATGGAGAATAAGTGGTCCTGACTATCAGTAATTTTCCCAGAGTTCTCTTAAAACATTACATATGTGCTTGAACAGTATGTCAGCTTTTAATATTGACTTTGTTTTTGTTGTCACAGCTGGGTCTACAGAAGAGGAAAGTTATCATCATGTTCCTTTCTTCTCACAAGTTGCTAGCAAAGATCACACTCCGAGCTACAAGTAAAATTCGCTTGCTGTTGTAGACATTGTTAAAAACCCCAATATATTCCACTATTACTAATATTAATCGGATTTATTTCCTTCCATTTCATTGAGAAAAGTGAGGACTTTATTGTATCTATAGGTGGGTTCCTGACATGAGTGATAAAACTGACAAATGAGAATATTAGTGAGGTGAACATTTATAAACACACACATATACACGTGTATCTAAAAAATACATTCCACACATCTTTATTTTTTCTACTGGCATGTCAAAAAGGAAAATTAAAAGCAAGCCTTGAGTTAACTATCAATACCCACATATAATGACTGAAAAACACAGTTATACTTACTGATACAAATCTTAGATGTGACAACAGTAGTTTACACCTCTCAACATCAAGTTTAACTTTAGATCTCCCCAGTATTTCAGTGATAAAATGTAATTTTAAAGTTGAGCATTAAGTATTTGTAACTCCCAATGAGTTGCATTCACTTTAATCACTAATTTTAAAATTAAACCTCAGATTCCAGATGATCTGTCAAGGCAGGCCTACACCAATAATTTCTGTATTTTTGAAGTCTTTCTTTTATCCTGTTGATATCTCATAAAAAGCAATAGCAAATAAGTTTGAATAAAGGCTTAACATCTTCATCTGAATGTCAAATATAGCCAGCTAAAATTTATCATTTTGATGGTTATTGTGGCTAATATATCATTATAGGGGGTAATCAGAATTGCTAAATCATATATCTGATTGCATACATACAAAATAGCTTTGATTAACGCTGAAACATATCTGCAGTAGTCTGTAAAATAACCTTATTATGTAAATAAAAGAAAAAAATCCTACTCGGTTACAAAAGTTCATCTTATTTTACAATACACAATCTTTATTCCTTTGCAGTGAAACAGTTGCATCTTTGAAGGCAAAAAAGCCCATATTCATCCAAACTGCATTCTAGAATTTAATATACAAAAAATAAATGACACTACTGAAACATTTGATCACAATGGAATTAACATTTCTGCAATGTATATGCAAAATATAGGCTACCATGTTGTTAAAATAACATCCTCTCACATAAATCAGTGGTAATATGAGAATTCAATGCAAAAGGGATTATAAAGCTCTTGTCATTCTGTTTTAGAGAGAATCCTACTACCTGGGAAGGCTTTAGAACTAGAATGTTTGCAGCCCACCATAGGGATAATAGGACAGTGAATGCTGTACTGTACTTCCAAAAGCTCTTTTTATCTCTAGCAGGGTAGGGAGAATCAGCACACAAGGCCACTTTCATTCTTATTTGTGGAAAACACGAGGTGAGAATAAGGTCAAAACAAAACTGATATACAATGGAGAAAGGAAAGACATCTCTCTAACATGTTCCTCAGCTTGCATACCCTTCAACACGGCCTGCAAGAATACAGTATATATAGGGAAAGACCCATTGTTAAAGGAGAAAAGAAATCTGGTTAATAGGCTTTCTCTTGGCTTTTACATGTTACTGTTGGAAGTGACATTCCTTTAAAAAAACCCCAAACAAGCCCATTTCTCAGCATGAAAATGACAAGTGTAACTGAGAAAGAAAATAGCTACTTGCCCCCAAAACCACTTACCAAAAACGATTAATAACCATTGCTTTTTAACTTTTGAACTTCAATACCTAATAATGTTCTACAGATTAAATCTGTAAGGTTATACGTAAAATTAACTACAATTTTACAAGTGTAATTGTTAAAAAAACAGAAGTATGTTGCACCACAGACTGCAATGTGTTGCAATCTGTTATAAAATACATTAATCAATACTTTTCAGTCTGGAATGCACAGTATAACAAAACAAAGTGTATACTGATAGCAGATACTCAAACTCTGCTCTGGTATAAGCAAGACAAACTTCTGACAGTAAGTATTCTATATAATTTTTGTTTATTATTTTGTGTGTATGAGTGTACTAATCTATAATGTAAATTTAAATATATGTGAGTGCACAAGAACATATTTAATCCAAACACTAGAGTGGACATATGTGTGTTTAGACTCTTGAGAAAGATTTTTACCTTTTTACAGTCCAAGAAATTTTAAAATGGAACACTAAGTCAATACTCAACAAATGAAATACTCCTATCCATTTCAACAGATGTTTTAACATGTGTATAAAAATTTACTTTCTTGCAATATTGTACAATTCTAAATTATTGTTGTATAAATTCTAAGGCATTTTAATAGCAATTTCAAAAAAACTACAGAAATACAATTTTCATAGTATCTCTTCCTCTTAATTGCTATACCAGGAAGCACACTGCAATAGAACTATCTGCCAAAATGGAAAGATGAGGTCAACATGCAGAGGCACAGGAAAATTAAAATATTCAAGTAATTTTACTGAACACCACTGTGATTTTTCTAAACATTATTCTCTGATTTACAGTGGAACAAACTGTCAGTAGCACTATTTCATTTAAAAACTTCCTTATGTACAAATAGCCAGGACAAATTTCAGTTACCTTGGTAATTTGTTAGCATGTGACTATTTTGAATAAAAATATTGCATAGGTTTTGTAATACCTATACTATTTGCATAGATTAAAAGATGAAGAATGGATAGTGTTATAAGTGCATCCTGGTTACCATGGACACATTCCATTCTCGATGTTATCTGGAGGTGCAAGTGGTAAAGCAATTCACTACCACGTTGCTTATTCCATTGGCATTTTCTTCATTAAAAAAGAGAGAAGAGGAAAGGATGAGCAAAACCAAATCTAAACAGCAGCAACGAAACAAGGCTTCAGGTAAAAAGTCACTGCAATTTTTTAAATAAACAAAACAACTAAAATATTGAAGTGAAAATTAGCAGAAATTAAACTATTTAGAAAGTATCTACTGTCAAAATTAATCTGGATTGTAGATTACCAGAAGCACAGTACTATTTACATTGTATGAGAAAAGAATACTTTAAATTTGTCATATGCTGGGCCATCTTTTAAGGATGCAGGTCTCATTCTTCCTTTAATTTAATCTATTTTGGAAGTTATAGAAGTAAAGACAAGCCTCACATGACAGACTCACTCTGTATAGTAAGAAACCTCTGGGGGAAGTTGAATACAGATGGTGTGAATTGTGAAACCCTGTACAAAGGCACATATGAGAAACTCTTTCCTTCCCGAATACACACTTTTAGGATTTCAAATTTCTCTGGATTCAGGTTTTTCCTTTGCTTAAAACTGTTAACTCAAAATATAATTTCTCTGATTACAGGTTATATGAAGGTTAATTTTTCCCTTGAAATAGCTAAACATTCATTGGAGAAGGAGGTGACTCCAGAATATAGAAAATAGCGTTGTTGAAATTCAGGAGACCTTGAGTCAAACATTTTCCTCTGTCCCAGGTAATTGGCCTAAATCCCCAGTCTTTGTTTTCAGCCTTGGATTTGTTACTACAGTCCAAGCTCTCATTCCACTTTGCAGTGAAGGAGCCATTGTGTCTTCTACTGAGAAAATATCACATTCTGAGTCATAGTGACTTTATTTCTCTAAATCCCTTCTACCAGACTATTTCATCCTATATTCTGTTACTTTTCCATAGTTAAAAAAAACCCCAAGCAACCTCTGCTTTTGGCTGGCTTTTGTAAAGTGAAGGAGACCATAAAAATTTGCTTTCAAAATTAGAGTATTCAAATGCTTCTGTTCCTCATTTTATCATTTTCTCTCATTTTCTCTTGCACAGTATTGTTGCATTTTTACTACAATTTCAAATGAATCTATTGTTTTTTTAAAAATTCATTTCCATGGATCTCGGAATAGAAATTGCTCATTTTACCCTCACATAAATCTTTACAAAATAAAAGTGGAATAAATATCAGCATTACTGAAATATCTTAAAAGTGATAACTATAAATTAAGTATTTTTAAAATAACAATCTGTATATCTAAACATCTTTCAGTTAATTGGTTGCTTAAGGCCAGTATCTGCTAATCTGTTGCTTAAGAATTTGTAAACCTAGGCTCAGTTCCAAGCCATGAGGTCAAGCACTTTCACTTGAGAAATATTTTTAAACTCTGAAATTAATTAGCACTGTGAAAATGATCATCTTACCTGCTTCCTTCACTTTTCCAGTTGCTCTTAGTGTAGATGCAATTTTACTTATGAAAAGGTACCCTTCCTTTCATGGCTTTTTCTACTCTAACATAGTTGCATCTAATTCAAAAGCTGATACTATCATACTGGGTTTTTTTACTTTATAGTAAAGCTTTTCCACACAGCTGCAGTTACATCCACTCTATAGCCTTGACTGCATAAGGAATAAAGGAAAGTTTGAATTGGACAACAGAAATCTTTAGGCTTAGACAAAGCTATGCTCATTTTGCAAGTGAATGAAGCTGACGCTTCTAAATACTTTAAAAAATATGAAACAGGTACCTTAAAAATTCACTCAGTTTTCACCAAGAAGAGGCAACCACGTATTGTGTCTAAACTATGGAACCAGTTAGCACTGACAATGCACAGGTATTTGCAAAAGAACTACAATAAAATGTTGAATAACTTTACAAAGAGCTGGAATGAGGCTATCCTTAGGTGTGGACACTGACGCAGCTAAAGCAAATGCTCTTTTGACCCCTGCGGGATAAGCTGTTGCAGAATGGGAACACACGGGCCATTGTTTCATGTGAGGCTACAATGGCATATTGGGATTAACTTAAAAGCAAGAATGCAGATCTTGTAGAACTGAAGAATCTGTTATGTCTTCTTTTTTCCTTGCTGTTTCCAAACCCAGTTAGATTCTTGGTAATGAAAATATATGACTGGCCAAAGGAGATTATTTTGAGAGTCTTGATTTGGTTAATATGCAATAATGTGAAGACTAGCAAATGCAGCCTGGCAGAAGGGACTGCACTGGTTTCAGGGGTGGTGGTGGTACGTACCTCAAAATTCCTGACAGGGTTTGACCGGTTTCATTGGAAAAGAAAGTAAAATGGACGATCAAGAGGTTGCAGTCAATGAAGTCTTAATTTATTTAGTGTTCCCAGAAGTCTTTGAAAGACAACTTTCTAGGAGTAGTAAACTGTCACTGATTTAGGTTCCTCAGTGAATTTCTTCCCATTGTTACCAGGGAGACACTTGAAGAGGAGGGGGGGTCAGCTTTCTGGGTGAAAAGACATTGATTAAGACACAAAGGGAGGTGGCTGATGACTCTGGCATTCCAGTGGAGTCATTTCGGGGTTTGGGAGTTTTGGCTGGGGCGTGGCTCTCCTGCTGGGGGTTTTTCAGGAATTGCAGGCATAGAATTGCCACAAGAGGTGTTGGGTCTGACCCGAGACTCGGCTCGTGGGTGGGGGCTGCGTGGCTTGGGCTGGGGAATTAGGGCAGTCGGCAGCGTGGTTGCTGTGGCAGCTTTTGTGTGCTTGGCTCCAGGACTTGGTTGTACTGGGGTCCGGCACTGCCATCAAACCTGCCTGCCTTGCTGCCTTCTTTCCTGCCGTTCGCGGGGATCGAGGAGAGCGGTCGCGTGCTGCGGGAGTTGAGCATTCGGCTCAGGGACTTCGCTACACTGCAGCTCAGCACTACGATCGCATCTGCCTGCTTTTCCCTGCTTCTGCCAGCTGCTACTTGGTAGTGCTGAGAATCGAACGCTGCCCATGAGTTTGCAAACGGAGCAATTCCCTTTCTTCTTTCCTTCCTTCCCGGCACAGGCCGGGGGGATTGCGGCCCCTCCTGTGCCTCGCCAGGGCCCCTGCGCGCCCCCTGGCGGGTGGGAGGGAGTCACTGCAGCTTTCGCCTCACCTGAGCCGCCCGCGCCCCCTGCCGGTTGTGGCCGTAACTACACCAAAGGGAAAGTGCTTGGCGGGCGGCAAACCTCTGGCATTGTTTTGTTGTTTGTTCTATTCTGTTCTATATATATTTTCTAGTAAAGAACTGTTATTCCTTTTACTGTATTTTTGACTGGAAGCCCCGTAATTTCAAAGTTACAATAGTTTGAAGGGAGAGTTTGCCTTTCTATTCCAGGAAGGTTCCCATCTTCCTTCGCTGACATTTGTCTTTTAGACCAAGACACAAACACAAAAAATGAAACACGTTTGGGTGCAATAGTGTAACAGTCCACCAAACTGAAATTAAACTAAAGCCATGCACTAGTGCCATTCCACATTTCAGGCACGTAAAATATGAAATCAAATAGGTACTAGCTGCTGCCTGTTATGTCTGTGAAATTGGATGCTTTTTGTTCTTCTGGCAATTTATTACCATTCTTTTAAAATTTAAGGTAGAGCTTACAATGTCCCTGCTTCATTTGACAATTGATACAAAAGTCTACGTTTGCATTTGCTATAGTACAGGAAATTATACAAACTATTATTTTGCCTACATTAGTAGAATTACATCTCTACAGGATAGTAGTTTCCTTCTGATGTGCACTCATGAGAAGAAAAAATAGGTCTCTGGCATTTATCAGACAGAGTCCATTTTTCAATCTTTCTAAGAGATGTCCATTTCATATATGCCGAAGAGTCTAAAGTGCAAAACCGAATACACTCTGCTAAAGAAACTGTTCTATGAGAAAAACCCATACAGATCATTGGGTTGAAATTTTGGACAACAGTGTGTACTTGAAAGTTTATACAGATTCTTCTCAGGACCACATTAGTCATCATGCAAACCCATATACTTCCCTTCCCTACGTCTGCTTTGGTTTTGGAGGAAAAAAAAATTACTATTAATAGCAAGAAAAGCTAAAAAAATTTAGTTAGCAAAGAAAAATACAACAGTGACTGTAGCAGAGTACAACAGTAAAGACAATGACAGAAATAAAGATAACTTCCTGGTGTCAAGGCAAGCTGTTTTGTGCATTGCTTTTAACAAATACTTCAAGTACATGAAGAAGAGAAATGTCTCAATTCCAAAATTTTACATGTAGCAACTAAGAAGCTGATAATTTTTCCCTCACTTCACTCACACTCAGAAACATCAACCCACTTAAGCCAAGGGATTAGCTTTGTGTATGTGTGTGCATGACTACCAAAGGCTCCCACTTAAGGCATCTGAAAAACATTTTAGTAAAATACAGGAGAAAGATGGACTAAAAAGCTTGGAAATAATAATTGTCTTTTCCTTTGGGGAATGCAGTAGTTATATTTGAGCACAAAACCTGCTGCCTTGCCATGGTCTTCTCCCTTTCTCTCAGTTACGTACCTGGTTTACTCCTATTTTAGTATCTATCCTCATTGGTTTTCCGAGACCTTGCAGGTGGGAGAGGGAATAAATAAAAAGTGAAGAAAGTAAGAAAAAAGTAGGTAAAGCTGTTTATCACAGCTGCTTACAGCACAGGTGCTTTGGAAGCTAAGGTCTACCTTTATACACACTTGTGCACACAGATCAGAGAAACAATACAAGAGCTAGAGACAATGCAGAAGGGAGGGGATGTGCTGAAGGGAAAGCAAAACTATCAGAGGGAATAAAATATTACTCTGGAGGATCAGAGTCTTCAATTATGAGCATGATACTTGCCATTTATTAATGTGATTAAACAGGCAGACCTAGATCAGACAGCCACAAAGAGATTATTCCACTACTTAACAGAACAAAGGATGCAAGATAAGTGCAATACGTAACATTCCTTTCTAGGTGGATAAAACACTGACAGGTTTAATTTAAAACCATTTATTTTAGTTTTGTCCTCCTTAATTCAGTTTCAAGGTCTCCGTGTTACAATTTCAGGTCTAGTCTATGCTTTGATTTTTTTTTTTTTTTTTTTTTAGTTTATTTCCTCTTAGAGTAAAAGCACCAAACAACAGAACAGAGTAGTCAGACTCCTGCTATGTGTATAAAATGTTCTGAAGTACAGCAGTGTTACACTGCAAAGTAATTTTTAGGGAATCTGCACCTCTTTTAGCAGGGTATGTACATAAAACTGGCAATCCTTTTTATTACAGATGAAATCTTAGTTAAATCATCTCACTGCTCCCATCTTGGATACTTCTTATCGTCCTGATTTGTATATATCTGGCATCAGTTTGATCTAGTATCTGCTGAAAGCTGTTTTCCTATATATTTACGTGGGCAGCTCACCTTCAGCACTGACAGCTCCTATTCTAAATTTTGAGAAACATCTATTGCACTGGCCCCTAAAATCTCATCACACTTTTAAAGAACTAACTAACACTATCAATGTGTTTTTCAAAGTTTCCTTGCTGTTTATTTACAAATCAAATCAAAAGACAGGAACTCTAAAGAATATATCACATGGTGCAGGCATTCCAATACATTGATTCCTACCCATGCCTTCAGTTTTCAGAAAAAGCTGTGTAAACAAGTGTGTCCTTTTTCTCAGTCAGTTACCAGCTCAGTACTACAGGCAGCATGCGCTCTGAAAAGTTGGTTGATATTTGTCTTGTTTCTTCAAGCACTAGGATTTTTTAAGTCCAATATTAATAACTCGTTTTACATGAAACTTAACATCTGTTACCTTACGTTTCAGTCTCATTGTAAACTGCATAGGAGGAAACAACTGCACAAGTCAGCTGTAGCACCAACTTAGCAAATGCTGAAATCTATCCTTTCATTCTCATTTGTCATGATAATTTCATGTGCACATATATTAAAACATACATTGCATTTTCTGTCACAAGTATCTGCTTGCTTTTTTGATGCTTTCCAGTTACACAGCCTCCCTGCCTGCAATCCCCATCTGCTATCATTCCTTTCACTCTATTGTTCAATATCATCCTATTATGTTATTTAGAACTCTGGCTTCAGACACTCTCTCAGGCTTCTGCTTCTACAGTATTATTTTGCCTTTCTCGACAAATGATTTTCATCATTTGTGCACTAGTGTTCATTCTTCTAGTTCTCACCCTTCTCCAGACAATTTGTAATTCAGGTTTCAGCCAACAAGTGACATTTACACTGGTTGTACCCAGTGCACAATTTAAATCTAATTTAGTGAAGTCCATTCAAAAGCACAATTTAAATCTAATTTAGTGAAGTCCATTCAAAAGCTGCAGACACTTTTACTTTAGTTTAATTTAGGCTTATTTCAGTTTAACACAAATTGATTTAGTTTATACTCAACCAAAATCAAGAGAATCTTTACAATAAAAATCCATAGAGCAGTTTAGACGAGCAAGTTTGTTTACAAATAATTTTCAGATTACACTGGTACATCTTTAGATAAGACCTTTCATAGCCTATCTCACATTGAGATAAAAATCCTGAACCTTTTCTAGCTTTGCCTTCTACATTTCATACCTTCTTCCTTCCCTTGAATGCTTTATTGAGTGCATTTAAGTATTTTTGATAAATGAAAAAAGTGTAAGTATATGGTACACCTACTCAAGTAAATATACCTGATAGTTCTTCATCATGAATGCTACTGTGTATATGGAAAATGAAATAATGTAAATTGCTCTTGGTTAATAAAAGCAACAGAAAAGAAGAAATAATTATTTTCCTAACTTGAAGCAGAAAAAAGGAAAACAAGACAACAGATAAGAATACAAACTTACGTTTGGTAACACCGAAGTAGAATTACTCTGGAGTATTCCAAGACAGCGAACAACATTGATAAGGATGTACTACCTAAAGTAAGGTAAGTGAAAAATATAGCGAAATCTTCCTCTGGAAGAACAAGCACTGGCAATAATGCACATGTGAACATCACTTGAGTACAGCAAGAAATGTTTACATAATTAAACAAAGTAGTCATTTTTACTCACCTTGAGAAACTATTATACCTTCATGACCTGAAAATCATCCTTGCCAGATAAGAGCATGATACTTTTAAAGCAAGTGCAAATATTAAACATCACAAATATTAAAACCATGCATAAAACTTTAAATGGGAGCTTAAGCGTTGCAATTCCATGTGCTCCTGCTGTCTGTAAATTAAAGATTAGTTATAAGTAGACAAAACCCAGCCGAGACAGGAGTAAAAAATACAATTCTAGGCTACCAGTGATACAGTAAAACCAGATTAATAGCAAATAACAGTAACAGAAAATTAACTAAGATGACTTTATCATCCTTAACATGCCTTAATTGAAACTAACATGAAAATATTCCAATGCATCTTCAAACAACAGCTCAACCACTACTGAAAATAGAATTTTATAAACCCACATGATAGCACTGAATTATCGTAGACTTACAAACAATTGAACTTCACAAGTAATAAGCAATCAATTATCAGTTTTATATCTAATTTCAAGTTCATAAACAAATGTTTCACAGGGTTAAGCATTTAGAAATGTTTGTGGGGAAAAAAACCTCAAAATCACCACTCCCCCAAAAAAAGAACTTTGTCTCCTGGGAAGGAAAAAGCCCACCACTTTCACTGCTGTATGTGATGCCTTCTGTAGATAAATCTTACTCCATTAACAAGCAAAGGCCCACTAACAAGAAAGGCCAGCATTGCTAGTGCAACACATCACAAATTGTATATGTTGTTAAAAGGCCAAATTTCCCTTGTCAGTTCTTGTGCTGGATTACATCTTCAATATTGCAGTAATACGAAAGAATTCCTAAATCTTCCCCAAAACCTTATGGATAAGATCTAGCAACTGCATACATCCAGAGGTGGCACGTCACAGAAGAAGGCAGAGGTCCTATCTAGTCAGAGGCATCCAAACTATAACATGTCAGAGCACTGCTAAACCAACATATTTTAGATTTGGACAGAAGCACCTGACAACAAAATTCATGTTTTTTCAACACCGCATTATTTCCCCAGAGAAACTGTCTCCATTTTCCAAGCAGCTCTACTGTTTACTTTGATGTCTGAATTAGAGACAGCAAAAAAAGCAAAGGAGATTTCCCTATGTATTTTAGGCTTAACAAACATTCTCCTGATAATAACTGCTTAATACTATGTGATACCATTACCATGAAAATGCTTGATTATTTTGGAAATACACCTTTTCAGCATAACAGCATTTCCTGAACTGGGACAAAATGGTTTCCTTCTCCTGGTTTCATCAAACTGTGCTTGAAATATTTCTAATTTAAGACAACAATTAGAAGTTCCTAATTTTATGCAATTGAAGTCCTCCATACAAACAACTCATAATAAAAATAAAATATTTTAAACTCCCTCTAGAGAAATTTCTGTGCTCGTTTTGTTTGTTAAGAACAGAAATCTCCGTTTGAAAAGTCAACAAGAGACTTGAATAGAATTGGTCCAGCTAGGTAATAACTGGTATGGTATCCTTCAGGTTTCAAATGCAAATAAAATACTAGAATTTGAAAAAGGTTCCTCTCTCACAGATCTTTACTTAAAATAAGGATTATCTTTCAAAAAATTGTTTTGTGTAACATGAAATTAATTTCAGCTCAATTACTATTAGAACATCTGTTAATTTCTCCCCCCCATCCATCTGGCTTAAGCACTTCAAATGGCATCTGCTGTCAATCAAAGAGGTTACATATCAAATGTCATCATAAAGACTTAAAAACAAGCCCAAGATACAACAGTTAACTTTATAGTACCTCTTTTTTCATATGGAGGAGCTATCCTTGCAGGTTTAATAAAGCATGAAGGTTCTCACAACTGAAAATCAACCAGCCCATAACATAAAATCAAAATTTTATTGAAAGTGATAAATTGTGCGGTTTTTTTTTTTTCTTTGTTTGTTTAATTTTTGTTTGGGTTATGTTGTTGTTCTGGTGGTTTTTTTGGTTTGTTTTCTAATGTAGGACTTATAGAGATCAGACATAGAATTAAGTTGTTTATTGAAAAAGGATTTTTAAAAAATATTCTTAAAGTGCTGTAGGCTCAGAATTTTTACTGACAACTAAAAAAGCCAGAAAATAACTTCATTTTTAAAATTAAAACAATTAATTATAGGAGCTTTAAAGAAAACACTGTAGTACTCAGTATCCAAAATAATTTGCTGTGCTCAGAATGTATTGATTTAATCAGAAACTGATTGAAGATGTAGAGGCGAACACTAAACAATAGGAGCAATGAGGGGTAAAGAACAAGAACATTCATCAGAACTGTTTGCCTAGTTACTTACACTGTTTGCTCATCTAGATGACCTGTATATATTTGTTAGTGAACCCAGTTGCTGATCTCTAGCCAAACACACAATTCTGCAGCTGCATATTTGAAAAAGTTCAGTTATCCTGACTGTTGTATGAGCAGATCCTGTGTGGGATATTGCACAGAACGATGGCAGCGTTGTGTACATAGGATGCCTGTCTTTTATGGGTAAGTAGCTGAACATTTTACTAACATGACAAAATCTTCTGATTAGTGTAGCATTCATTAAATGGTGACAGATGCTAGTATTAATTACATGTTGAGCGGATCATTTTCCCATTACGTTTCTTTTGTTACCAGCCTCATCATTCTAGTTATCAGCCTGCCCTATAAGCAGATTAAGCACCAGACTTTTTCTTTTTGGAGGGGGCTTGGGGGATGTGTGTCTATATTCCTTGTTTCACCAAAATGATCGACGGATCTTTTCTACACTATCCCACCATCTGGATTCCTCTCTTGCACTTTTCAAAACCTGTACTTATCATCTGTTAGACAATTTATAAGAAATGTTATTTTGAGAGGTTATTTGTGTGGCTCTCTCAAGCCATCTTACATTTAATGTTGGAAGCCATATGATTAATCACTTGCTTTGTACAAACAGATAGCATCTATTGTTGTTTGTGATAAACCTTGCAAAATTATAACTGGCATATCAAATATTAATTTGACATTTAAAGATTGAAAAACATGGACAATGAAAGGTAATGGAAAGGCATATGTGGAATAAGTTGCCATCCCTCATGTCAGTCCTGAGACAAAAGGATTCTCATTCTATGTAATATTACATGCTCTCAAACAAAATGAAAACTATTCACTGTTCCCATGAATCTTAGCAGGATTCCTAGTACACATTTTATGGCCAAGAATGTTTTCCTATTTATTATGTTTATCTTGACATGTACACCAACATCTCATTCATAACAACTCAGAGCAGTCCTGGAGGGGGAAAAAGAAAACAACAAACAAACAAACAAATTGAAAGTACAAATGACAAAGTCATTCATTTGGAAATAATTTCTGCCATAAACCAAAAGGTTATAAATCAAAAGTTGACAGAGGAGAAAGACATTGGAATAATAACTAATCAAAGGATGATCAAGAGTCATTAATGTGATTTTGGTAAAGAAAGTTAAAGACAATCCTAAAATTTAAATCACACAGGATTTTCCAGAAGACACAGGGAAGTAACTATGTCTTTGCACATGGCACTCATTAGACTTATTAAGAACAAAAGTTCTAATGGGAAGAAATGCAATGAAAAGATACGAGAGAGAGCAAGAAGCAGAGAGTCTATTTCACAAGGGGAGACTGAAAAAACAAAACAAACCCTATCCAGAGGGCATATTTATTAAGTATATACACTATATGATACATATATACAGATATGCAGCATTGTTACCTACACACAAGATATCCAAACAAAACAAGCTGTAAATTAGTCTGCATAACTGCATTTCTGACCATCAGAGAGGTGATGATCTGGAGCAGTTGTTCTGTGTGAACAGTAGAGGAAAAAAAGCCTCACTACCTCTGAAACACATCAAATCCCATTTATGCTATGAAGATCTATTATGTGGCTGTATGAAACAGAAGGCACTAGAACTTGATGACCTGAGGTTGTCTCTTTCAGTCTTATATTTCTGCAGTGGAATTGGCAGATGCCCACACAGGGGAAATATGTGGAATAGTTTTTGCACATTTGTAAAATGATGATTGCTGACTTAAAATAGCTACTCAAAAAAAATTATTTTCACTGATGGCTCGAAAGATCTCTCCTTCTACACAATCCAGCTGGTTGAACTGTATTCTGTGGATGCTCATTTATACATCTGTACATCTAAATAATCTACCTTTAGAAGAGTTATTGCAATGAGTTACAGGGCTCTCCCCTTCTTACTCTGCCTCCTTGAAGTAGCTTATGCAGAAACTAGTTGGTATTCTTCCCTTCCTAACTTCTCATTGGAAGTGCAAGCCTGCTAGTCAACACCTTTTTGAATAAACTCCTGATTAGCTCTAATTTTGAAATATAATTGATATTGAATTTGTATCTGGGATAAAAGGTGTCTCTTGCTAGAAAACAAAGGTACCATCAGGGGCTCCTTATCACATTTTGGACACAAATACCTCCACACAGACAAGGGGCTGTATTTACAGCTTTTTCCCCCTCAGCTACCATTGCATTTGATTAGTTAGAAGAGTTTAACAAAGCCTCTGCTTTTGTCTGCTTCCAATATTTTACTTGCCCAAAGCAGGCGCTACTTTACTTTTTCCAGGTGGTCTAGTTTCTCTAGATTTGAGTTAAACATAAAGAGTATGCCTAAGTACACCTTGCTATTATTACAGCTACTTACACTGAAGCAATAAATTTCTAGTTTATTTTTGCAGGAATAAAATAATTCACATTCTTAGAGCTGAGGAGGTGTGCTCCTGTGGTACCACATTCTAGGTTCTCTGTTGGTCTGTCTTGTACTCTTTATTTGATTATTGTCCTATATTAGCTTCAGCAAGCTTATTAATGTATGCTTTACTCTCAGAGACATCCCTTCTGTTAATTTACAGTAATTCCTGTTAATTAATTTTAGTTATATAATAGTTTGGGCCTACTATAGTGACTTGAGGCAGGCAGCAGCAGACTTCAAAGATGCCTTCTGGAAAACACCCCTTATCTATGAGGTCGTATGATAGAAGAAGAAAGCTGCCAATTCCCTTGAATGAGGGAAAAAGCTAAACAAAAGCCACAGACGTTTCACATGGCTCATGTGAACACAAAGCCTGCTGCCACGGACTTTTTTACGCCCCAGATACGGCCTCTTTGTCCAACTAAATTTCTTGCCCTAACACATTCTTAAGATCTTCTGTATTGGTACAGGATTTCTGGTTCTATGACAGCTTGACTTGACAGTCAGCTGATACCTGGAAATCCTGGCCATGACCACAGGTACACATACTCTGGAGCTGTATAAGACATGCCTGGTAAATTGATAACTTCATCCTGAAGGAGCTGAATTTACTGCTCGTGTAAAGCCCAAGTAGACCATTCAAAGTAGGGCAACACTCACAGAAATATGGGAGCCTTCAATACAAATTCACTATGCAGCCACTCACTTCCAAAAATGGGACTATTCAAAGCAGCAAGTTTCAGCATTCACGTAAATATGTGCAAGGTGGAGGTTTAGACTGTGAGGTCTTTCAGGCAATGACTGATTTATTGGGAGACTGCAAAAAAAGCACATTGGGAAGGTGAACTGACAAGGAGGCCTCGTCGATGCTGATACAGAATGGCTAAATATATTTCACATGATACACGTCTTGGAACATCAGTGATGCACATACCTTCAATTGCTATTTTTGACACAGGTCTCTTCTCAGGAGATTCCACAGCCTGTACAAAGGTTAACTAGCATCCAGAAGTTTTTACATGTATGGAAGTTAAAACTGGAGACATTACTTATGTGAAGGTGTTTTGAAGAGTAGTGAATTAAGAGTTGACTGAATTGGGAAGTTTTGCTGGAACAGATATATTTGCTTCAGACAATATAGTGGTATATTCAAATACATACATTCACTGCATCATACTCAAATGATCGTATTCACAAAAATTCAAAGCTCAGTTTTTCAAATAATCCAAACCAGTTATTTTTCAAAGACACCAATTTCCTGGTAATGCTTTTTACAATAACATTTGCAGCATAATTTAAACTTACGTACACTGACAGTTATGAAACTTTTCTGCATGGTTTATGTCAACTGACTTTGGTTTGCTTTTAGGATATATTTGGGCAGCTGAAAATAATCCCAAGAATAGACACCTGAAGTGTTTGACAGGAAACAGATCTGAGAAACAAAAAACTGAAGATGGCAACAATAATAATGAACACCTTATTTTTATTATCTGAGTGCAAAAATGAATGGCAAAGACCCCACAACACTCAACTAAATTCCATGGACAAGCAGAGCACTGATAGGATTCCTATGGGGTCAGTGGGACAGACCCATTACAAGACTCCAGCTACTCAAAGGCACATATTTCCCTGTTATTGTGCAGCAAATCTTCCCTGAAAGAAAATATGTTCATTATTTTGGCTTACTTTAAGAAAATAAACTGAAAACTTCCTCCTAGTTTAAAAATATACTGGTTTGGTTTTTTTTTTTTTGTTTCAGTGAGACATTTAAAAAACTTTCTCAGAAAAATTTTTTGGAACTTCACAACTTCTAAATCAGTATGTCCAGCCTGAGATAAGCATTTGTGTTCTTCTCTCATACACATAAATAAGTAAACTAAATAAAAAAAAAAGGTCAAAATGAAACAAAGATTATAGTATATTTGCATTTTTATTTAATAACCTTATAGACTCATAATCAGATTTGTTAAATCTCATTTGTCTACTGTCCAATATTCATCATTGATGATTCCTATTAGGTTATTCTGAAAAATATTCATGTAGCATATTTTGCAGCATATTTTTTAAAAGAAGTTTAAAAAAATTCTTTAAGATATTTAGCACTGTTCATTTCCCTGTTTGGAAAACCAGTTATGTACCCAGGTGTAAGGTAGGATACCTAAATATCTTCAAGTACAATGTGGAAAATATATATAACCTTCCCATTCCCAGATGTTAATTTTATGTTCCTAGAATTACACGTTAGACTATTGCTTACTCGCCCCCTCTCCCACCTAAAGTCTAATTATCCTGAAAGTGCAGCTAAACTTATCTTTCCTTAGAAGGAATACTGTGGCATTACTTAAGGATTTGTTATTTATTTGATTTAAGTGTTAGCACCTCATTTACTTGTGAGACATTTTTGAGAGTAGACTTATGTCTGTTTTAAGGCTACAAAATCGCGATGTGTATATACTACTTCAGGAGACTACTAACTCACCATTTTGAAGGATTTTTATTTCCCTCTTTGCTCAGGTCCTCACGCAGAGCCCCTTCCCACAGGCTTGGGATAGTCCAGGCAGAATCTCCCATATATTGAGGCTCCTTGTCTTGGCGCACTTTCACCGATACCTGGAAATATCCTTTTTTAGTAGCCAGCCCTTAGGCAGCCAGGCGTTCCCAGCCCTCAGAGACCAGGCCAGCGGCACTTACTGGTGGCGCCTCCCGGGTCGCTTACTGGCGGCGTTAACGGGGAGCCCCGTCCTGGAGGGGCTCCTTCCCCAAGGACAGGCCTTGGCTAGAGCCGCTGTTGCCTCAGGAGCCGGGGGCAGGTCCCAGCTGCCTTCTTTCCTTCGCGGACGGAGAAGAGAGCGGCCGCCCCATGCGGATCCACCGCCGCCATTTTGGGACGCCGGCGGGCGGTCTCCATGGCAACCAGGAAGGGGCGGACATCGCGCGGGGTCACCGCTAGCCCAGCCCCCTCTTAAAGGAGCAGCGGCGGCGGCACCGCGGTTCCGGGCAGGGTCTGACCCCAGCCGCAGGTACCACCACTGCCCCGCGTCCCGGCCGTCCCCCCCCGCCCCCCTTGAGGGCGAACGTTCCCGCGGACCCGGGGTGACGACCCCGGCGGAGGGATACCGACCGCCGATAGCGGTCCCACCGACTGTAGCGAGCGGGCCGCGCTCCGGGCCGCGGCGGGGGCTGCGCGGGGGGCGGC
>WBMZ01001352.1:0-28101 GCA_013400975.1 Atrichornis clamosus
AGAATGTACTGGTGCCTGGGGCTCTTTGTACCCTCGTGCATGATGTTGCACTTCTCCTTGTTGAACTCCATGAGGTCAAACATGACAAAAAACTCTATGAAACAAAATATGTTTTGTTAATTCCTGTTCTGTAGAGCTCCCAATGCACAGGTACCATTTCAGGTACCATTATCTCCCTGAAAAGGGTTATCTGTTCGACCTGACAGGAATCACAGAGACCACTTCTACTCTAAGAAGAGGGATTGAAAACATGGCACATGACCCGTTTTTGTATGAAGCTCTGAAGACACTATATTTCCCTTCCCTAAAATGAGACGTTTTATTTATGGCCTGACTATGCATTGTGATTTCCTATTGCACTATGGGTATGTATATCAAAGGAGAGACAGTGGTACTTATTCACCAAGCAGGAGGCATTGTAAAAACTTGTAGGTTTTGGTCATAATAAGTACAGAATATGTTGAAATAGAGATAAAATATCAGTATTGTGGATTGTGTTAAAATAAAAAAGAGCCATGTTTAAAGGTATAATGCCATGAAAAAGATGTTGACAAATCTAAAGCTGAAAAGATTATGGTCAACTTTGTGCTTGGCATGGATGTGGCAGCAATAAAGTACAAAGGTAATTAAAATCTACAGTGCATATGCAAAGTGAGTGTATTTCTACTGAGATGAGCTGCCTCACTTTGAAGAAGCCAGAAATTTGATGGAAAAGACTTGTGAAAATCTGTGCCAAATAGGTATGCCATGATCAACAAGGTCTTCCTACTTGGAATCCCCTGATTCAGTCCTGCCAGGAGCTTTTCATAATTGCTTCAGACAGCTTCACACAAAACATGAGTGTGAAAGCAGCAGGTATTCCTTTCTGCAGACATGTGGGGAAATGTGGTAGCCATCAGAAAATAATAACATTTTTGTATGAAAGACATACTCAGAAAAAAATTACAAAATTCTTCATTGAAATAATTTCTGCTTAAGAACTACTTATGCTGGTTTTCCTCAAATAAAGAAATTCCCAAAGACCAACAGAAGCAGAAAATTCTGTGAGCAGAAGAACTGAAAGCATCTAGTTTTAAAGACAGACACATAGTATATAATTCTTCAGAGATTTATATAATTATATGTCACATATAGATCATAATTCTGACCTCCATATATTCATGAAAACCAGGAGAAAGCCTCCCTGAGCCAGTGAAGCTACAGTTCATGAGGAAGTCCAATTTAACATGGAAATACAAGTTTGATGCTGTAAAACAGCTGGTGACCATCAGGCCTGTTGAATTCAGACCACAAACTCATTAAAGCAGGAACTGCTTCTTTGTTTGTGGCTGGTGTCTTATTTTCTTAATAGCCAGTGTTATTACAAAATGAGAGTAGAAAGGAAAGCTCTCATTTTTGCTAATTCAAAGCAGAACTAGAACTACATCAGTTTGTTAGTGCTGGAATCCAAATTTTGACATACATAAATAACAGAAACCCTATTACACTATGTCAAGCACTAGAGAGTCCAATCACATTTCACTTTGCTATGGGCACACACTCCATTTAATACTAACGTTTTACACAATTTCCTGCTTTTAAAAACAGAATTAACCATTCATGTTTCTACATGTATAGCTAAATGAAGATTCAAAATGTCTTGATGAAAATAGAAGAGAAAAACACCAGTGCTGAAAAAAACATACTTCTGAAATGTTGGCAAAGGCAGAATTGAATACTCAGCTTACTTCAGCCTGTTTCATAGTGATGTATTTCTCTGGTTTTGTTTGTAATACTCTCTGAATCTTATTAGTAAGTCTTTCCACTGACGTTCTTGTGTGCCAAAATAACATGCTGTATTTTGAAAATAGTGTAATAAAAGGCTAGAGAATAATACAATATTAATTTTCATTAATTTCTGTAATAGACATAAGGAGGAAAAAGTAAAAAGAAAAAGAACCAGGATCAGACATTGCTTTCAAGAAACTGCACGTAATGACTCAACTGTGCTCCCACTGAAGAAAGACTTTCACTTGATACTAAAGGAAATAGGCGAAGGTCTTCAGTCACCTGCTTCAGTCATGCTGCTGGTCTTCAGTCATGCTGCAAACTGAAGAGATGTGTATCCTTGAATACTGTGTTGGAGACAAAGCGAACATTAAATTTTATTTTACTTTGTTCACTGTTATTTAGACCTAGAAATAGAAAGATATTCTCAATAGCAGCAAAAACCTAGAACATTCAAACATGGTATTAAAGATACTTATTAATTATTTTCTCTGGCATCTAGTGGAGATGATACTGAGAACTTGGGTCACAACAACCCCAAGCAGCACTACAGAATGGGGGCAGAGTGGCCAGAAAGCTGCACAGTGGAAAAGGATTTTGGGGTGCTGGTTGACAGCAGCTGAACATGAGCCAGCTTGTGCCCAGGTGCCCGAGAAGGCCAATGGCATCCTGGCCTGTAACAAGAATAGTGTGGCCAGCAGGGCCAGGGCAGTGATTGTCCCCCTGTACTCAGCACTGGTGAGGCCACACTGTGAGTCTTGTGTTCAGTTCTCGGCCTCTCATGACCAGCAAGATGCTGGAGGTTCTGGAGCTTGTCCGGAGACAGAGAAGGGCAACGGAGCTGGAGAAGGGTCTGAAGAGTAAGTCCTGTGAGGAGCAGGTAAGGGAGCTGGGGTTGTTTAGCCTGGAGAAAAGGAGGCTCTGGGAGACCATATCACTCCCTACAACTACCTCAAAAGTGGCAGAAGCGAGGTGAATGTCAGTCTCTTCTCCCAGGTAATAAGCAACGGGAAGAGAGCAAATGGTCTCAAGTTGCACCAGGGAGGTGTGGATTGGGTATTATGAAAAAATTCTTCAGCAATAGGTCATCAGTGTCGGTGAAATTCCCATCCTTGTAGGTATTTAAAAGATGCATAGACAGAGCAGCTGGGGACACAGTTTGGTGGTGGATTTGGCAGTGTTAGGTTTACAATTGGACTCAATGATCCTAAAGGTGCTTTCCAACCTATATGACTTTATGATTGATCTTATGAGTCTAAAAATCCACAGTGGTCCTAACAAAAGGACATGTGATTTTAAACATTCTCTGAGCAGCATGGTTGGGAATTTACTGCAAGAAAGATCCAAAGGACAAGCAGGGAATAAATCCATAATGGTTATGAAAGGCATCTTAACTCAGCTTATCCAGCACATCACAGCAGAGGATCAAGATTTCTACTTTCAGAACAGAAACAAACCAGTACTTTTAAAAGTTAATTAGTGTAATAGGTTATTTTCTTTGCTTCTTTGTGCATTTTTTCCTAAATATGTTTAAGACTCAAATTCCATAATATACTTGAAATCCCCTCATAACACTAGATTAAAAATTCTCCTTCTTTCTCTCACCACAGTATGTAGATTCATGTTCAGAATACCAGTTCAGCTGTAGGCAAGACAGCTGTTAGTTAACTGGAATGCACTTAAAACCGTTTCTAGTTCCTTTACACACCTCTTAACTTTTCTTTGTGACTGAAAGGTGCATGTAAGAGGCAATGGGTCAAATACTAGTTGCATCCAAACAGACATAACAAGTCAGCAAACTCCCACAAAATCAAGGCAGGCAGAACAACATGCAAAAGAAGCCAGGTCTTTTAGGCAGGAGCACTAATCTGTCTGCACACTTTTACTTTTTCAACCAGTTTGTGTACAGCTGTGACAGTTATTTCCTACTTTTGCACTTACTTATCTTCAGGGCAAATTTCTGTTGACACAAAGCCCTCCTCCACCTTCACCAGTTGCAATTACGGACCTCCAGCCACCACACTGTATTCACCTGATTCCTTGGAAAACTCCCCTTCCTCTTAGGAGTGGTCCTGATCTGCATTTGACAAGCATTTCTGTGTTAAAAGGATTTGTAGTGTGTTCACAACTGAGGGCAACTTGCATTTGAAGCCAATGACTACACAGCTGCAGACACAGATTTAACTTTGTGGGGTTTAAAAGCCTTTAAAGCTAACCCCAGCAAAATTGTCAACATTTATAATATTTGTGATTTGTGACACACCACTGGGGATTGCCTCATAATCAGAATGAAAAGAAAGAGAACCACAAAAGTAAAAGTTCTGCCAGAAAAGTAGACCAAGCCAACCAGATGGTTCATATTAACTGAAAGGGCATCCAGGTTTGTGATTTTCCTTAACAGCAATATCAACAGACAGATTAGAAAAGCTCATAATATTTCTTCAATTAACTGTTCAAACACTTGGTCTCATTGTATTCCTTAGGCAGCCTATCAGCCCCATCAACTTCATCTCCCATACAGACAGGGTAACTGGGGATAGGTGGAGATCTCACCATGTTCCAGAGACTTTTTAGTGCAAGTTGAGCCCAAAACCAAAAGGCACAGTGTACACCCTGCCGTGCAGTATTACTGAACCCTTATGGTACTGGTGCATTTTGCCTGTCCTAGCACAGGGCATGGACGCACCGACCTCCTGGCACTGCACGTGCTGAGAGAAGCCACACACGGTGCAATGTGTGTTTGTGCTGTCTGCTTATAAACATCGTGTATTGAAACACCCAGCCAGATCTGCCCCAGTTTCCCTTGCCCCATCTCAGAGCACACCAGCACACGTACATCCTGAGTGATGAACCATGGGAAAAGGTCCTTTAGCAAAGCAGTCATTACACTAAACTGTCTACTTACCCATGTACTCTCCAAGGGCAAAGGAAATTATGTCAGAGAAGTTCATCTATGTGCTTTTGTTTCTCCTGTACTAGTCCACTCTGTAACTAGGTCCCCAAGTGGCTTTCTTCTCCTTGATGATGAAGTTTCCAATCAAGACCTAGAATTTGTGGACACTAGACTATTATCTCCCGGGCTGGGAGCCATGTGTCTTTCTTCTTGGGTGGCTTCCACAGTTGTATACTATAATCAGGATCAATTATGGATTTATTTCCAACAAAGAGCAGCCACTTTTCATGGTTTACTCTGCCTCTTCAGACAGTGATTGAGACAATTCTGATTCCTGTGTCCCAAACAGAAGAGGAATTCTTACAAAATAAATAGGAGGTTTTTTACCAGACAGGATTTATTGGAAATAGTTCTCCCTTTATATAGCAGGTCACAACATGGGCAAAATTCTTCATTAGAAAGTTCCTACTAAGTCATGAGAAACCCTCTGAAAATATTAGGGCAACCTCTGTAAAAATCTTGTGAAACATCTAACATCATCATAGCATTAGACAAAACGTGTACATAGATGAACCAAAGAAGAAATAGGGGAAACCCCCACCTTTTTCTAATATGAAGCTTTGTCTATGCAACAAATGGAGAAGCAGGCTGCTACAGCCCAAGCCAGTGAAGCATACCAGAATATGCAGCTTCATCAAACACCACGTTTTTGGAGTCACAAAGCCTTCTCTGTGAAACAGCCCCACATGACCATCAAGTGCCCGGGGGTGTGGAGCTGACAGTGCTCCTGCATCAGCTGGGCAGGGTGATGTGCTGTGGGCCCACGGCCAACCAGAGGGAGAAATTTCTCCACCTGAGTTTCCTCAACAAAACCTGAATTATCAACATGCACGAAGAAACAGGTCCATGTTGAACAGCCCTTGGCTGTAAGAGCACCTTACCCACATAAATAACTGCTCCAGCAAAACAAAGGCAGACAGGCTACCACACTTCTTTTTCTCTCATGCAGATGCAGATCTCATTAGTTCTGCTCTGTTTTATGTGCCACTAAGGGCACAATGCCAGTGTAATTACAGAATGCCCTCCTGCAGCCCAAGATGCTGCACTGCAGCCCAGCCTGTGGCCACAAAGAGCCTGTGAAGGTCTTTGTGCATGGAGCAGCAGAAAAAGGTGTCTCCTAAGCCAGCATCTCAAGACACTCACTGGGACCCAGCTGAGCCAGCAGTCACGGTAAATCACCACAAGAGAGACTCCAGCCCCATCATACCAATTGACACAGCTGTTAAGAATATCAGATATCAGTATTTTTAAAGTTTTATTTGTCACTGTTCCCAGATGTCAAAGGAATTTTTAACCTAGATGCTAGTGGTATCTGGGATGCCTGCAGTGAGGTTATGGTGACCCATATAAAAGTCTCAGTTCACATTCCTGTGGTCTGGGACTCCTCCTAGCAGATAATTTGTACATTTAGTAAGTGTTTATTTGTTTCTAACTGTTCTTGAAGCTCCAGCTAACAGACCATATCTACAAAACCTTGAAAAGGTCAGGCATGACCCAGTAAACCATCAGAACAATGAAAAGGCCTTTAAAGACATACCACACTTTAAGCTGTAAAAATACGTTTAAGGCTTGCTTCTTTGTTCTAGTTTCCCCAGCAAATTAATACCTATTCTTCAATAGTTATAAGGGAGGTTACTGAAGAAATGACCACTTTCCTTTAACACCTCTTGAATTAGGGAGAAAAGAAATGAGGAAATAAAAGTCCTTCACTGTTGATGTGATTTGGTCTGCACATTTTGTACTGCGTAAGAGCAATGTGGCTTTATAACTCTAGCATATCCCTTTGAGACAAAAGGTTTTGGTTTAAAACTTTCTAGACTAAAACCTAACAGTAGGATGAAGATTTGCTATCCCCAAGATTCCCAGATTACAAAACCTCAGTTTACAAAGACAATGTTTTTGCTACCTACTCACCGCCTACACTTGCACAGGTGATGTGTTTTGTGTGTCATTGCCACAAATATTTTAATTGCAGTTATTAATGAAATGTGAAACAGGAAGAGTCCAATGAAACAGAATAGAGTAGGTAGAATGGACACAGAGATGACTTGGAGACCTTCTCTTGATATGGGTACACACATAGATATAGGAGCATATATACAGTTAAAAATCTTATGTAGGTTAGGAAAAGTTAAGAAATGTTGAACTGTTTGAAAAATGATGTATAAGCGCTTGCCAAGCATCTCTGAGAAAGAACAGGTACGCATTCCATGGAGGAACAGCTATTGATGAGAAGCAGCAAGTGTGCCCTGCTTCCCGTTTTCTGGACTTCAAACCGGCCAAAACCGACTCTGAGGATTGGAACAAGACCAAGACGCCAGGGAGCATGCGCAGGGAATAAAGGTGCAAAGTTTAGTCCTGAGGAAGACTCGTTACTTCATCCTAAAGACCACCTGAAGACCACCACTAGGAGGCAAAGCGCAGGCGCAGCAGTATGGAAATGACTGATAAGCTCATTATAATACGAAGTGGGGATAGGTAATGAGTATGTATAGGTGTATTGGGAAATCTAATGCATATGTAATATTTTAGAGGATAAATACAGAAGGGAAAACTGTTAACAGTGCACACGCTTTGAGGAGGGATCCCCGTGTGCCTCAACGTTGATTAAACATTGATAAACGTTGATTAAACGTTGATAAAACTTTACAACTTTCTGAGTTGTGGAATTTTATCCACGTATCACTCTCTGCCTACATCTCTTCTGGAAGAGCTGTTCCTACATGGGCTGTCAGGGTAAACAGAACGCAGGTTTGGCCTGGGATAAAAGTTCTTCTCTGATAGTTGCAAAGAATAAGGAACAGACTACAAGAAACGATAATAGTTCTACCTTGAAAGGTGTTTTGTGTCATCTTAGCTATGTCTAGATTGGCTAAAATGCCATAACCGTTTCCTAGTTTAATACAAATTGTTCCAAGTGTTTATGTTAATTAGCATAAGACAGCAAAATAAATGTCAAGACTGATTATGAGCACTTGTTTCTACAGTTAAATAAACAACCTGTTTAATTTTCAGTCAATTTTTTTTAGTGAGAACTACACCAGGATGTTGCAGACAATGCTCTCAAGCACATGGTGTGATACTTGGGGCTGTCCTGTGCAGAGCCAGGAGTTGGACTTTGACAATCCTAGTGGGATCCTTCCAATTCAGGATATTCTATAATTTTAAAATATTTACTTGTAACATTTTTTCCACCCTTCTAACTTGAAAAGAATAAAAATAAAATAGTAAAATATATAACATGCAAACCTAAAATGAGAATTTGTCCCTGCTTCTTAAATAAAATGTAGAACTTGTCATCCACATGAGAATTGTCCGGATAAAACAGTAATTTCTTAATAGTGTTGCCATTACTTTTGTATAGGAAGAGACAGAGCAAAATTTTAGTTAAAGAAGCTTGCAATTTCAGCAATCCACTTCCTTTTTGCACTTACTTGGTCTCACTTAAAAATTCTTCTCTCAAAGACCTCTGACTTCAGTAACTATGCTATTTAGGCTTTTTCTGAGCTGAAACACAAAAATTGTTTGAGTTAATTGTGGAATCATAAAAAATTTACAGAAAACTGTAAGCTTTCCCTCATATTTTTCCTTTTAAATATCTGCAAGTTTGGGGCAGGGGAAGAAGGAGACAAAAAGAATGAGGGAGGCCAGCATAAGCACTGAAAATTTAAAATGCTGCCAATGGTAAACTGAAATTTTTCTTTTTTTTTTTTTAAAGTGTCAAAATGATAGTTAGAATTAATTTTTCTTTTGAAATTTCTCCATCATTAAAATGAGAAATCAAGTCACAATCATTATTCTCTCACAGCAACAGCTACAATCAACACCAGCACTCTGTTCTGAGCTGCATTGGAAAGCAAAGCCTTGGCGAAAGAAGCAAGCATAGTTAGAACAATGTGTACCTAGCACAAAATGCCTTAAAGTCTTTGAGGACCACACTAACACACACCATGCATATACGAGACAACCCCTGCAAACACTGATTTATTTGGTACAGCAGACCTCCCAGATAAGTAACACAATATGAAATACAGTTTCTTTATTGTTTGTTTGGGATTTTTTAGATTGTGGGAGACTTAACATGGTTACCACCCGATACTTGTACTTTTATATGACCAGGGTAGAATAGAACAGCATGTATTGCAATACACTAGAAAAAACCCTAAATTTGAGTTTCACTGCCACAAACAACTGCAAAAGTTGTATTATCTGTTCCTTAGAAACATGTACACACACTTTTAAGCAAGTGATGTTCTTATGCTCCTCCAGTGAAGCAGGAGGCATAATGTAAGAAAGTCCTGCTGTGCCCTTGGTTTTATCTATTAAATTCACATGGCATCTGCGGCCTGATACAGAATTCTAGTGTAGCCTCCTCGGCCCTACATAAATCAAAGCTGGAGAAGGTTTAGGGTAATAAAATAGGGTTACCTTTAACAGAAGCTTTCCACGGTGCAGAACTCGCCGAGAATGTCCCCCCAAGATGCACGTGTCATACAGAAAAATGCCGTTTTTATAAGTTTACCAAACAGCATACCCACCTACAACCTCCAGTTAGGAATACAGATATTGAAGTGCCTGACTTGAACCTCCAATCAGCTTGCTCTTCTTGATGACAACATGCGTTATGAGAAAGTTATAGTTATGAAAAAGAAAGTGTTAGTTATGTCTCCTTCCCCCAATGGTTTTGAGAATGTCTCTGCAAGACACCTGTTGTTTATCAGAGAATATCTTGGTATGGTGTCTTGCCCTTGGCTCCCAGAGGAAACTTAGATCAGGCATGGTNACTTAGATCAGGTCCTAAGGAATTTGTTTCCTTAAAAGGAAAAGTACTGAGGGCCTAAGGTTAAGAAACTATAACTAAATACTAACAGTCTATAGAGCTACAAATATGCAAAAAATAAAAGAATAAATCATTCAGGTATCACTAGTAATTATAATTCTACTAATTTTGCACCATTCTTTCTAATTTCACACCATTTTTCAATGTCAGTGATAGGAAGAGAAGAGTAGAGGACATGAATCTAAACAATGCATAGGTGGGTCTCTCTCACACTCATGAGTATTCTGTTACCAGCTTTGCATTCTCCACTCATCACCAGTATGTTGCTAAGCAGAAGCATGACCCAACAAGCATGATTCCAGGAAGCTCCTTCAGCTGTCAGTTGCCTTTCCATTTTAGAATCATAGAGTCATTTAGGTTGGAAAAAACTTATAGGTTCATGAAGTCATCATCATAATTTTGTGCTTTGTTTGACAAATTACAGAGGACAGGAGTAATCAGTACACGGCTAAACTCTAGAAAAATGTGCTCTGTGATAACTAAAATAATGCACCGAACCATCAGATCTCAAGGTATACAGAGCTAAGAACATGTGGCTACCTTTGGATGCCCTTGCATAAGGCTTTGAGAAGTTAGTTGATACTACAGCAAAAAACCAGTCTTTGCACTGAGACAGAAACACTCTAAAATCTGCAGGATAAAAAGAATTCACATAAAGATACTTCTACAAAAGCTAATTTACAAAACCAAAATATGTGAGTGTGATTTCCCCTCTTTAGAAGACAACTTCTTCAAGAATGAAGACTTGACAGTTTTCTCCCAGATGCGAATTTCCATCTGTACACATCTTCAAGTTTACCATGATGCAGGAATCGGGTGTCACTGCCAGATAGCAGGTTATCCTGTGTCCCTCCCTCTCACTGCAGTCCTAAATGGATTTCAAATACAGCATTATGTTTCCAATATGATTATGTGATAGCAGTGCTCCAATTCAAAGAAAGGAGTCAAGTTATTTGTACTTTTTCAGGCTTTCATTTGGTGTCCTTCTAACTTTAATACACCTTATCATGCCACATACTGTTATCTGAAACTGAAAGCAAAGCATCAACTCCACAAATAAAATTAGACTTGGTCATGCTCAGAGAGCAAGAACCAAACACCACAAGTTTTCCCAGGAATAGAAAAAAGGACAAAAAGACTTCTGATTCTATTCCCCAGCATTTCTACATTATTTCCTCCTACCCAGTTAGTGCAGGAGAACCTCACAGAAATCTTCAAAACCCCGTTCTGTCTTCAGAAAGGTTAAAAGAACAAGTTGGGCCTTCATCCCTGTGCTGGAACAGGAAAAAATAGTTTAAAAAGGCCCCAACACAAACTGCTGTAGATCAGAATATTCGTTTTATACAGTCCTGAATTCACAGAACTGAGCAAGCCTATTTGACAGGCCTTTGTAGAAAAGAAGGATGAGAAAGACTAGCTAAGGCTACCTGTAAACATATCCACGAGTGAATTAACTACTCCAAAGTTCTAAGAGAAAATTTTGCAGCTAAAATTTCCCTAATCATTGCAAAATGGAAGAGAAGTGATGGGAAGCCTACCAAGTTTTCAGTTTCCTTTGCCACCCTATTCTGCCTCTCCTCTGAACTAGAAAGTAAGGTGTTCTCACCTAAGAGTAGGGACAAAGACATCTAGAGGCTCAGATAGGACCTGATGCAGACACTCCCAAGATTCTGCTGCTGAATGAAGCCTGAGGTGACTCAGGAAAGACGGCCTGCTACCACAGGGATTTAGTAGGAGTCACAAGGTCATAGGAAATTCAGTTTGGAAGGAACCACAGAAGGTCTCTGGTCCAACCTTCTATATTGAGGCATATCAAGACATGGTTTTAGAGGCAGTTTGACTGAGAGCAACATACTCTTCTATGAACTGTGTTGGTATTTGTCGTGGAGAGTTAGCACAATTACTACAATTACAGGCATCAGTTGGGCAATGAATACAGCCAAAGCATTGACACAGCAAAGAGAATAGGAGCCTTTCACCAGCAAATACAATATAAAATGAGTATTGATTAGAACAGACAGTTTATATTATTCAGGTGTTATTTTCCAACAGTCCTGGCAAAAGTATATTACTTGGAACTTATCAGTACAACATTTTTTTCAGTTTGGGATCCTTAATTGCTGTGAGCTGAAGCACAGCAGTTTCAAGCATTTGTTGAAGTGGCTGAAGTGACTGTCTCCATTACAAACATCACACTTCAGTACTCAAATATCAGATGTGAGAATGAGACACAAGCAATTGGAATTCCTGATGTTCAGAGACAAGCAAGGGGAACAACAAAAGTCTGACATCACAGATGCATTAAGGAAGGAAATACAACATCTAAAGGATGAAGTGAGAGATCCCAGGCTACATGCTAGGATGCACAATACCCTGAGTAGGTGAGATAGGAGTGAAAATCCCCTCTAGGTAGTAGGAACCCAGAACACAGCACAGCCTGGTAGCTGAGCTTTGCACTAATCAGTGAAAGAAACCTTTGGAATCATTCTCCTTCTGGACAGGGTAACAGTTTTCACCTCTCTGCTTTAGCTCATTAGACCCTTAAATACTATAAGCCTTATTTCAGGTAGCTGCAGGGCTAGAGACCCTCTCACAGATTTCCTGGACAGAAAGGTCCCAAAATGCACTCAGTAGATTTCTTGCCTTGATTGCCTTAAGTTATTTTATTATTTTGTCACTATTATTCTGAGTGACAGACGGACTGTCTTAAAATGGAACGGAACAGAATGGCACGGAACAGAACAGGACAGGACAGGACAGGATAGGATAGAATGGAGTGGAATGGAATGGAGTGGAATGGAGTGGAATGGAATGGAATGGAATAGAATAGAATAGAATAGAATAGAATAGAATAGAATAGAATAGAATAGAATAGAATAGAATAGAATAGAATAGAATAATTCCATTGGAAAGGACTTCCAACAATCACCTACTCTGACAGCCAGACCACACCAAGGCTGACTAAAAACTATTAAGGGCATTGCCTCTGCAACACTGACAGTCTTGGGGCATTTAAGGTCTCTCTAGAGAGTCTGTTGCCATGTCTGACTGCCTTCTTGGTATAGTACCTCCCAGTTCGGTATCATCAACAAATATGCTAATGATGCATTCAACTTCTACATTCAGATTGCTGATAAATATATTGAACAGAGATGTAGAATTGAGCCCTGAAGAACAGCACTAGTAACAGTGCACCAGCCAGAGGTAGCCCCTTCAATACAACCCTTTGGCCTCTCCTCTTCCACTCCTCTTCAGCTCTGCCTATTTAGGCTCAGAGGCTGTAGGCAGCCAGCAAACTTGAAAGAAACTGTGAGATGTGGTTATTTAGCTTCTTTAGTATCATAAAGACACACAATTAACTGAATTGAGTGTGATCACAGGTGACACATGTAGTGTTCGTGACTACAACAAATACATCTGTTTTCATGGCAATAGCAAATTACCCTTATAGCAGAGTAGTTGACCAAAACAGGATTAAGAAATGAAATAATTTACTGTTTGCACTAGATTAAAATATGAAATATTTCAGGAAATTCAATGAAAATCAATCCCTTTAACTAATCGTTACTCTAATTTATCAGCTTTAACATTGCTTAATTTTTATACCTGTTACATGTTACTTTATCATACCAGCTTTTACCATGAGTGATTTAATTGTCATTAATAAAACAGTAACTTAAAGAACAATAAACTGATACTCTGGCAAGAATATTCAGGTGTGATTAAAGCCTACATGAAAGAGAAATTAAACCTATTATGTAACAATGGTAGGAAATCAGCAACTACAGTACCTTTAGGAATTTCACTGGTAATATAGAGGAAGACTAAGAAAATTATATCCTAATCCTGTGTAATATTCTCTCACAAGTAGCACTCTATTTTCATGTCTCAACTTGTTTTTCAATAAAGACATACAAAAAGATGAACCTGTTAGACAGAATTCACACTTCTGCTGAAACCAAATACACCAATTCAGTGAAGACTGAATTTTAAGATATTTTACAGTCTTTCCCAAACCTCTGCTGACTCCCCTCTTGCTTAATCTTTTTCACTGAACTCTGCCTAGTTGATGAATGTAATTAGTAACGTAACTTCACCATGTAAACCCGTAATCACATACAAAAGGAATACCTGCCCTAGGAGTAGCACAGTCATCAATAGGCCTAAACAGATGCTGAAAACACATCCCAAGTGCTGTTCTAAACTATTTTAGACAGGAATTTGTTAGTTCCTTATTAGATTTTATGTATCTGAAAACTTTCTTTTGACAACGTAATAAACTATGAAATACTCTGCAAGTTAGCTTCCACTCTTCTAAGTCTCCTATTAGTAAGATTATCTCAAGAAAGTGCTCACAAGCTTAACAGTTTATGTATTTTTTCTGCTAAATTACCTGGTCTTACTAGTTTGACTTTTTTCCTCTCGGTCCTTAGATCACCACAGCTAAAACAATATTATCAGTAAAAGATAAATCCACCCCTTAAATATACTATTTTGCATCTATGACACTCTTCAGGTATGAATTGATGAAATTAACATGTAAGATGTTCAAAAGCACTTATCATGACTTACAACTGATACTGTTGAAGCCTTAGAGTTTAGCCTGGGATGGGGTAACCCTGGCTGTGTGTGTAGATGGGGGAATAAGAGGCTGGAAAGCAGGACTGAAGAAAGGGACCTGGGGGTCCTGGTCACTGGCAAGTTGAACATGAGTCAGCAGTGCCCTGGCAGCCAGGAGATCCAAGTGTGTCCTGAGGGGCATCAGGCCCAGCATCACCAGCTGGGCAAGGGAGGGGATTGTCCTGCTCTGCTCTGCACTGGGGCGGCCTCACCTCGAGTGCTGGGGGCAGTTTTGGGCACCGCAATGTAAGGATATAAAACTATTGGGGAGCATGCAAAGAAGTGCAATGAATGTGCNTGCAAAGAAGTGAATGTGCTGAAGGGCCTTGAGAAGCAACTGAGCTCACTTGGTCTGTCCAGTCTGGAGAAGACTGAGGGGAGACCTCATTGCAGTCTTCAACATCCTTACGTGGTGAAGCGGAGGGGCAGGTGCCAATCTCTTCACTCTCGTGACCAGTGACAGAACTCCAGGAAACAGCATGAAGGTGAGTCAGGGAAAGTTTAGGTTGGATATCAGGAAAATGTTCTTCACTCAGAGTGTGGCTGGGCACTGGAACAGGCTCCCCAAGGAAGTGGTCACAGCAGCAAGACTGACAGAGTTCAAGAAGTGTTTGGACAATGCTTTTAGGCACAATGCTTTTAGGCACAATGCTTTTAGGCACATGGTGTGATTCTTGGTGTGTTCTGAGCAGGGCCAGGAGCTGGACTCTCTTCCAACTCAGCATATTCTGTGATTCAATGATTATCGGTGAGCCACTGATTTTAAGGGAAGAAATACAGTACCAGAACTAAAACCCTTTGGATACCTTGGCCTTTTGACCTACCTCCTATTGAAATCAAAAGGCTACACAAGAGTTAGGCAGGTAGCAACTTTCAGGTGTACCTGATTAGTTATATTCCTTTTTCCTGCTTCTCTGTTGCTTTTCCTTCTTCTACGTTGCTGCTGAGCAAAGAGTATGTAAGACGTAGCTCTCATTCACCTTTGTGTGAGAGAATAGTTTATAAGAACAAAAACATCAGCTGTCCCTCCTGGTGTGTTTGATTTGTCACTATCAATAGTAGTCTTGATACTAGGATGCTCAACAGGATTAGGAGCATCTTAAGTGTCTATCACATACTTGACATACACAATAGGTATGATGCAGACTCACCTTTACACTTGCACTTTCTCTTATTCTATACTGTTTGCAAAACAGACTATAACCAGCTTAAACCTAACAAAATTATTGGAGAAACAGCATAAAGCCCTGAAAATACAGTCTTTATCACGATCATGAGTCTAATGCAAACGTAACAAAAGAAGAGCCATTTATGAAAACAGGAAAGGCTTACTAAATAAGCCTCCAAAACAGCCTCTGCAAAACCCAAAATCTAAGTCCAGATGTAGCTTTGCGTCCAGGTCAAGCACAATTTTTGTTTTCTCCTGTTTTTAATGCTTTCTGAAACCACCTCCAACTAAAAAGGAAAATAGGAACATAAAACTCTTACTTGTAGGTAAGAGTTTATTTTCCAGCTATGCCTTAGTAAATACATGACAGTTCACATTCTTTGGTTTCCTAAGATGGTAATTTCTTCTTAAGAAGCATCTGGAGGTATACAACAGTTCAATACCTCTCCACATTAGCTTACCAAGACTTATTTTCTTCTACAACTAGGTATTATAGAGCAAAAGTTGCAATTGTTTTCTAAATGTTTTGTTTAGAAGTTGTCAACAGAAGCTATTCATACCTTATCATGACCTCCTGTTGATCCATGAAAATTAATGGATAGTTCAAACACTATCAGTTTTGCTCATTCACAGAAACTGTGAAAGAAGTATGAAAGTAAGTATGGCTGAAGTAGAAGATGTTCCATCTATTATTGTGTGAGTGGTTGGGATTTTTTCCCCAGTAACTGAGTACATTAAATAACTGTAATTTAATAACTGAGTTATTAAAATTGTTTTAATAACTGGGCTAGCTCTAAAACACAGAAAATACCATGTGAAAGACATATGTATATTTACTAAATATGACTACCACTGTGACTAATTCAACTATAAGAAATCCCAAACACATTAATATTAATAAGATGTTTAAAATTAAATGTTACTCTGGGTTGTGCTAGGTTCATAAGCAATGGAAGGAAATATTTAATATATGTAGTATTTGATGGTAACTAGACAGACATATCCAGGAGGGGGAACGATTAAAAATCTTCTACTTATAATGTTACACTCTTTTTGTGGAAACTTAAGCCACACTTGGAACAGCTCCAGTGACTTGACACAATCACATTTAGAGCTCTTAAGGTTTTGCATGAGTGCATTGCTACATGGTGGTTTCATATACAAAATATTGCAGTGAAAAAATAAAAGAAGAAAAGAACATTCAGACTGCTTTCACATCTTCAGACACATATTAAAAAGTTAGGTTCTACCTTATTCCAGTTATTAATAGCAGAATAGTTTATCTTCTTTCAGGTTTCAAATGCAGGGGAAGAAACCAAATAATGAATAGCAAAATAAAATATTTATATGAAAATCCCCCAATAAAACCTACAATTTGTAACTCAGAGTGGTCAGTGTTTGGGTCAGTGTCCCAAAACATAACCTACAAATTGCAACTCAGAGTGGGCAGTTTCAGGGACGGGGGCTATAGTTGTTTTAATTCCGTAGAATTGACCTTAAGCCATCTGCATACTTGAACCACTAAAAACACTGAGAAAATACCTTCCTAAAAAGTCCTGAGAAGATTCTATTTGCTGGGGACAAGATGAGAATGATTTTACTGTTTATCACCTTGACTCAACACTTAGGAATCTCCATTGGGTTTTGAGATGAGACAGTGGAAATAAAAAAAAAAGGCAAAATTATCTGGCTTCGGTAACAAATCTGGTTTTATGATTTTATACTGACTACAGCTGTAAAGAAGAAAAAATCCCAACAAACCAAACACTGAGAGATTAAAAGAAGCAAAATCAAGAAGACTACATAATTTCAGAAAAATGTGTTTTGAAAACTCTTTCCTAATAAGCCAAGAATTGTGGCTGCCTGGAACTGGAGAAACATAACAAGACGTGTTCTTGCAGTTTTTACAGCTGGATGGGGTAATGCATACACCAGACTCAGGGGTATCCATTTAGGTAACAGTCCATTTAGGTACCAGCGACAGGTTTTGTATTTTCTACAGCTTTCTGAAGTTTTCTAATGATTATGACTTCCAAGTTAGACCACGTTCTAATCAACAAGAACATGACATTTTGTCAACAGTCAAATAAGAACAAATGTTATTCATTTGCAGATTCTCAACTAGTTAAAACCATTGTATCTCTGCTGGCTTCAGTGAAATTACTTGCAAGGCATTTGAAGCTACTCTATCAATATGTCACAATAGTTTTAAGACATAGCTGTCAATACTTTCATCAGACATACATCCCTCAAATTTTACGTGGTGGTCTAAATATAATTGTTGAAGGACTCTTAAACTGATTTGGTGTTTAACTGTGATATGAGCTTATTCTACACCTCAGTTCAGCTCCTACCCTTAAAATTCTGAAAAGAGATTTACAAGAAAGGGTGAAAATCTAATGAAAAATGTGGAAAACTATAATGCTTATATGGGTCACAGAAATGGGTGCAGTTAGATGGAGAGTTACTCTGGAATATTACTGAAGATAAGTTCAATATCTGTTTTTCCTAATTAGAGTCAAACCCTTTGCTTCTGTTGGCACTAACACATATTTACCACCATCTGTTTTACCTGAGTGAGCTGCTTTATCCAAGAGTAAGGAACAGTCTGAATGTTTTCAACCCTGTCAGCCCTTATTTTAAGTCCTGTATTTTAAGTGCGTTTCCAGAGATGCCTGAAAACTGTCCCCCAACACTTGCCTATGGAAAAATCACAAAACAGGAGAACAAATGGCACACAGTTCTTAGTTCACTCAATGTTTCAACTGCACAGGGATCCACTGGCCACTCATGTCTTCATGCACATGGGAAAATGTAATCACATTCATTACAGCATGTGCTTCACTACACAAAATTTCTCTGAGCAATGATTACGTGTACTGAACCTGATTTTAATTTCAGTTTCCTGGTCAGGGAGACAATGTAGTTGATTAACTGTGTGGAAACAGATTGGCCATGAAAGATTTGCCACAAACATCAACTAAAGTCCTAAGGGACTGCTGGTCCTACACTGCTCTGTTCCTGCAGCTAACTGTTGAATATTATCCTCTTCTATTTACCTGGACAACAATCACTACACAAAATTGATTCAACAACATTAAGCTAAGATTTCTATCCTTGTGGGAAAGCAGGTGGTGATGAGTCTCTTTTACTAACTACAGAGTTTGGGTACCTATACTCATTTGCTACTACAACAAACTCTAACTCATATTAGGATGGTGATAAACTATGAATTTATTTTTGAAGGTTGTCTGTACAACCTCATTTATCAGAGGCAAATTAGTGGCACAATCTCTTGGAAGGCAGTGTGCATTTTTAGAAAACAAATATTGTTGTTTGACAGAGAAATCATATTTGGGTGCAATTTCAGGATGAATTTAAACAACGATACTAACTAGTTATTTTTGTCAGGATTTCTTTAAGTACGTACTCCTTGGAGGTGACAGAGGTAGGAATGGAAGAGGAAGTAAGAAGAAAGTAAAGTATGACAGGTGAGATACCAATATGGCACCAGACATGGCAGAAAGGGGATTAATAATTGTGCCATGTAGGCAAAGTGATCTATGCAAAAAAAGGGGCACAACACAAAATCCTTTCAAAATTGAGTAAGCTGATGTCTTGTGTTGAGCATATGACACCATTTGTTATCTCATATCGCCACTTGATACTAAACATGAATTCTGTGCCTCTGACTTGAATCCAGGAATTTTCAAGGACAAGCACAGACACTCCTGTGCCAGGACTCAGGCAGGTTTGGGATTTTTTTGGTTTTTTTTCCTCACCCTCTCTCTCTTAAGCTCTTGGCTCTGCTGCAAGAGGTAGGGAAGAGAGAGTTGGTTTTTTCCTTGCTTTTTTTTTGTTTTTTTTTGTTTTGGCCTTTTTTTTCAGCTCTGTTTCTCAAGGGAGAGAGACAGAATGCAATTTTTTTTTTTTCCCTTTTCAGCTAGCTGAGACAAGGAAGTTTTCCTTGGGATTTTTTTTTCTTTTTCCCTGAAACTGCTTTTCAACTGAGCTGCAGTCCAGGACACCAGACCAGGTCATCCTATGGCCGGCATCGCCGGGGGAGGGGCCCTGCCTCAGCCCGTCAGTGGGGGACCACGCCAAGGACTCTGTACTTCACACTGGTTTCTCCATCACAAGTAGTTTATCATTTAATAGTGTTCATTTCTTTCCTGTGCCTTGGAAATAAAAACAGGGTTTTTTTTCATTTTCCCTCTGAGGAATTGCTTTTGTCCGGACCTGGTGAGGGAGGGGCGGCTGATAGTCTACCTTCCCCTGGGAGGGCATTTTCCTCCTTATATTGTCTCAATCCGGGACAGCTGACCAATGTGTTTTTGATTGAGAACCCCCTAAATGATTAGCTTTGGCAAGAGATGTATAAACGTTAAATAGAAGGTCAGTGGTACTTAAAGTGGTACCTTAAACTTACATTATCTACATCAGTGATACCACAAAGCCACGGACCTGTACAGAAATGGTCTTATGGGCAAATAGCACTGACACAAACAGTGTCTCTGCTCTCCAGAGAAGGCTATGCCTCACCATGGTACAATGTTTAAAATGACATTTCTGGATTTGGGGAAGAGAACAAAATGTTAAAAAAATAATCCTAAAGTATAATTAATTACTTCTCAAGAGTTTCGATGCATGCATATATTCCATCAAATGTCTAAAGGATTCAGCATGTAAAATGCCCCCAAAAAGGTTAGAAACCCTAGATTTCCTACCAGGAGTTAAACAGTCTTCATCATCAGTGTTCTTTATTTCAAAGTCATTTCAGTGCTTGTAGTCTTACAGACTACAGTCTACAGACATTGCTTTTTATTATGGCTACATTTTATTCATATTATAGCGATATTTTTATACTGACACACTAGTATACATTAGTTGGTCTTTTACCTTTAGACCAGCAGAAGTTTTAGCTGGTATGTCTATATAGTCATACTTAAGTATTATATTGTGCAACTAGCAGATTTGCAAACAGCATGTTGACAGCTCTTTACCTAAATGACAATGGTTTCAAGGCAAAGAAGAAAAATAAATCACACCTTTATTTGTAGAATGCAATATGAGGTACTAAGTCATCTCTGTCAAGAGTTGCACCAGAACATTTGATGGTTGACATCCAGTTGTGGAGTTTGAGTATCCTCAGCCATATCTGCACCTAAAGATCAAAGAAACAGAAAACAAAGGAGTAAAATACATACACAGGACCTGCCTCTGCAAGATACATTGTGTCCTCTAGCATCTGAGTTTTTATTTAAACAGCTTTTCTACATTTCACCTATGCTTTTCCAGTACAAGTATCAGGAGGAACCAGTTTGGAAGTCAACATCCTTTTACTGCTTTTCTTCCAGTCCTAGCAGGGAAACTAACATACTGACAATGAACAGCAGAATAAAAAGCAGTTTTGAACTACACTGTGTTGAAATTTGCTACAATCTTCCCAAACTTTTTTCTCTGCTATGGATATTTTACACCATACTGATCTGTAATATTCTTTACCTGAAATAATAAAAAGTAAAATCATGAATATTTTAAAGTGATCTGGATGGCAGCCTGAGAAAACAGCTACAGAGTATAAAAGACATTCTGTCAGTTTCTTGAAAATCTATCACTATTAGTTTGAGATTCCAGACTTACTGCATTCCATCTGGTATGAAGAAATGTTTAAATAGTAAACAATTAATGATAGAGAACTGATATGAATCAAACAGTTTTACAGGAATTTGTTAGAGGTTCACAGTATTTCCTCCATTCAGGGAAGGCTGTTGCTGAAGACTTAATAATACATATCTGTCACAAAATATTGCTTTCCCTGCCTTCCACAGCCAAAAATTGTATGAAAATCTGCAAAACAAATTAAGCATCTTCAGCATGCATAATCTCATTCACTATTTAAATATTTATTTGTTTTTCAACAGTCTCTCCTCTCAACCAGCATATATATAGAAAACTTAAAACACAGATTAACTTTTGATACTTGCATCATATAGTGTTATACATATTTTCAGACCATACACATTCTCATCCACATCAGGCCCCCTCCATCAGCATGGCTTTAAGTCAGGGGTTAAACGTCTAGATTGATCAGGGGAAAATTCTAAACATGAAGACCTTCAAATATTGGATTGAAGAGGCTGTTCCAGTTCACCATGCTACAAATTATTTCAGAGGTCCAGTTCAGAGTTCTGTGTCACACAGCTCAGTACGCTACCAGAAATAACACATGAAGTTTTCATTCCACTAGTGTGGAATTCTGAAACTCTTAAAGATCATTTCCTCTTATTACATAATGATAAAGGGCAGAAAAAGACAAGCTTGGTAAGTGATGATTCAAGTCTACAAGGAAGCAGAAGAAAACTCTCACAGTTATCTGGCAAAGTGATAAAAAATCTGATGGAATTTTTATGGAAAATGCTGCAACATTTACCCCTACAATTATTTTTGTAATTTTATCACCTTTCCTGAAAAAGATACATACTTCTTTGCAAAGCGTGCCAGAGCAATAGGATGACAGAAACCTCATGAAGTTCAACCAGAAGTGCACAGTCCTGCATGAGAGAATAGCCCCAGGCACCAGTACATTCTGGAAGCTGCCCAGCTGGGAAGCAGCTTTGCAGAAAGTGCTTGGGGGTCCTTAGCAGACACCAAGTTGACCATGAGCCAGCAGCCTGCCCTTGTGGCAACAAAACCCCCACCAACAGCAGCCTGGGCTGCATTAGGAGGAGTGTTGCCCACAGGTGGAGGGAGGGGATCCTGCCCCTCTACTCACCACTGGTGACACCACACGTGGCGTGCTGGGTCCACTTCTGGGCTCCCAAGCACAAAAGAGACGTGGGCAGACTGCAGAAAGTCTGTCAAAGGGCTGCAGAGATGCTGAAGGGACCAGAGCATCTCTCCTTTGAGGAGAGTCTGAGAGAGCTGGGGCTGTTCAGCCTGGAGAAGGCTCAGGGGGTTCTTCTTAACGTGCACAAATACCTGAACGGAGCACACGCAGAGGATGGAGCCAGACTCTTTGAGACACGCCCAGCGAGAGGCCCAGGGGTGATGGGCACACACTGAAACACAGGTGATTCCCTACAGACATCAGGAAACAGTTTTTCACTGGGAGGGCAACCAAGCATTGGCACAGGTTACCCAGGGAGGCTCTGGAGTCAATGTTCAGAAGTCATCTGGACAAAGTACTGGGNTCAATGTTCAGAAGTCATCTGGACAAAGTACTGGGCACCTGTCTGTAGGTGGCCCTGACTGAGCATGGGGCTGGGCACCAATTGGCCTCCAGAGGTCTTGTGCAACTTCAACCAACCTGTGATTCTGCACCACTGAGCAGCCAACTGTCAATTCAAAAGTAAAGTTTCTGTACTCAAGAGAACACAGAGAATTTATTTGAGCAGGAGTACAATGGTAACACTGCTTTCAGCAATGTTGTAAATTAAATTTTCCATTGGAAGGTTCTAGACTGTTCAGCATACCACAACAATCCCTAGAATAGATGCCATTGCCCACCTCTTTGTCATTCATTGCACTTTTCTCACCTTCTCACACTAGTGTGGCTGCTGTGAGCTAAGTGGTGCTTCTCCTTCCTAAGGACTCAGTGCAATAATATGCACCAAATTCAACTGTAACTTCAAGTGAAGACCACCAGAGAAAAGAGGCAGACTCAGGCCCACTCAATATGGGATTCATCACTGTTAACTATGTATTCCCTAATGAGCATACAGTTCCTAAACACCTGGGGACTTCAAATACCATCTTCATCACTGGTTCATCCATTAGCAAACAAGCCTAGAATCAAAGCTATTCAGTGCAGAGAAATATGCAATAATTTTTTTTTAATACAGGAGAGGCCCTGGGCAGCATGCAAAATACTGCACGTTTTTATGTCTCTTTGTTTTTGTTTTAGGACTAGGATTCAAACATCATTCCATATTGCAAACCCACAGGCAGTATTCTAGACAGCAGGACTCATTAAGAGGAGTGTATTTCAGCCATGGCATTTCCTTGGCACAGCCTCGGAGAGAGAACGTATCCATCCGTGCACCCACCCACCCACCCATCCATCCCCTCGCGGCCGGGGATGCAATCCCAGGCGGATCCCGCCCCTAAAGCACCAGGATAAGGTGTTATTGCGCCCCCTGGTGTCCCCGGACAGGATACAGGACCCGTTCCAGTGGTGTTCTGCTAACCATTCCTGTCTTTACATTCAATCATTTTCCTGCAGCTACAGACGAATTCAGGATATTTTTTAAAAATGTGTGAAGCGCAAGTATTTTTTACTGTAAAAACAGCCTTTTCATTTTTAACCTCTTTTTTCTTCAGACTGTATAAAAAAGTCGTTTAGTACCTTCCCTGTCAGATTGAAGCCTTGAGTGACTGCTGCTCAAGGTAAGCACTGAGGACTTGCTCCAAAAACCACAAGCTCATAATACTAAGCCCCAGTCCTAAAAGGTTTTAAAAATGAGGTTAGGGTCTAATATAAATTAGTTTTCTACAACTGCAATAAGAACTGCTGTTCCAGCAGAACACAGTTACCTTCTTTTTCACATTTAGATATGGCAGTGTATTGCTGTGATTTAACACAGAAGGAATGCAGGAAAATCTACACATCAGAAATGCATGTGCTACCTCTGTTTGTCCTGGACTTGAGAAACTTCTAATCTCTCTTTTCTGCAATGAGTATTAAGTGATCTTTCTATGAGTCAGATAATTAAATACAAAATGGCGCTTTGTCATCCCTACCTGAGAAGTGAAGTCAAAACAACTGTGACATCATCTCAATTAATGATGAAACAAAACAGAAGGGCTCCCCCATTACACTTCATCACCACTCACATATTCACACACATTTTCCTAGCACTCAGGAGCAGTAAGGTGTTTCATAAGAAGTTTTGCCATGAAAAACCACTGTATTAATTGAATAAAGTAAGTATGTCAGATCAGCAAATCTAAACAAGAATAGCATACCATAATTTTTTGGTTAAAACACTTGTCTTCAATAAAGAATGACAGTGTTGCTAAGGAGTGGTTTTAAGCTCATATTGCTCAGTATTTTAAGTAGACACTTACAGCATTTTTTTTAATGTGTGAAAGCTCTTCACATGAAGTAGCAGTGGCTGTGTTTTATGCTCATGTTACACAGGTTCAGTGCAACATGGAATCTGTCACTCTGGAAACTTCTTGTACCTACTGCAGATTTACTAATATTCTTCATATTTACTACATTACTGTTCTGTGTGACAGGTCTAACAGTTAGATAAACATAAGCAAACCTAAACACATGAAGTTATATGACTTGAAAATAAAAGCCAGGTCAGGACATATTCTCACATGTAGCTGAATTTAATTTGCATCCATGTGAGTATAAATGAAACTGGGTTTCTGAAGACAAGCTGGGGGAAGGGTTATGAAGTCCCACACAGAGCTGACGTAAAACTATCTCTTCTTGATTCTGTTCTAAAAAATGTTGAGTTTTGGTTTTTCATAGAAAACACTTCAGAAATTGTAGAAGCCTGACACTTCTGAACTGTTGTGTTTCAGATATATGAATGCTTCTAAAAATAAGAACATCATCACACAACACACCTCTGTAGTCAATCGAATAAAAACGATACCTAGTTTATTTAAAGATACCTATTTATTTAAAGCAAGAAATGTAAAATGCATAGTTGATAATGAATCAAAATATGCTTTACTTTAGACTTAGTCTGCTGAACTGGTTTCGTTTCATTATTAAAAAGGCGTCTAACAGGACTTTACCAGCTTTTGACCCTTAATTCACTCATCTTAAGAGATCCACAATGTAACTCAGAAGAAAAAACCCAGAGGTAGTCTCAGGATGTTGTTGTCTTGGAAACTGCAACCCAGTCAAATACAGTTTCCTGGAGAAAGATTCTTATATGAACACTTTTGTTTAGCATAACTGCATTTTATTTCTCTCCATACTATATCCTATGAGTAGAGCAGTATACTTAGGCAGCATAGAGTGGTGTAGACCTATTCCTCACTTCGCCTTAATGACATTTCTCAAAGACAACAGATCTGACCCAGCAAATGCACAGCTTTGCCTCCTAGATTTAAAACCTTATTTGTTTTAGGTACACAACAAATGATTATTCACAGAGTGAATGTATCTTTAGTCTTTTATGCAAGGAGGAAAAGCTATCTAGTTTAATTGAATTTGCATTCAACCTTCTCAATGGAAAGTGCACATTTAAATGTTGTTTGCTGAATACACTAAACCTAAAGGACATGAAGATGCATGTTTTGTTAATTAAAGCTACAAACAAACCTCACAATGTGTGCACTTACATTTCTGAGCTATAACAAATGAGATAGCACAGTTACTTACTTCCTCTGCACCTCCTTGTATGAAATAAATTCAAAGGAATCTCATTTATAACCTAGTCTTTTGAGATCAGCTTCTTGGAGCCAAGGTAAGGCAAGGAGAAAGCGAAAAAAAAAAGTACAAGTCACATTTTGGAAAGTCAGAGTGAGACATTCTCCAGTTTCAGGACACAGGTTAAAAACAGTATTATTTTTAACACTATATTCCTACTCTTTCTCCACTACCACCTTTATTTCATATAATGTTTGCAATTGTATCTCATTACACTTGAGAAATGGCAAGTAAGACCTGCACCTCCCCTTCAGTGCAAAAAAACTTCTGACCAACAGTATTTTGTGCATTAAAAAATAAAAAAGATAAAATTTGTTTCCTGATCACTAAACTAATACTAAATAGCAACAAAACTAGCTGAGATGTATGCAGCTATAGCATGTTGCCAGAACTGTAACTCTTCTTTACCTACATTAATGTGTACCTGGTAGAGTTCCTCCCTTTAAACCTTGTCCAGATTAACAATTGCCTTCTCCTATTCACCACCTCAAAGATATTTTATCTTAATAAGACATATTCAGAATGTCAGTCATCAATGATTCTACAAAAACATCACTGGAAGATGAAAACTGTATGAGCAGCTTGCAGATACTGAAACCACAAACATATTCCAGCATTCCCTCTATTTGCTTCCCAGACTTTAAAATGTGAGACCTCATACTGTGAGTACATTTGTATTTTATCATCATCTTAATTAAAAATGTGATTTCATCACTTACAGAATGGAGGAACAAACAAGTCCCTGATTCAAAGTAAACTTCTGTCTAGCAATCCATGTTAATATCTGCATTATGTGATAGAGTATGTTAAACTACAAGTACCAGGACTGAGTATTGCAGGATCTGGAGGCTTCATAGGTGACAGTTGTTATTCTCAGTAGTCTTCTGCTGCTTATAAGCATTTTTACATTACCTAGTTTGATTAAACTAATTAAGGCTTGTATGTATCACCCTTAAACAAAATTGTACCCGTCTATCAAGTCAACGTATTTTGAAAAGTTTCAATCTCAGCCAGAGAAGGGAGCGAGTGAGGGCTTAATTCTGTTACTCTATATCACAAGACTGCGGAGAAGAAGAATTAGTTATAATGTGTAAATACACATCAAAAGGAAATCACAAAATTTCATTGTCTACCATTTTTATTTTAACCAAAACCAATGCTATTACACATAAAATCAATTCTCTTACATATAAGGAAAACCTCTTGAGACTGAACTCTGTCCTTCACTGCAAAATGAGAAAGCAGTCTCAAAAGTAGTCTAAGATGGCATTTAGCAGTAAGCACAAATATTCAAGAAGTTCTAAGCACAACACAAAATATGTTCATTTACAAAAAACTATCCCATGCCCTGCTACAATAGGAAAGGAAACGCAGGAGTCATATTTATTATTTCTCTGAAGCAGTCCTTAATGATTTTAAGTAAAATCATAGTGAAACAACATTTATACAGGGAAAGGTTTTCAACATGGGTTTGCAGATACGTAAATTGTAAAGAAATCTCAACTTTGTCTTAGCTAACATTGGATTGACAGCCAGCACTAAACCAAATTATTTTTGCTTTCAGAGAAATTACAATAAAATTTTTAAAAATTAAACTTTTAAAGGGAGAAAAAGAGGAAAAATTAGGTGACAGACTTAATTGATTCTGTTGATTATGTATTGATATACGGTAAACAATTGCTGCTACAAAACATCTTGCTCTGTAGGCAGAGTACCCAAACCATTTGGTAGCATACATATAGAAGTGCTGCTGGAACTTCTCCCAGTCAAGTGCAGATCTTATTGAAAATGAATATAGAGTTTGTTTTTAAGGAAAATTTTGACATTATTAGTTAAGATTTCAGGAACACATTCACAATATTAAAAATTTATTTCTAAAACAAAAATAGAAGTTTTTATTTATTTAATATATGTTCCATTCAAGAGAATGAGGAATTCAGTGCATGTGAGACTATTTCTTCTTGGCACCCCAACTGTATTTTTTTCTAAATAAGAAGTGAAGAATTTTGAGAAATGCAGACAAATTTATATCCACAAATGAAGTCCATTATATCTAAACTGAGCATATGGAGTATTTCTCAGAAACTTTTTATGCAAAAAAATTCGGCATATTTTAGAGTGAGGTTGCTTCCATTCCTTTTATCTTTCATCCATTGGTGGACCATGTTTCCACTGTCCCTCAATGATGCCACTTCCACTAGCAAATGCATGTAGAACTACGAAGTATAAAACTGTATATAGACACATGCACATCACATTCTTTTATGTTAAAGAACCATCACTGAAAATTCTGAAGACAGATGCTTTTTGTTATATGAAAAGATGTGCTGTTGTTTTGGTTTCAGCCTGGCCAG
>WBMZ01001353.1:0-360161 GCA_013400975.1 Atrichornis clamosus
GTCCCTTATTGAACCTCTGCAGCACAACACAGGGGGTCTTTTAAAATAGACTTTAAACTAAACACATATATCTCCCCTCTGCCTGGCTTTCCTGAGGCTGGTCTGTTGTTCTGCACAGCTGTCATGGTTTATCCACAGCTGGCAGCACACAGCTACTCACTCACTGCCCCACCACTGGCATCAGGAAGAGAACCAGGAGAGTAGAAGTGATAAAACTCATGGATTGAGGAAAAGACACTTCAATAGGTAAAGCAAAAGCCGCATGCACGAGGAAGGCAAAACAAGGAATAAATTCCCTGCTTCCCATGGGCTGGCAGGTGTTCAGCCATCTCCAGGGAAGCAGGGCTCCATCACACATAACTGTGGGAAATAGTTACTAGGGAAAACAGTAACTCCAAACATCCCTCCCTTCCTCCTTCTTCCCCAGCCTCATATGCTGGACATGATGCCCTATGGTGTGGAATGTCCCTGTGGTCAGTGGGGGTCAGCTGTCCTGGCTGTGTCCCCTCCCAGCTCCTTGTGCACCCCCAGCCCGCTCGCTGCTGGGGTGGGGTGAGGAGCAGAACAGGCCTTGACGCTGTGCAAGAACTGCTGAACAATAACAAAAACATCTCTGTATCATCAACACTGTTCTCAGCACAGATACAAAACACAGCTCCATACCAGCTACTGTAATGAAAATTAACTCTACCCAAGTTAAAACCAGCACAGTAGGCAGAAGCATCTCTGAAGCAGTGAGTTTTGTATAATCTTTCAAGGCTGTGTGGGGAGGAACTGCATAATTTTGCCCAAGTATATTAGTAAAAGCCTTGGCCTTAAGGAAGGGAACTCTCCTCATTCCACCCACAGAGTTTCTGCACTGAAGTATTAAGACTGTTATCTTTTGCAACATTTCAGACATATGCCTTAATTTCTTACTTCTGCTGCTCTTACCCCTGTGAAGATCACACTCTTTTTAGCAGAAAGACTCTTAATTTACACCACTGTAAATAAAAGAAACAGGCTGGGAAATTTTCCAGGGTAGTGAACACAAATACATTTTGTGTAAAAGAGGAATCATCCTTCAATCATTGTCACATTTGCTGCAGTGATTGGGCATCCCACTGTTTTTGCATTATGGGACTAATGTAAGAATACTATGAATCCATTTCATTTCCTCATTTATAATTTTGTATATAGGTCAAGTGCTACCATTTATTTGCTTCTCTTGCACAAGATGCAGGGAAGCTGTGATTAATATTACTCATAAACAATCTCCTTTGCTCTGTGTTTATGCACTTCTATTTCTGTCAGGACCTGCCTTTCTAAAGCATAAACTTTTATGACTGTAAAATCTATCAGGCAAATAGCAAAGTCCTACTTCAGCATCTGCTTTTACCCAATCCTCACCCACGAGCTGCTCCTCAGTGCAAATTCACCACGAGCTGCAGCACTTTTGCCATATTCACATATGAATCATTTTGCTCATAAATGAAGTACAACTGTTGCCGGAGTGAAATGTGGCAGCTGCTTAACTGTACATAATGAATCCACATAGCTAGATCCTAATGCCACTTGAGGGAGGGGGGATTTGGTGGGAAAAATATGTCTCTCCAGAGCCCTATTTTCAGAAGAAGTATCCACCGACTTCAGAACTACAGTGGGAATTCTTCAAGAATAAAAATAAAACTTAAAAAATAGGCAGCCTGCTACTGACACCCATATTAGCACTAGAATTTCCCAGTGGAATATTTTTCCTTCAGAAAAATGCAATTCTGTCAAACATGAAAGCCACTAACAATGAATTTTCACCATGAGAAAGACACAATACATTTCAATAATGCCATTGGGCTCCATTCTGATTTTGCAATAGTTGCATTTTTTGCTTATGAAAAATCCATCACTTCAGGATCATCTCTGCATTATTCTGAAGGTTTAACAATGCAATGTAAAAAATATTTCAAGTGTTATTTCAATAGCTCTCTGCATTCAGTCTGATATTATTTTTCAGAATGTGATTTCCCAGGAAATTTTGGACTTTGTTTTTCATTTGAATGAGGAACAGAATATGATAGCACTTTGAAAACTGAAGCTCTACAAAACCTCTACAAAAGTCTGGCCCCTCAGCAGCTAGGACAGAAACTCTCCCTGACAATAAGCCCATTCTATCATCAGGAGTAAAAAAAGCATTTTTTAAACAGGGTTGTCATGACATTGTGCTTGCAAATGACACAGACACCCTGTCATCTGGTCAAGCACTGCTGTTTTGCTTTACCAAACTTTGCTAGAAACTGCTCAGAAAGGTAAGTGCAGGAGCACTTCTGCCCCTCTCTCCTTGGTGTCCCTCATCTAGCTCTTCATAAACAGCTATTGGCTTCCAGAGACAGCCCTTTGTGGAGAGTGCATCAAAATGAAGTTCTTGCTTTCGTCAGTATATTAGCTCTTATTTGGCATTTCTGCGTCCAGTCTCGTTAAAGCCCTGTGGGTATGAGAAAATTTATTTCACGCTTTTTTGTTTTGTTTCTGTCTTGGTGTGAACAGATTGCAGCAGTCTCACATTTGTTTGCTTTCCAGAAACATTCCCGCCGTTCTCTAATGAAGAATCCTGGGCCTGCAGATCATTCAGACAGTTTACTAAAAACACTTGCAGTTCACAGTCCTGGCCTCAGTCTTTGCTGACTAGTGACATATCTTGCACAGCACAGCTTCCTCTTCCTTGACATCTTCCCATTTTTAGTGCCAACAAGGATGTGCTGCCAGCATTCCAGTCAGGCCACTTGCTCCTTGCTCCTGTCCACCTTTCCTCCTTGCTCCCACAGGACATCCAACACCTAAAGAAACTAAGGGCTGCAACTTGAGACAAGCCAGACAGCTCCTCTGGGATTCCATGTAGTATATTCAGCATACACTCAAACCCTGAAAATGGGGCTACTATCCAAATCAGAGCAGAAGGATCTGAAGCTAAATTATGGCAAATCTTAATGCTGTCACAGCAGAATTAAGACCTTGAGTTGGCTGGAAGTCACATCCTAGCCTTGTCCTCCAAGAACTGCTTGTGGAGCTTCTTCACCACCCCACTGTGTTGTTGTGTGCTGACAGTGCTGGCCATTGTTTGAATACATTGCTTCCATGAAACACAGATAATGGGATTGAAGGAGAAACTGACTTAATCTCTCAGACTAACAACCCCATCACCAAATTCCTGGCAATTTAAAAGATTTTTAAAAAGCAGGAATCAGATGTTTTTGATGACTCTGGCTGCATCTTCCCTTGATCCAACAAAAGGGACCCCATCTGAAGCAGTAATACCCAAGCATACATGCCTGCAAGGTACCTAAGCAGTTTAAAAAGAAAGACTGTCCTGAAAGAGGATAGTCCCTAAAATAAATGCATTTCCTCTGAAAAGAGCAGTCCGTACTTTGTACGCCACTCACCAGAGACCCCCTTGGTCTCCCTCTAAGATTTACGTATCACAGCTTTCGTAACAGCATCAGCATTTGCCAACATCATGGGGTTGGAGAGTTAAAAAACCCCAATCAACATAACACATTACCAGCCTGAGATTTCTCATTCTGATGACTTTGTAGGCAGATGCATCTGAGCTTGCTCATCTGGCTGACACAAGTAAAAAGCAAAGCACTGCCCATAAGGAAAGCTGTTCAGCTTAATCTTGAGGCTATACTTATTCAGCTCAAACCAAAGGAGAATATGACCTCTTATTTGAAAGGCATAGGAAGGGTGGCAAATCCATGGAGAAAAGCTCCAGACAGAAGAGGGCTCCTCTAATAATTGAGACAGTTTTGCTGCTGAGGCCTGCTGTCAAGAGAGAAGGAAAAAGAGCAATAAAAAGATTTTGTATAGAAAGAGCTTAGGGGTTTACCAGGATGAACTTTTAATAACTGTACAGACTTGGAATGAGAGAGTATTTGTTCCTTTGCAGTATGGCTCTGGTGGGTGCTCTAGTGCTCTAGGACACATGAAAGACCCAATTCCGTTCAAGCTGAAAGAGAAGCAAAGATCAAGTGGTAAAATTTTAGAGAGCAAGCGGAAAATCTAAGATACAGAACCCAGCAGTGCCCTCCCTGGGGCAGTCATCCTGAGCAGCGCAGCATCAGGACTCAGCCTGGGTTCAAACACACAAATCCCTGATGAAGAAAGCTGCCCTACGCAAGTTCTGCTTCCCAAGAGCTGTGAGGGGCCAGCTGTGACCTGCATGGACAAACAGATCAGCAAGTCACTGCAGCTCCCTTGAAAAGAAAAGGTTTGTGTGTCCTGCTCTCCTCTTCCACCTGGTTGCCACATACCTGTGCAGCACAGGCGTGCCTGCTGGCACAACCTTTCCCAGGCTGACCCTGCACTGTACCTCTGTCCCCACACCGCGCTGGCAGTGGGCTCCCTTTCCCTGCTTCAGAGCAGCTCCAGCCCTGAGCTCTTCTGTCAGGATGAAAGGCTCCTCTCGGAGCTGCACAACGTGCTTTGATAACACAGGTCTGCTCTCTTGGCGCTGCTCTATCCGTACATGCAAAAGCGAGGATTGGTACTATATCTGAGGTATTAATTAAATACCTTAAATAGCTAGATAAGGCACTTAGCTAGGGCTCAGAGCCATGTAGGGAGAGCGAGGAGCCAGCGCAGAGAACAGCATATGGTCCCTAGCGAGTGTTTCTGTCACTTTTCATTGACATTTCAACTAATGTTCTTCACTGATTATCTATATTCTACCATGTATTAAGGAAGCACATCAGACATTGCCTTTAACTTGTCCAGCCAAACTGCACTGTATTTCTAAACATTTCCTTCTTCTCGGGAGAGGAGGAAAGGAAGAACTAAACTCTAATTCTGTGGTCAAACACAGGAGGCTATGGGTAACAGTCACAGGATAGAAATAGAATAGAATATAAAACAATACCGTAAATAGAAGGTCAAAGTCTCAGGTATTTTAGAGAGGATCACTTCTGTGAAAATTATTCCATCCAGTAAAAAAGTGTAAAATGCGAGGTAATGCTTGAAAGGAAAGAGGGACACTAGGAATGGAAAAGGCTCAGCAAGACTAGCCCTGGGTGAGACAGACTTGGAAATTATTGCTCCCCACTGAGGAGAGATAAACCGGTACAATACCATGCTGGCCAGCACCCAGGAGAGTCTAAAAATAGACTGGAATACAACATGATAGTGCCTTGATTCCTGGTGCATTTTTAATTGTAACTTTTTCTGAAACAGAGCACGTTATTTTTCAATTTGGTGAGCTTATTAGAAAATCCCAGACCAAATCACTAATCTCACTATATTAAGACTAATATAAGAGAGGGTTTAGGATGGAGCAAGAGCTGGCTGAGAAGCTGTCACATCCCCCCCTCAGCCCACCTGATGAGAAAGGTCTCGTCCCTGTCCCAGCCATCTGATTTCCTTCAGCTACTCCGATGCTGGTGAGCCATGCAGAGATGCAGAAAGGGACTGAGAATAGAGCAGAGCCGAGTGAAGCAGCTCTCCTGACTCACTAATGGAAAAGAAAAGGCAACACGAATCTAGCAACTCTCGAGAACAAATCAGGGGCCTTGACTCTGCCACGGTGAACCATCAAAAGTTTGTTCTCCAGAGCAAGGAGATGAGACACTCTGAACCTAAAACCAATCAATTCTGGGACCTCTATGTACTGTCATATTTTTTTTACTAATATAGCATAAGACTTTGAGGCAATACTGAATCAAGCCCCTTGCTTACTGCATCCAAGAGAAAACTCAGTATAAGCAAGCGGATGATGTGCTGAAATGAAGACTAAGCTTTTTCTCTCCTGCAGTCTGAATTTCAATTACTGTGCTTGCTGCAGCGCACTGAGACCAGGCCTCAGTAGCCATTAGCTGGAGAATCAAACTATAATGTGTTTGACCCAATATCTGCCCCAGTGAGTGACAGAGAATGGTATTGAGGAGGAAATACTGCGGGCTGTGATGGATCGGATTCCTAGAACAAAGAATTACCTTCCTCTTCTCCACTCCCTTTATATCCTCCTGCCAAAGCACTGGGAATGGTCCTATTAACTGTGGGCTACACAGAGCATTGCAGCATCTTAGGAGGAAATCACAAAGATGGGTTTCACACTAAATAACTGGACTGTCAGAGAAGGAGAGAGGGAAAAGAGATCACTGCATTGCTGGGAGACAAAAACTGAAAAATACCCCATCCTGCAGCTTCTTTGGGGCCACAGATTTATTATGTGTATACAGTGCTTCACACAGTAAGACTTTGATCCTTTGACTGGATCTTCAAAGACCTCTGTAATCCAAATAGTAAGAACAAACAATTGTTCCACGTCAGGATGAGGAATGATTAAAATCATTTTACTGTGGTTATATAAAAACACAAGGAAGTTTCAGAATAGGTAATCTTTGATTTTTTTTTTAATTGACTTCATAAATCTCTGGGAATTTTGTTAATGAGCACAGTTATGAGCTGTGAAAAAGTCAAGTGGTTATAATAAAAATTATGTTTTATGAAGATTTCTATACCTTTGTTCTACTTGTGTTACCTGGCCAGCAACACAGGCCACAGAGCTCCAGTGAGGATACAGAGCCACTTTTTTAACTCGTCCTCCTTTCAACCACACATGCTTCACCTTTTTTGCCCCTACCACCGGTGGCAGTGTTTAGAGGCAGGTCAGACCCTGGCATCTCAACCAACACTGAACAGGAAGAGAAGAGCAAGAGATCAACAGTCTCTTGCCACTGCTCACAGTGGACAATGCTGAATTTGGTGGCTGGGACTGCCAGGACTGTGTCCCATCGTTCTCCACCTCGGCACTGTGAGGAGTTTGAGCTGGGTGCTTTACACTCCTCTGCCCTTGTCAGAACTCCAGAGACAAGATTTTACTGGTGAAACATTCAGAGAGAGACAATCTAAAGTGAAATCAGAAACCATTTAGTTGGAAAATTAATTCCTATTTATAATTCAAGAGTCCATCTCAGAAACACACCTGAAAATCTTGCTTCTTTAACCAGGGATTAGCTCCAGGCCTGGATTTCTGAATAAAACCATGCACAAGTGCATGCTGGCTCCAGGATCTAACCCAAAGGCCCCTGATTTTGACAGAATAAGTCAATAACTCCAGTGTACCCTGGAGCACATCTTTTGGGACAAGGCAGCAGCACCCTAGCCCGGCCTGGGGTCAATGGCCACATCATGGACGAGCCACAAACACTGAGGTTTCATCCCTACTGCTAAATACCACGGGAGACGCCAGTGGCCTGAGTCTGGCCCTGAGGCCAAGAGGCATGTGCCCATACCAGAAACTTATTTTCTGCCCTAAAGAAAGCATCTAATCCAGGCTGGGAGGGGATGGGCATCTGCAAACTGCCATCTGGCAAATAACAGTGCTTCTTTGCTAGCCAGCAAAAGCAACCCTTTGGGGTTACTTTCAGACGTGAAGAAAAGCCCATACACCTGAATGTTTCCCTGTTTCCTTTCATCTACATCCATGTTCATAGTTTTAACACAAGACAATACATCACACCTGCATCTGTGCAAGGCCATTTGTTAAAATTTGTGCCAAAAGTGCTTGAAAAGCAAATATTTGCAATGACCAGGTCCACTGACTTTACCTGCTGACTATTACCTGGGCTCGAGTTCCTCATGGGCAGCAAGTTGGGTGTCACCAGAGCACTGGAACAAAAGCTATTGACTTGTGTTGCTGTCATTGTCTGAGGCAGCTGTTAGAGATTTGACTCACACAGGCATCTTGTTTATTCTTGATTGAGTAAACCACTCACCTCCAACCATCCCTGTGGCCTCGGGAGCAGAGAGGGCAAGGCCACAGGGTATTCTGCCTCAAACTCACACACCAACACCTTTGATTCCACAGAAAGTTACACACTTGCACATAGCCAGGCATCTGCCATTGATTCTTCTGTCTCTTCCCAGTGACCCAGGAGAAGACTGGGTGAAAGTCAGAGAGTGCCTTTCGTAATGGTAGGGTAGTTCAGGAAGGCTGTGTACATTCTTGTTTGAGGTCACAGGATGGTATTCAATGGAAGTGTCTTAATCCAGTGGTATTCAATAGAAATCCCTGTCATTTTTCTGAGGAATTATCTTTCCTCTTTTTCAAAGGGTTTGTTCTTTTTTTTTTTTTCTTCCAGGTTCCTGCTAACTTCATGTTACTTTTCTACAAATGCACTCTAAATAATTTTACTGGCAATATTATATTTGAAAACAGTGTTCTGAGAAAATACGCCAGTCGCAGAAAATAGTAACAGAAAATAGATTTCACATTGTGTAGCACAAGCCACTGAAAACAGACCGAGTTTTTATCATTTGGGTGAAAACACACAGAATTTTCACATCAGCAGACTAAGCAGTGTCCAGCCTGTAGCTAATGAAATGCAGAAAGCTTTGCTAGGAACAGTCCTTATTAGAGAAGGCATTCATACCAAAACAAATCATCCCCTTTCACCTGTGTCTTTTTCTGGTAAAATGGAAGAAATAATAAGACAGATGCTGACAACTTTGCTCAGGGTGTTTCTGCAAGATTCACAGATATGACAAGGAAATGCACAGATCAAAAAGCAATCCCTGTCAAAAAAAGCTGGGGGAAAGTTCACTGCTATCGTTTGACAATAAGCAGCCCACAGCTGTTCCTTCCCGACTCTGGATAATATTCTTAAGGCATAGGCCAACTACTAACGATTTTAATGGTTTATTATTTTTAGTAGTACAACACATTTTAAGGTCACACTCATTTTAGTCACAAAATAGAAACACATCAAGTACCTCAATGCATTCAGACCAGCTAATCAACACATCAGCACAGCCAAGGTTTTGAATCTCAAATACCTTACTTTGAGCTGCTCACAGACTGAAAAATTCATAAATCAGAAATGACTAATGGCCACATTCAGCAAATAATTTCAGACAGCAAATGCATTTGAGAAACCCTCAGTCTGTCCATAAGAAGATCAGAAATGATAAGAAGAGGTGACTTTGGCTGTCCTTCTCTGGCAAATGTTGCTCCTAGGAAGCCCCAGTTGTTTGGCCCCCAACAAACCAGCCCTGAGGAGCTGGGCAAGCCTGTGTCCAGCTCAGGGTATGCTCTTGGCAGTAATAGCAGTTGCCCTGCAGGAGCCCTCAGGTAAAAGTCAGCAGAAGTTACCATATTTATTAAAAAAAAAATCTCTGCCACTCCATGCCCTGCATTGGCTCAATCCTTCAGGAAAAGAAGCATCTGCTCCTGCAGTGGCTGGCTGATGTCTCCGCTGAACTGCACACGTGGTTGTAACAAAGCATTGTGAGGGTTTAAAATTAAATCTGCTACGAGATGGAAACCAGGCAGACCTGCAGGGTGACCCCACACGCTCCATCCCACTCCCTGGCCACACAGAAGGGCTCCCATTTAGGTGTCCCCCCCACCCCTTCCCTAGACCAGGCTGGGAGGCGTGCTGCAGGCACTGGGGAAAAGATGCCCCTTCCCTTTCCTGGCTCCCCTCTCCTGCTCTCTCTCAAATCACTCAACAGGGAGAAACCCAACACCCAGATATCGCCAGCTCTTTTCCCTGGCTCTCTAGAGGGGACTGCCAGACAGCAAGGAAGGCCAGGGCAACCCCTGCCACTGCCATGGGGCAGCTCAACACCTGGGAATCCTCCTTATGGCTTTCCTGGCCATCCAGGGCTGCGCTCCCGGCAGCCCCTGTGAACAACTGCCACACACCATGGACCAGCCTAGTGACAGGAAGCAGCTTTTTGTCTACCCACCCATGTCCATCTCACGCCTGAGAGACCACACGTGAGCTAGAACACAGGTCCCCGTGCACGTTTAAATCCTACACACGCACAGAGCCCTGTCCATCCATGCTGGTCCCAGGAAACCTGCCTCTTCACGTGAGGGAGACCTCCTGTCCAAGACCATGGGAGAACCAAAATGTTGAGGAATTTCAGGTGAAGCCGTTTATTATGTGCTCGTGTTCATATATATATGTTCTTAAAGCTATCACACGCTGATAAGCAAATTCTTATTAAACAAACAGATTAATTCACACGGCCAGAACAATCATCAAATTGGCCATGGGCGTTCTTGCATGCGTTACAGCTACTCTCTTTGTTTCTCGTTACAGTTCTGTGATCGCAGTTCTCACATCCTATTTCTCACTCCTGAAGTTGCAACATTCAACAGTTACTTCTCCCTAGCTGCCCTTCAAAGATATTNGTTACTTCTCCTGCCCTTCAAAGATATTCTGACTTTCCTACTCAGCAAACTTAAACGCTGGGTTGTGCACGTCCCAGTGTCCCTGCTCTGTTAGAAATTCCTCAACATTGTGCATTTTTTTGTGTCTTTTTATCCCAGGGCAGAGAGGAATAAAGATTCATTAAATTCAAAAAATACGTGATGCCAAAAATCTGTGATGCCAGCTGAGACCTCACAAGCCATGTTGACTTCACAGAAAACCTGGGTCCAAGCACACTTCTTGGTATTTGCCCTCTGGTGCCAGTACCCACTGGAAGAGGAAGGAATAGACCACAGCTTGTGGGTCCTAAGCATAGGGGCCCTCCTTTATTGGTGCTTTAACAGCCCTGAGGTGGTAACTTACAGCATAGAAGCAGTTTTGATTTTTCAGTGATCCCTCAGCATCTTTTGCTCATGAGTAGATTAAACTGCACAGCTACCCTTAGATGGATTCATGTCCCTGCTCTGCAAAAGCAAACCTCAAGTCAGGTCACCTGCCACAGTCTCGCAGGGTACCACTGGAAAAAAACACCCCTGCTCTCCTAATGCACAGCTCTGTGCTTTTCACTCAAATGCGCTTTTCTTTTTTCTTTTTTTTCCCCCTTGCAGATTTCCACAGACACTTAGGGTAGCAAATAATCCAAAGGCTCATTACTGCACACAAATCCCTCAGCCTTCTGGGTTTCCTTCTCTGGAACCACTGTGGAAATGGACACATCAACACAGCCTTCTGCAGAAAAGCTGACAATCTCAAAATGGGCTCATGCTGCAATAGCTGAAATCTCCTGCCAGGTTGGTGATGGGGCTTTCTAATCAACTTTGCAATGAATATTTCTTAAATCATGTTAATCCACCACTTAAGCAGAGATATCAGTTCCAGACAATGAATCACCATACCTGGAGGGGAATACACCTGCCGTTTCCCCAGAGAGGAGGCGATTAACAGCGCGCGTGCTGTCAGATGAGCCCGCAGCTATGGCATTTATCACCTCAGAGCTCCTTTCCTGCAAGGAAGGAAATCTTTGCTCCCTGCTTCTGGTGCAATCAGCTTTTATTTATGTAGTGGTTATAGAAAACAGACCTTAAAGGAAAACTGCACCTGTTTTGCTCTCTGAGGCAGATTTTGCTAAAATTTACATGGATGTATTTCCTATTAGAGTTTGCTAAATGTTGGGATCTCATGAGGAAATGAAAGCCCTAAAATGTGAGCAGGCAAGGTGCAGTACACAGCTTTTAGACCCACAGAACTATACTAAACATTGATGAAGAAGACGAGCTGTCTTTTTCATGAGCACTTTTATGGTCTCATCTCCCATAGCTGCTAGGAACCAGCTGCTGTGTGGACTGCTAGCATTCCAACTCAAAGACACTGCAGTCCAAACAGAAGTCTTGTTCTGAAGAAATTCCTGAGCCCAGGTGATTTGTATGACTGCTTTGTGTAGGTAAAGAACTATGCATTGGTAAGTTTTGCTGTTAACCCCCAAGGTAAACCTCTTGAACATTCACTGCAGTGTATGTGTACTTTTCTTTTCGTCAACAAGCTGTGGTAGCTTGAAAAAGAGAAGGTAGTGTCTGGGTCTTTGGGTCCCACCCCACCTCAAAGCAGGTTGACTTCTGAGTTGGGTGATGTTGCTTATGTCCTCATCCATGTGAATATCTCCAAGGGTGGAGATGCTCCAGGCTCTCTGGGCACCTGCACCTGGGCTGAGCCACTCTGAAGGTCTATTTTGTCTCCAACCACATGTAATTTTCCTTGCTGCTCCTTGTGCCTGTTGCCTCTGCCCATCTGCTGTGCACCTTCAAGAACAGTCTGTCCCCACCTTCTCTGTAACTGCTTTTTGGATAGTGGGAGGCTGCAATTAGGTCTCCCTCCTGGCTGAGCAGAAAAGCTCTCTGTCTCTTCTCTCACAGTGTGCTCCAGTCCCCTGACCATCCTGGGGGGTTTCTGCTGGACTTGCTGCCCTTTCAGTGCCCCTCTTATCCGGGGCAGCCCCAAACTGGATATAGTACTGCAGATACCATCTCAAAAGTACTGTGCAAAGAGGAGGGACTCCCTGCCTTGCCCCTCTGTCTGTGCTGCAGCCTGTGCAGCCCAGGATGCTGTTGGTTTGCTTTATTGCAGGGATGCATGGCTGTCTCTTGTTCAGCTAGCTGTGCACCTGGACTTTTCTTCAAACACGCGTTTACCGGCCATAGGAACACACGTAGGATTGCTGCCAGGGAGGGTGTCCCTGAGATCATGCTGCACACTTTCCCTTGAATTTTGAGCCTCTTTAGGCTATCTCAGTTTGGTCTCCCAAAAATAAATATTCCCATATTTTTGCTAGGTACTATTTAATTCTTTGGCTTTGGGCTTTAGGATAACGGAGGCCAGTCCCCTCCTAAATATATGGATAAGTCCTATTTCCTCAAGCAGTCCTGGAGGAAATGAGCTGCCCAAGTAAGTGAACTGATGTGGAATTTAAGTAAGAGACCAGTGTAAATGCTAACAGGCACTGGCTTAAAAGTATCTGCTGCTTTTACTCCTGCAGAAAGAATGACACGCACCTCTGATAACTTGACTTGTGGTGAGTCCTGCCAGGCTGTGCCTGGATCCAGGATGATTGCTCCATTTCCTGGTGGTTTGAGGAGGAAAACAGATGAGGGGTGCAAATAAACCTGTTTTCTTATAAGAAAAACTGCAGCTGAAGCCACAGTTAGCCACAGGAAACGACCCACAAGCGTAGGTTGGTAGACAATTCATTGTGTATGGCTAATAAAAATGTGTGTGTGTGTTTATCTATATATCTGTGGATATTCACAGTATGATATCAGTATGAAAATATTACACACAAGCCTGATTGGTTGCTTTGGGCCTTGAACTTCAACTTGGTTACGTTTACTTAAGGCGTGGCAAAATCTTCCCTATAAAGGAGAGCAGGGATAGTGCCAGCCTGCCTGTCTCTCTGTTGGTGTTGGCTGGAGAGCTACGCCGGAGGCACTGCAGGTAAAACATCCTTTTGCTGTTTTATTTAGCACAAGATGAAGCAGGTGAAATCCAAATAATAGGAAAAGCACCACAGACACATTGAGAGGGATTTGCCTTGGAGAGGCAGAATAAATTAGAGTCCCTATCCTTAATGTTACCTGGAGGGAAAGAAAAGACGAATTTGCCGTCCTAGAAAGAGCCTCACAGTAAAATGGTAAGTTGTCAGAAGTAATTGGATCAAGTGGGAGTAGAGATTGTAAGATGAGGAGGATGCTTTAGTTACTGTAGGCTGCTGTTAAATGAGGTAGAAAAAAGGTATCTGGAACTGTCCTATGCTGTGTATGCAAAACGAGAAGAAAATTGACTTAATAAATAGCCAGAAGGGAGTACTTCACAGGCTGTTTGGAGCAGAAGGTCGTGCAAGATGCCACTGGGAAAGCAATCTCCTGGAGGGTTGCCAGAGTGCCTGGCTTTGGTTTTGATTTTCTGTGGTACTCAAGGCTTTCACACGTGGTATGTGCAAGGAGCTGTTGTCCATCTGGGATTGGGATGCCCACGTTCTGGTCCTTGCACTGCCTCCTCAGCATGCTGTCACTGCAGAAGCTGCTGACTCTCTCATTTGTTTTTTTCTCTAAATGCAAGGAGAGGTAATAATCTCACACTTTCCTTCATTATAAGATAATTCTGGAACTGAGTCCCTGAAGTTTTCACAATACTTCAAGTACGTGAATGACAGGATCTTAGAGAAAAGAGTGCTGGCGTTACTGCAGCATATATTGACTATTATGGAGAGATGAAATGTAGCTTAATAGTTTGGAGTGTTTGAGAGGAAACAGAGGAAGCAGGACTGCTGGCTTTTTGGCTTTTCTGGTATTCTTTGTCATGTTTGAGAAAATTGGTTGCTCTTCCTAAAGTACAGAAACTCAGCTAAGCCAAGAGGTAATGGAAATATTTTGAGAAAATCAGTGGAGAGGAGAAGGTTCAGCTATGAAGTAGACGCATGTTTTCTAATTGCCAATCTCTACTTTCTACTCAATGAAAAATACCAAAGCCATTGTAGGAAACGATATCTGTACTCTGACATAAATCTTTATGCAAAGTGTAATTAGCTGTCAGTAGCATTTGCCACCATTGCATACCTGATTATAGTAGTGGCTTGACATCTTTCCTGAATGAGTGTTGGGGAGACACAGGACACACCTTCACTGCTGCCTTTCGAGCTGTTCAGTGCAGAGAATGGTGCATGTTTGGGGTTCCCCCATTAATTTCTGCAGGAGTCACCAACCTTTTTGCCCTGCTATCCCCAGAGACTCCTCTCTCCTTCCCATCCCTTCTAACAGCCACACTTGACCCCTTTTTATCCTTCTCTCTCTAGCTTTTTCACTGCTTACCTTCTCTCCCTCCTTCTTTGCTGTTTGTCCCCTTCTCAGGGACAGACAGCAAGGATGTCTCTCTGCTGAGAAGGAAGAGGAACGAAAAGAGCAGCAGATGCAAAGTTCAGTGTGATTACCTTCTCCATTTCAGACAAGTAAATGTGCTGAAGGAGATCCCAGGACCAAGTAAACATTTGTTTAAGCCCTTCTGAATGTTTGTCCCCTTCCGAATAATAATTTCTTTCCTTAGCAGAGAGACGGTCTCTTTGTTTTTCTTTAAAGTTTGACAGTATGTCTGAACCAGCTCTTATGAGTATTTGAAATCCCTCCTTCCTTGCATCTTGTGGCAGGGAGCAGTCCAAGGGCAATGTCTCTGATATCCATTCCATTATAACCCTGTCCCTTGAAAGTCTTTCTGGCTCACGAGGTCAGTAACAGTAAGAAGCTCCCCAACCAAGCAGGCGATATTCAGCTTTAGCAACTGTAGTGATCTTTGCTATTGCTGACAGGCCCATGAGAGCCAAGAGGGAGAGCTGTGGCCAGGGTTCAGGATGCTGCTCCAAAAGAGGGGGGGCATCAGAATGTGTTGGAGCAGCCAGGACACTGCTAGCCAGGTCCCGACCCCGTGGACTGCCTGCACAGGGGCGTGGATGGGTACAGAACTCATGTGTCTGTGCTTATGAAGATATTCCTGCAAGGGAAAAGTAGTTAAGTGTATTATTTTCCCCAGTCTGGTTGCTAATTTAATCCCGGTATGTTAAACAACATAATTAAACACACACACACACATGCTAAAAACTCTTGTTCTCTGTCAGAAGAGAGGGAACGTGTATCAGACCCAGCCTTCAAGCTCTGTTAATTTTAATTTGAGTTTTGGAATTAGTAATCAGTTTTGCTGGAACGCTGTTGCAAGAAATAGATCTTAGCATGCATGGAGCCTGGGCACAGTTTCAAATGAGTATTTGTTAAGAAGCCATTCCCTTGTCGTGTTAGGGTACATTACATGAGATTTATTTCCATTGTATTAAAAATGCAAACCCAGGGGAATGCTCTCTCTTCTTGTTGGCCGAGGGTGGTTTGGGATTTTTTTGTGGGGCTTTTAATTAAAACAATGAGATCCAAACCCACTTATTTGTTTAGGCTGTTGTTACCATGCCAGGAGACTAAGTGACTTGAATCACCAAGAAAGGTGATGAGACTAAGTAAAAAGTGTGTAGGGAGGGGAGTGGGGGACTGTATCACACCTTCGTGGTGGATGAGCTGTGTTTTTGACATGTGTGAAGAATTCACAATACAAACCTGAGGCTTTGCTCTTACTGGAGCCATCTGCTCTCTTTGTACAGCACCAGGAACATCTCAGATCTAGAGATAAGTTTATTTGGTAGAAAAACAAACCCTTGCCCTTTCAGCCTTTAAAAATTAAATAAACCCCCGAACACGCAAACTAAACCAACCAACCAACCAAAAAAGCTATGGCATCCAGTTGTTTGAAAGTGAAACTTGGTGACTTCAGGCTAGAAATTAGCACAGCAAAGGAAGTTAACTGTAGGAGAGGCTTGCCCAGGACATGTGGTGGATTTTCCAGCGCTAATGTAAGAGAAGATACATCTTAAATGGAAGCCAGGAGCTAGGGACAGGAATCACTGGATCAAGTGTGCTGGCATCCATAATGCAAGATGCCAGAGGAGGATCACAGTGATTCATGCCCTTAAGAGTCTACTGATAAGGGACTTCACCAGGGGCTGGCTTCTCTTTTCATAAGGAAAGAGGCAAAAGGGGAAATATAGCTCAGGACAGTTAATATTTTGGTCTTGTGAGGGCAAGTGTGAATGAAGGGTGAAAACTGGTGTGTACCCTGAGTCACACTTTTATTCAGCAACGTGTAATTTTGTGTGACAATAAGCGCTGAAGGAATCAGGAGGCAAGGCAGGCTGCACAACCTTCCTGCTAGTTCTCTGAACCCTGAAACCCCAGGAGAACTTTTCAGCTGAAGGCAGATCCCCAGGAGCTGGTGCACACGTGTTTGTCTCTCTGTACATCCCTGTGGCTTTGGGGAGTATACCCGAAAACTTGTGCTCTGGTTGTACAGAATAAATTGCCTTTTTTAAACTCCAGTGCCACTGCCCCCACCACATGTGCAATTTTTCCACTTGCTTGTGCCATTCTCCCACTCCTGTCCTTAAAGCTCTCCCATCCCACAGTCCAGTGTCTCTGTGGGAGACACACTATCTCCCTTTGGAACAAAAGTAGATCTTTGATGGCAGGAATCCTGCTGTGCTTTTTGATGACTGTAAAGGGACAAGGTCCTCAAGAGGAGATTCTGACTCCTGCATCCATCCCTAGCTGTGCCAGCAGGTGTATTAGCAGGTCTGCTTAGTCCAGGGTTTCACTACATGTATAAAATGTTCATTTTTCTTAAGTGAAGTGTCCCGTTTCCTTAGACACATTAACAAAGAGGAGTTTGACCATGCTTCAGACTGGAATACCTAGAGGTGCCATGCAATGACTGCCCAGTTTACATAGGAGTTTGTAATTCAGGTCTGTTTCAACACTGGCTTCTGAATGAACTACTGGGTCCAAACCCCCCAGGCCTTGGTGCACACTCATGTGAGCATGTAATGTAGCTGGGGTCCGGGTCTGGGTTTTGCAGCTTGGTCCCATCTCAGACTGTGGTTGTGGGGAGTTTGGTGAAATGTCTGTGTAGGCTGGTAGAAAGTCACCCCCTAATCTGCCCAGGAGTCTTTGGAGCCAGTCCAGGAAAGGCAAGTCTCTGTCATCTCTGCATCTCACAGAGTGACTGTCTAGAAATGAAATGTGGAAATGAAATAAATAACTGAAAAATGCCCTGGGCACAGCTGTGATTCCTGACCAGAAGAGCCCTGGGTACCTCTGGGCATCCTCCCTGCTCACACTCACACTCCTGCTTCTGCAGCTCCTGTTCCATCCCCTGTGCTCGCTGATATTGCAGATGTACCTCAGTGCTCACACAGCAGCTCACTAACAGCTTTGCTCTCTGTCCTCAGGGAAGACTCAAAATTGAATTTGTAGCAGTGACAGCACTGGTTTAAGATAAACCAGTTGGGATTTGACGACTTCTCTTTCCCCATGCATTTCCAGCTAATAAGGGTTTTGTCACTGTGGCTGCCCTCAGTTTTGCAAGCTGCTGCTCCACAATCCTCCTGGTGGGAGGGGGAGGTGTTATCCCGCACACTCCCAATGCACCACTTTGCCTCGGGAAACTAATGGCAGTCCATGTCTCCCATTCGCAGGAAGGAGGCACAATGCTTTCTCCCAGCTCCACTTGGATGCCTGAAAAGGGCTGGCAAACCACAGCAGCAACAGGAAGCCTCCAGAACCTGAAGAAATTTAATAACCAGGACTTCAGCTACCTGCGAACCTTGTGTCTGAGCCAGGGGCTGCTCTTTGAGGACGTCACCTTCCCTGCTGACACCAGCTCCATCGGTCCCAGCCTGTTGTCAGCGGATAAGCTGCGGCAAATACAATGGAAGAGGCCAGTTGTAAGTTCCACCAGCTGGGGTGCTTCATAGCCCTGCTGCTGAATGGGAGCACTAATGGCCCGTGGCTAAAGGCCTCCACCTTGGGGTGGGAGGGCTGTGTTAAGCAGGAAAGTAGACCTCAAGGGGAACAGTGGAAGCACAACACTGCAAGGAGGAATCCTTGCTGTGGGATGTGTGAAGGGAAGATAACCTCTGCAATGTTAATGACTTCACTAGGTTCATTTTCTCAGGGAGTTTGTTTCCACCTGTGAACCTGACTAGAACTACTGTTCCCACTTTGATCTGCTTCTAGAGGACTTCGTGCAAACTTGACAAGCTGTTAAATTCTTTTAAAGATCTCTCATTTCGGTAATCCAAGCGACTGACTCAGCAATACCTATTTTAAAGTAATTGGGACAAGGCATGAGATAAAGTATGTTTGTGTGCTGATTCCCAGTTGCAATTTAATAGGCAGTTATCATCTGGCATATGGAAGTTTAAAATGGGAGGTAGAATCACACGCTCAGCTCTTTTATCCTAAGACCTAATTTAGGAAATCCTCCCATGTTTATACTGCTCTGTATAGCACTGCTGTGTACCATTTGCTGCTGGTGCAGCTACTGGATTAGCCATGTGCTGCCCTTTTTCTGGGTTTTGCTGAGCACACCGCTAGTGCCTGGGGCCTTTGGCTTCCCTGGGCTGGAGCAAACCAGCTCCTCTCCCTGGAGGCAATGCCTTAGGGTGTAGAGACAGTAACTGTGAGACTGTAAAGACAGCACAAGACAACTGGAAAATATTTATTTGGATGGCAGATGCATTAGGGTAATGAGGGTATGCTGGAGCTGGAAGTGTTGGAGAAATAATCTGTGCAGAGGTACGGGCACTTCCAATCTGGGTCATTGCTTTATCCCATGCCATGGTAGGTGTGGAGGTGCTGGGTGCAGATATTTAGGTGTCCTCTGTGGAGGTGCTATGAAGAGATCATTCTCTTCTGCAGAAACTGCTCCTACCACAGGCTGAATATCTGGGCTTCTCCTTAGGCAGTTTTCCTTCAAGTCTGTGTCTGGTGAGAGTGCAGCTGGTGCTGTGGTTTTTACATTTGCACTCTGCTTATGGTATCATAGCAGGTGGGAATATTCTCTCTTGAAACTGGAGCTGTAGTAGGAAGGCAACTAAAATATGCAAAGGTGAGGAGTTCGTTGCCACTATTTCCAGCCTGAAAAAGAAAAAAATATGATAACTATACATTAGACTCACAAAAGACAAACACGTATATTAGAAAGGACTCTCCAGGGGCATTTTAAAGATGAATAAACTGGAATAAAATGTTATGATACAGTTCTGTTAAGTACTAACACGCTGGTGCTTTTGCAGCAGAGAAGCGTAGGATTTCAAAAGCATACAAAGTGACTTAGAAACCCAAATACCACTGATTTTGAGGCACTGTGCTGTGGGATGAGCATCTATCCTACTCTAATATCCTGATAGTTATTTCATGTGCGAAGGGACTGATGTACCTTGCCAAAAGCAGAATCTGCTGCTGCTGGTGCTTGAAGTTCGTCAGGTGAGGAAAGTATTGGAAAATTCCCTTCTATTTTGCTGAATCCATGAATACTAAGCTTATGAATAACAGTTTTTGTGGAATTGGTTTCAAAAATTTGCATATGTCCTCTCCATCCCCACATTTCCCTTCTGAAGACTTTTTTTTCAGCAGTCAACAGTTTTCCAGAAATTTTTTTTTTTCAGGAAGGAGCAGGATCAGAAATCCTTGGCTTTGCCAGAGTTCTCCTTCAAAAAATTAAACCATATGCTCATGGCCAAGGGTTCATGATGTGAACATTGGAAAGCTTTTTGTTCTTTTATAGAGGCTAAAGCAGCATCACCAGCTGCTCTTCTACAACATACTCAAGGGCCAAAAGTTGAGTCTGATGACCCAACTGGCTCATCTGGAACAGAAATTCAGGATGCTAGTTCTTAAGAAGGCTCCATTTTTGGTTTTTTTTTTCTCAGTTTGACCAAAATTTTCACCTGTGGACGTTTCTCAACCATCCAGGCTTTACCCTGTTAGACAAGATGCAAGATAAAGCACAATGGCATCAACTGCCTGGGGAGATGAACCAGAAATTCTCAAACACATGAGACACCCACAACACCCATGCTGTGTCACAGTGACATCAAAGTGTGGCCTCAGTTTCCTGGCAGAATGAAGCAGAGGCAGAAGGAGTTGCTAAATCTCGGTGGTTTCATTTATAGAGCTGCAGATGTTTTGAGTGAAGGGTCAGGAAGGAAATAAAACTGTATTTGCGTTTCATAAGTCCTGAAAGGCCAGTGCTGCATCCAATTGCCTCTGGGAGCTGGTCCCCCAGGAGGAAGAAGAAAGTATCAGGAGTAGTGGTGCCCCAAACCTGAAGTCTTTCAGTTGGACATTTCACCCATGCAGAAATGTTTGTACACTCTTTGTTCTTAGGCCATTGCAGTGCTAACTGAGGATATGTGATCCCAGGTATTTAAGCTACCTAAACTACAGCCAAGAGATACCTGTAATTTCCCCAAGAGAGGCTGTTTCCTACCTGAACACAATCCGAATGCAGTCTCCCAGAGACTGAGTGCAGTTGTATCCCGCTCACAAAACATGGCCAATTTAACCTATGTCTATATTTTTCTCAGCCTCCACCATTAGCTCCCTCTGACATTAAAATAAATTTGTCTGGAAATGTACCTGTGACTGGCATCTTGGTCCTAATAATATCTTAGCCTCCATCTACTGTCATGCAGTATCTGGTTATTTAAATGGTAGATAGCAATTATAACTGCTGTCTTTGTTCCAGATCCAACTGAGCAGTTGAGCAACATGCTGCTTCTATTTTACCTTGTACATTGTCAAGAGAATTGCCAATTACACTCAGACTCTGGAGTCTTCATATCTGGGAGTAATGTATAAAGCAGAGAGAAAACAGCTTGATTTCAGACCGTAATAGTCAGCAGTGACAGTCAGAAACAACTTTTTGACTTGTAAACTGATCTTGTTTAATAGGGATGTGCCTGAAGAGGTGGGGGGAAGTGTGGATCAGGAGCACCAAGACAACATTTGAAATGTCACTTTTCCTAACTCTGCAGTAGTTGCAGTTCCCCATCAGATGGGGGCTGCTTCAGGCTGTGTTTTCATCCCCAGGCCCTCAGTCTACACCCATTGAAACATGTGCAATTTGTAACAGAGGTTTTGCATATGGTGCTTCAAGCATTGCTAGAGAAGGGGCTGAAGGTACCAAATACAGCAGGACCTCTGCAACTCACTGTTCTTTTGGCTCACCCAGGGTTTTCTGAAATGGAAGAGAAGTTCTATTTTAGACTGAATAAAGTATTTTCTATAGCTAGGCTTTTCTAAAGATAAGTCAAAGGGAAATTCTCCGTGAAGAATTATGTCAGATTTAAAAAACTGAGATGCTCCTTTTAAAATGTTCAGAACAATTCTTTTTCATCATTTGCTGCTTTTCCTTCACACAAGCTATTGATTGGAACAGAGGGAGCCATGAAATGATTTGCTGTTGAGGAATATGCATTTTTATTCAATTAATGTTTAGGCTAAAGATTTCACTCTGTTCTGATCATAATGCGTAATACTGTGCAGATGCAAAAAGAAATTGAATTAGGATGGTCCAGACAATGTGAATTGTAGTGATGCTAAATGTGGAATGCTTTACTTTTGCTAGCATTGTTTATATGTTCAAACATGATATGTGTGAAGGGAGAGAGACTGCCATTTGTGCAGCAGTGCCTTGGCCCTGCAGCAGGGATAGCCCAGGACTGTGCTCAGTGTCCTGCCCATTATAAATGTGAAGGATAGTCCATGACCTTCAGTGCTTATGCTTTAAAAAAAGGCTAAAATGGGCACAGGATGAAGTTGCTGAAGACTTTTCTGAAGGGTCTTCAAGGTCACAGACTACTGCTCCTGCTCTGCTCACCCTTGGTCTCTTGGGGAACCTGTAGCTCCCTCATGGAATGAGGGAGCAAGCACTGGCTTAAGAGGGTCCATCCTCTGACTAACATAGACAGTTACGTGTGTGGGCAGCTGGAAGAGAGGGAAAAGCTGCAAGGTGGCTAGTGGAGCTTTGAGGGTCAGCATGAGAGAAATCCCGGAGTGCCTCTGATGCGACTTGTAGGAGGGTGCGTGGTGAAAGGACTGTCTGAAATAACCAGCATGGGCTTTGTCTGCATCATCAGTCTGTTCATAGCGTCAGGGCATGGATTCCTTGGGTATTTGCCTCCCATGTTTGGTGCCAGGTGAAGAGAAGGGTAGAGTCTAAAGCAATTCCTTGGATGGAAGCTGCTTAAAGAGGAAACTTTAAAGTTGACTCGAGCAAGGGATATACCCTGTTCCCATAGCAGAGCCTTGTGCTATTGCACTCAGCATCTAAAAAACACTGGAGAAAATTTTACACTTTGAGCCAGTGCTGGGAAAAGTGATCCCTGATTTGAATCAATAATTTTGCCAAAGGGCCTGCTCACGTTTTTAATTCCCTTCCTCTGTCCCTTCTCAAAGAAAATGTAACCATCTTTCAGGAACAGAGTGCCTATTGTGATTCCTTGCAGCTTTTGGTGATTATTTGTTCCTTGGCCTTTTATTTATTTACCAGAATTTTTCAGAGATTAGCATCAACATTAAGGAATTTTGAATCCAGCAACTGACTTAACAAAAATGGACCCTTTAAAAAAGTAGTTTTGAAGTTAGAGTCTTTCTAGACAGATAAGCTGGATTTGCTACTGCATCAGCCTTGGCCTCTCTGTAGCTGGAGGGGAGGGAAAAACAGATTTTATTCAGGCAAGAATTTAGACAAGAGTTTGAAGTTAACCAAAAAACTTATCTATAATAGAAGAGAGGGGAAATGAAGAAAAAACTACAAAAAAAAAAAAAAGAGGAAAAAGAAATGCAGATTTTCACATGAGCTGCTTTACTGAGGAAAGTTACAGGAAATGCATGGCAGTGAGTTTGGTGGTGTCCTGCACTACCTGCAGGTCTGTCACTTTGGGGCTGTTTCCTGGCATGAGCCAAAGCTGCTCGCCAGCTGTTCATGGTGGAGTTCACAGTTCACAGCTTCAGTGTTTCCCAGGGGCCATGAGGCCCTTGGATCCTGTTCAGTGTTTCTCTGTGATGAAAATCAAAATCAATCCACCTTGTTCTTTCCGAGTGTGCGCGTGCAATCAGTGCAATTGAACGGGAGCAGCATTCCCAGGCTGCCATTGTCTCAGCCCTTGCCTGCTCAGCTGATTGCACCTGACCTCGTCTTGGAGTTCTTCTCTTTGGGCTGAGGAAGATGCAGTGCATCACCATTTATTACGTCTGTCTTTCTCTGCAGGGTTTAGGTGAAAAGGGTTTATTTGCAGGGTATCTCCCGGCTCCATTGGTCTTTGGGAAGGGCTGATTGTGAGGAGGAATTCGCGTGTCCCAGGTGGATTGGATTGGAAAGCAGTGCTCCCATGATGGTCTGCTGAGTCCCTTGCTTTCTCAGGCTAGGGAGTCAGCTGGCAGGGTTATGTGGTTGTGATGGCCACAGGGTAGTGGGTAACACCGTGGCGCTTTGAAAACTGCAGTTTGTACTGTATGGTCCAAGGGGGAGGTTTCAGGATCTCTAAGGAAACTGCCTCTCAAAGGCTCTGGGTGCACAGGGCTCCCTCCCTTGTTTTACCTCCTTTGTGTTTGCCTCCTTTGTTTGCAATTACTGGTTTTTTTAGCACTGAGCCACACAAAGCAAACAGGTTTCAGGTAAAATCTGAGCTGGTTTCTGTTTTCATCTGGTTGTTGACATCAGTCTGTCCTCCAACAGGACTTAGCTTTCACATTTGTAGGCTCCCCACCTATGTGGAGTCTGATGACCTCTTTCTTCCACTGCAAAAGAGAACTGGAGCAGAGCATAGCTTTAATAAGCAACCAATGCATTTGTATTGAAATCATGCAATTAGGAATCGAGCTATTCTTCTGTAAAGCAGGGAATTGAGTTCTGTCAGTGCAAGCAAACCCCTTGAGAGTAGTCTGATTTTTTCTATTACTTTTGGCTTGCTCAGTTATCCTCTCCCTTTCCAATCTGTCGGAGACAAGTCATTGCAAGTCAGATCTTTGATGTGGCCCAGCACAGCTTATATAATCATAGAATTGTGTAGGTTGGAAAAGACCTTTAAGATCATTATTGAGTCCAACCGTCAGCCCAGCACTGCCAAGCCACCGTGTCCCTAAGTGCCACATCTACACGTCTTTAAAATACCTCCAGGAATGGCGACTCCACCACCTCCCTGGGCAGCCTGTTCCAATGCTTGGCAACCCTCTCAGTGAATGAATTTTTCCTAATATTCAACATAAACCTGCCCTGGTGCTGCTTGAGGCCACTTCCTCTTGTTCTGTCACTTGTTACCTGGGAGAAGAGACCAACCCTCACCTGGCTCCCTTCAGGTCGATGTAGAGAGTCACCCTCCTGAGCCTCCTTTTCTCCAGGCTTAAAAGCATCATCTCCCTCATCTGCTTCTCATAAGACTCGTGTTCCAGATCCTCCACCAGCTTTGTCCCTTGTTCTGCCCTCCCTCATTATCCCAACCGTCTTATTTCTATGGAGGTTTCCTGTGGTTATGGGATGTATGGCAGTGGTGTGACTGACCCTCCCCAGCACGCTGCTGGGCAGTGCCTTCAGCCCAGGGAACTGTAGTACCATGTTTGCTTCTTAATCCAGAGCAACACTATTACAGGCACAGCAGTGCTGCTGAATTAACATTTGTCCAGCTGAGAACAGTTTGGCTTTCAATCAATAGCAGTCTTTTTATTTGTCATAATTGTGTGTTGAACAGGGGGCACCGTGACTCATGATGGCAGGAGGTGTCAGGATGGTGGAGCTGTAGCGGGGGGAGTGACACAGCACAGCTGAAGGGAGAGAAGTGGACCTGTGGCAGGAACAGAAGAAGGTGTGGGATTTTACTTTAGGGTTAAGGTGAGCTGACCAGGAGGCAGCTTTGCAAAGCCAGCTAATGCCTCTTAACCCTCAGTGGCCTTGTGCCTGCCCTCAGGATCATGCTGGGCCAGTGGGGAAATCTGTGGGAAAGTGGCCAGCACCCAACCACAGCAGCCTGCAGCCAGACTGGCTTACACTGCCTGTAAAATCCCACCTCAGGCTTCCCATTTTTCACAGAACTGTTTAACTGTGTCCTTTGCATGTCTGCATGTGGTCTACATCTACACTAGTCACCTCCAGCTCCTTCTGGGGACTTGTTCTTCCTTAAAATTTCAAGTAATTATAAAAAGAAATTTAGAGATGAATGCGTGTACAGGACACTTTCCTTCCACCTCTCAAATTAATTCTCCATCTTGCCCTTTAGATGAACAGTACTTCTGTGGTAAGACCATGCCTTAGAGGATGAACTGGTTTGAACTTGAACTTCTCTTTTCTTTTGAATACATAATGAAGTCTTCAGTGGGCCAGGGAAAGCGAGTGATGATAGCTTTGTCCTGGGGGCACAAGTTCAGGCAGAGTGCTTGACTTGCAGCCCATATGGTTGCCTTCACTGCTGGACTCACAGATACTCTGAGAAGAGACCACGTGCCTCCCTGAACAGCCTCTTCTTTCCCCCTCCAGCGAAAACTGAAAAGTCTTGGGGAAAATGCCACAAAGCTTCATCATTTCTCAGTGAAAGAGGGCACTGCTTCTAGACAGACTTATAGTTAAAGCTGTGGTTTCTCTCTTTGCCATGCAATTTGAGCACTAGGAAATAGTGGGGCTTGCACATTTTGTGTAGTGGTAACTATGTGTTTAGCTGTGTTTTGCAATAATAGACAATACGGTGTTTTATGACTGCTGCATTCTTGCCTTTGAGGGAAGAGGAGCTAACTGGAGACTTCCTTTCCTCCCGGTTGAGAAGGTCCAGATTTCCAAAGCACTCCACCCATCACAATTATGTCCTCTCTAAGCTCTTTCAGAAGCCCTCTGCAGGTTCAGACAGCTGATGAACAGCCCCTTTGCCTGGCTGGTGGAAACAACATGCTCTGTATTGTGTCTCAGTTATTGCCCCTGAGTCTGTGGGGAGTACACACTCCTGGAAGCAGAGCTTGGTGAGTTGTGAGTGGTGGGGAATACAGTGAAGTGTTAGAGTGTTCCCTCTGACAGCCACAGAAATGTCTGTATGCACAGTCAAGGCGTGTTGGCTGGGGCTGACTTCAGATTTTGTCTTTTCTGGGTTTAGACTAAATTACCAATTTCTCTCAGCAAGGAACCTGCTTAACGACTCGGCTCATCCCTGTTTGCTCACTGGGGAGTCCAACATCTTGGTGGGCAGTAGGGTATCTGGTGAGGCATCTAATGGGCTGACTTTTCAGCCAGTCTCCACAACAGGCTAGCAGGATCCGCAGTGCACTTAAGAGCTTTATCATCCTAGCACAGAGCAGAGCATCAGCCCTTTCCTCAGGGATTCCATAAAGCACAGCTGCCTTCCCACTAGTTTCAGGCTTATGCTTCTAGATGGTGGTTACCCCCATGGCAGCTATGCACTGTAGCCCAGCCACCCTGCCTCTGACCATTAAGACTTCAACAGCCTCAGAAGTGATGGGGGAAACAAAAATTCCCGTTGCTTTGTGCTGTTGGTTTTCTGGGATAACTATTGACAAGTCAGACACACACAATGGCACAGGCAAGTTCAGAGCCTTGTCAGGCAGGTTAATCTTACCTGCTGGTGGAAAGTTTTGAGTTCACCCAGGTGAGAGGCACAAACTGCTCTGGGTAATAGAGGTAGGGAGAAGATAAAAGCTGGGATGGATGTAGAGCAGAAGGGAGAAGGGCTCACTGCTGCTGCTTCCCTATATGATGAGCAACCTCTGCTGCTGGTGACCACACATCTTAGGCCTGCTCCCATGACATGGGTAAATCTCTTTTTGCAAATCCTCAAAATCCTGGGATGGGTGTGGATGGCTGCATGAAAGCATCTCTCAAGGAATTTGCCTGCTGAAGCTGCTTTCCCCCATGTCAGCAGTGCTATTGGGAGCATGATCTGTCCACCAGCCTGGAGCAGTGATGTTGCAGTGCATCTTTTCCTGACAGGAAAACTTTTTAGAGGGGTTTGATCACTGTGAAGCCATTTCAGAAAGCTGACAGCATTTGCTAATGCTGAGCTCACACAACCGTGCAAGTCATGAGTCACATTGTGAGCTGGTCTCATTTTCGTGCAGCATGTCAGATCAACTGGGGAGAAGGAATGCCAGGGCCTGTTCAAGGAAGAGCTGCTGTATTATTTTTCTTACCAGGATTTTTTTTCTTCCTTTTATCTCTTTGTTTTCTTACGTGTGTGATGACATGCCTATTTCAGGCTGATTGCTCTTTCAAAACAGAGCCTTACCCTGTTGGAGTGTGCCAAGGGTTACTCGTGGGGGATACTGAGGCCACTCCTTCCTGAGCACTCAGATATCCCAGGCCAATATCAGACACAGCTGGGAGAATGGTTCACGTTTCTGTGTGCAAAACCAAGCTCTGAAGTGCTTCCCCCCTCACTGCCCAAGTGAGACGCTCAAGGAAAATTCTCCCGGAATCAAAAATGTCAGCCAGGCCTATGGGATTTTGCAGACAGAGATTAAGCTCTCTTTCTATATCTTCCTCACCAGATTGAAGAAAAGCAGCCCAGGCTGACCTGTATTAAACCTGAATGGAAACACAAAAGGCTCAGAGTGGAAAATACTCCCAGATTCACTGCTGAGCTGAAGTATAGACCCTATAGACCCTGCTCTGCTTTGCTCTGAGATCTGTGTGTCTCTGCCTTTCTGTGCCCCAAGAAACTGCATGATTTTGCAGACAGGCTCAGACCCCTCTCTGAAAGGTGTTGAAACCCATTAGAGAAACCCAACTGAAAACTCAGGGGGCACCCACCCCCAAAGTCCCCATCCCTAGGAATATCTGGCCACGTTAAAGAGCAGGCACCTGAGTATCTCTTCCAGTTTTGTTGGTGGAAGGCACCAACATCAGGGCTCAAGAAAAATAGTTTTCAATGTGTAAAAGGTAGGCAAGATCTTCAAGGGGCAGGAACACATTGCTGTCAAGGACTGGGTACTCACAATGCTCTTTGCATTTTCTTCCCTCCAGGAACTTCTGAGAAAACCTTATTTGATCAAGGATGGAGCTAGCATATATGATATCATGCAAAGTCACAAACTAGGTAAGGTTATATTCTTGTTTCGGAAGAGAGGGGCACAAAGCAATAACCTGTGATTGCTTTGCTGTGTTCTGAGTACTCGGTGGGAAGATGTGGACCATAGTAGATGCAATAAACAATTAGTGCAGGTCAATCCAGACTCTCACAAGTCCACACACAATTTATTGCAGATATTTAACAGGATTCCCAAATGCAGCAGCTCAAATCCTTGTTATTTGTATGTGACATCTGCCTTCTCTCTGTATAAGGCCAAGTATAGAAATGGAGATCCAACTGAGATCAGGCAGATGCTTCAAGTACAAGGGTCAAACACAGTTAAGTGTAATTGGGTAAGTAGGCACAGCTCCAACATGTGTAGGACTGAATTTAATTTCCATTCTAATGTCTTCATTTGACTGTCAGTGTTTTCTTTCCTGTGGACATTTCTGTTCAACTTCTCTGATACTCACCCAGCATCAGAGTATGTATCTGCAGCCTGTATCAGTTCCATCTGTTACTGCTTGGACCATGACTTTGGGAGTGTTTGTCTTTGGGAGCAGCTCTGCTCCCATGTAGAAAGAAATGTCTTCCCTTTTCCCACCCCACCTTGAAGTCTGAAGGTTTCCTAAAGAGTGTTCTGGACAGCAAGTCTCAACATGACTGCAAAAGATAGGAGCAGTGTGAAAGTAGAAAAGGATGGGTGACATCAGGGTTCCGAAGGGATCTTGTTGGTGAATACTGGGTAGTGCTTCAGCATTTTGGAGGAGGAAATGGAGACAGAAGAATGTTGGTTGCTTTTGGCAAAGTGGTTCTTAGATGTCTTAGATGTTGAAGCCCGCTCTGTTTCTAAAGAGTTAGCTACAGTCCACAACAGTGAGTAACTGACTGAATACTCTGGATTCTTCCCTCCCCTGAGGTGACTGCTGGATGCTGGCTGCCCTGGGCTCCCTGACAGTGCGAAAACACTTCTTGAAAAATGTTCTACCAAAGGACCAAGGATTCCAAGATGATTATGCTGGGATTTTTCACTTCCGGGTATGTATTCCTTGCAGTATTGGTACCACGTGAGCTTGCTGGTTGGATTATATAGGGCTCCAAGCTGTAGCCCCACATCTCAACATCCTTGAACGCTTTGGTTCTTTAGTGCTGACTGCCAGTTCAGAATTTTGCAGAAAATCCTGAATTTTTTAATGATTCCATGTGGTCCAGGTGGTACAATAGCACTTCAGGGAACTTGATGCCCTTTTCTGAAAGTTATGACTCCAAAGGTAGAGGTTCCAGCTGTTCAGATGGATTTGTGTACATATATGTTTTAGATGGCATTCTGGTGGCTGCTTTGATTTGGGCAGTCTGTTATGGCTGTCATCTCACCTGCACTATCTATTTGGACTCATTTTCTGTTTTCCCACTTCACCTTGCCCTTTTAGCTTGTCGAAATGGCTGGAAATTACAAATCCTTGGAGACAGATCAGAGGAACAGGCTTTTGATAGTTTGAAAAGAGATTTGTTTCAGAGAGAGGAACGAGGCTTTTTAGTAAATCTCACTTTCTACCAACTCCTGAAATTCTCTGAATCTCCCAGGAGGGTGACTGGGGTAGCAACTGGCAGGCCCTGCTCGCTTGTATCTGAGTCAAACAAACACCTTGTGGGATTAGAAGAGCTTGCAGTACCATTAAGCTCCAGAAGCTAAACTGATTGTGGAGAGAATCATTACAAACTCAGCCATTCCTCATGCTCCTTTTTTCACAAATCTCTTTTGTTTTATGCAGTTCAGTACCAAGCAAAGAGCTCTGGCAGTGAGACTTCTTTGACCTCCTGGAGCTCTTGTGGAGCAGCACCAGGAGGATTATCTTGTGGACAGTGTAAATTTTGCTCTGTTCCTTTGCTCCCCGGAATACCAGATGTTCCTGTCTTGGCCCATTTCCAGCACACAGAGCTACACTGTGTGAGATAAACCAGCTGAAGGGACACTAGTCTGCTTAAAACACATTAAAAGGATGCAAGCTAGATTGTCTTTCATGGGAGCTTTGAAAAGATTAGTTAGGCGCAATCCTTAAATCTTAAGCAGTATAAATACCTTACAGTATTTGAAAATGTTTTCCCTGTCATCTCATCTGCAAATCAATACAACTGTTTCTGGCTTTCCTTGAGCAATAAACCCCTGAGAGAGCTACTCGGAATGGAAATGCTTCTCTGAAATGCCTTTCAATTATTCCATCAAAAATATTTTACTGCCATCCACAGGCTAAGCCATCAGTGCTCAGTTCAGTGAAGAATCACAAACAAGGCATATCATATGCTAATATAAAAATTTTAGCTTATAAGTTTTTTCACCTTTTTGGAACTGGAGCATGTTGCCTCTCAAGAATGAAAAGGGCTGCTCCAGTGTTCCTGTACAGCACTAGCTGTTCAGCTGTAAGAGTCAAGGGTGTTAAGCACTTCATCAGCTGTAGTTAAGATGGGTGATGTTCTTATCTAGGGAATAGTTACGGTGATGTTATTTCCCTAGGAATTAAGTTAGTCCCATGTTTGTATAGGAATCACTTTCTCTGCCACAGAAACTGTGGTGCCTGTGAGGCAGAGTGTGTCACTCCTTGTGACAGTGAGGAGCAGCAGCTCAACCTGAGAAGAAACCAGAAATACTCTCCAGGGACTACAGGGAGTTATTGCACAGTGCATCAGCTCACAGCTGGAGGGATCTGCCCTGAGTGTTAATGTCCCTGTTGTCAGGAAGAAATGGATGAAATCTTGAAAGACCATAAGTGGTCAAGACTTCAGCTTCAGAAAACATCCAAAAAGTGCTTTTTAACTCCATACAAAAGGTTGGTGATAGTTGATAGTTGATAGGCATGGGATTTTCTCCTTACTGAAGTCCAGAACTGGATTTTTCTAAGATCCCTGTCAAGGAAGGAAAGAAGGAGGCAAAATAACCACGCAGCATTCCCCGTTTGACCATCAGAACCCTAGACGTGTTGTCATCTTGGAACTGTCCATTTCTTTTTCATCCTCTTAAGCCCAGGAAAATAAAGTCCTGATTTAAAAGGCTTATCACAGATGTGGAAGTGAAGAACTTCCCTTTTTGCATCCTGCTTAAAGAGTGATTCTTGATTTTATTTACATTCACAGCTGCATACTTAAATCCCATAAAGGTGTTTAAAGAAATTTCATGAAGCCAGACTGAAGCCAAAAAGTGAAGGCATTGGCCCTCTCTGAAGGCAGGAGAATGGCTTCTCCTGTGCCAGTCTTGCACTTCCAGAGCACTCTAGGACTTTCCATGAGGTTTCTCATTCCCACTGTGGCTTTTCCCATAATTGTGAACTCAGATGAGACCACCATCTGAAAGCCCATGACAGTCAGGACAAAGCAGCTCTCTTTATCCAGCTGAAGAAAAATACAGTGCTGCATTCAGATGGCCTCCAAGCTCGAGCTCCCTACCAAACATGACCAAGGAACTTGGTTCTTGGAAGAATGTCCCTCAGTGGGTTTGGACTGCATTAATCCGCACAGCCAGTTCCGTATGTTCTTCTTATTTACCTGTTGTGTTTGCACATGCAGCACCACAGGGAGGTGTGGCTGGCTGTCACACCTTTTCTCCATACAGACCTGCTTCTAGCTATTGACTGCTGACAGAAGGGCACCTTCCATGACTGAAAGGACAGCTCCGTTTGGACAGTCCTTTTGCCTGTCTCTCCTTCGGGTAGAGGACAGCCAGTGTCCTCAAACAGCCAGTTTTTCTCAAACCTCCTCCTGCCAAGATCAAGCAGAGCCTCAAATCACTCCTGGAGTTCAAGTTTGAAGAGTCCAACCCTGCTGCCTCCTGCTGCCACTAATGTAGGGAGCGAGAGGCCTGGGTGAGGCAGAATGTAAGTAGGATCAAACCTGCTCTCAGCTTAGCAGACTGTAAGCTGCTTTGCTGCTGGGCAGATCTGGTCTTGTGCTTTTCTAACAGAACAGCTCATTTTTTGGGTTTTTCATTGACCGAAGCTGTTGAAATAAAATCATGCTAGACTAAATCTATTGCTGGCATACTTCCACTGGAGTCCTTAGCACTACTGCAAATAAGAGCTTGGCCTCTTATGATTTTGAATCATGCTAAGCTACATTAATCTGCTAATGACTCTGGAAATGGCTCCTTTAGTTCATCCCCACAGATCTCTTTTCCTATCTTTTCTCTTGAAAGGTTTCATCAGCTGGATCAGCTGGAGAAACACCTGCTCTGTCCACATGCTGGAGAGACTGCCTGTGTCCTTCTCATCCATCAAGGAGATGGATAACACCTCAAAACAGTCTTTAGTTACTACGCTGTCTCTGACCATGACAGCACATGAGAGTCTTAATTGAAACACAGAGGAAAGGAAATCTAGAGGCTGGATTGTGACAGAGGCTCTCTGGCCAAGAGCTGTGCTTCAGGGGAAAATCCAAGTGCAGCTGAGGAGTGAGGCTCATGGAACCACCTGCGTGATCATTCCTTATCATCTTGATTTCCTGCTATTGCCCAAGAATATTAGCATATTCTCCATGTTGAATCTTTCCTCCTGCTGATTGCAGGACTAGCTATACTCCCAAAGAACTTGCCCTGCCACAGGAAAATCCAGCCAATTGGTAGCTTGTTTGACAATGTGGACCCTTAGCCCGATGCAGTTCAGGAGATAACTTGCACGTATCCACAATATCCTTGCTGTAGACTCATTATTTTATTTTCTTTCTCTCTCTTTTTTTCTTTTAAAATTTTATTTCTTTCCAGTTCTGGCAATGTGGCGACTGGGTGGATGTAGTGATAGATGACCGACTGCCATTCCTAGATGAAAAACTCCTGTTTGTACATCCCCGAACCTCGGATGAATTCTGGCCATCCTTGCTGGAAAAAGCATATGCCAAGTAAATATACCTGGTCTATTCTTCCACCTAGTGCTGAATGCTTTCTGTGGGTGATTTTACCCTCTGCCTTATGCAAAGCACACAGGGAGGGGTTCAGGCTGACATCTGCCTATGTTATGAGGTGCTTATGCAGGGAACCATGGCTTCAGCAAACGTAGGGCCAACATAACCTGGAGATGTTGGTCTTGGGTTAGACCTGAATGTACCCAGTTCAACTCTGGGAAATAGTGCCTGAGAAGCAAAATGAACAGGGCGATGGCTGGTGACACAAAAGAGGCTGGGATCTCCTCCTTATTTTAGGCAAACTTCTTTGCCTCTATTTTTCTTTCCGTATTGTCCTCTGTTTAAAACTGCAGAGTCTAGGCAGGGATTATCTCTGTTTACCATCACTAATCAGAGATCATATAGATATTTGGAGCAGGCAATGAGAGGAGGCATGACTGAAGAACATGCCCAGGCACAACACATGCACTCCTGTGAGTCTCTGGTCAGCTCTCACTTCACACAGAGAGCTCCGACTCTTAGCTGAGGTCTCCAGAGTATGAAGGGTAAATAATGCTTGATAAAGAGATGATAATTTAAAAAAGTCCTCTGGGGAATGAAGGGATCAGAGTGTGGTCCCTTAGCATTTGCCCATTGCCCATTATTAAATATTCTGAAGAAAAATTCCTGTGTTAGGGGTTATATGAAGGGCTGTAACTTGGTACCTGAAGCTGGAGTAACACTGGCAATGCAGTAAAGAGGGGCTAATAATTTTGGTAGATTTGATGAAGAATAAGCAAATGTTAAAGCAGCATCATAACAACTCAGGAACGGGATGCATTTTGCCCTGAGATGTCTCAGAAAAGTTGACTCAGGATTCAGTATCAATTTGCTGCATAAGATTTTAATTACAATGCATCCCAAACCTCTATTAAATTAAAGTTGCAAGCAAGTTTGTTTATGAGATTCCCATTTGAGAAGTTATTCCCCAGTGCCCAAGACAAATTCTTTTCATCAGCGTAGGACAAGGACAACTCTTCAAAATACAATTAGCAGCAGACTTCATTTGATTACATTCATTAAATACAGTGTGTATGGTGGGGTTTAACAGCATGCTCTACCTGCTCTAAGTACGGCATGTTCCAGCTTATTTGCTGTCTCAATAAAAACCACGCGATAAAAACAACAAGGACTGTGTTGGCAATATTAAATTATTATCCTATTATTGCACTCTAGCCGAGTGAACTGGGAACAGTGCTGAAAACTTGTTTCTGCCTTGCCTTGGGAGCATGGGCAAATACCTTCATCTCACTTTTTCCTAGTTCTCATTTGCAAAAGGAACACTGGCCATTTTTGTGAAGAGTCATGTCTAAATACGATGTGGAAACTAACAGTTCAGCTCCATTTGATCTGAAACATCCATTTGAACTAGTCACCCTTGGCTCCCTCCCTGTTCACAGGAAGGAAACTGGATGCTTCAAGATGAGATGCACCTTATTATATTCCACTGTCTGTAAATGTCTCTAGACAGCTGCCTCAGATGGGGATGAATACGTAGGAAAAACTCCCCCTTTGTCTCATTTCTTCCACAAGACATGTGTTGTGCCTAGCCAAGTATTTCCATCTTTTCCTTTCATTACCTGGCCACACAATGTCTGCACACCCTAGGCTCCCCCTGTGCTCACCACCTCAATGCACGTGTCCATTTTGGAAGCGAGCACTGTGCATTGTTCATTAAAACAGTGTAAGGACTAATTAACTTTGGTTTTTTAATACTTTTTCAAAAATTTTCCATAGGTTGCGGGGCTCCTACCAGAACTTGCATGGAGGGCACCTTTCAGAAGCTTTAGTAGACTTCACAGGTGGAGTCCAAGTGCAGTTTTCATTGAAGGATCCACTTCCTAATCTGGAGGAGATCCTGAAAGCAGCTGACAAATCTCGGTGTCTCATGGGGTGTAGCACCTCAAAACAGGTGAGTCACAGGGCCAGTTGCACGCTTGTCTTGGTTTACTGTGTTTGCACAAAGTTGCTCTTTGGAGGGGAAAAGGAAGTCTATAATCACTTTGTGAAATACTTACAGTTTATGGATGCCTGAAACGATCTTGGCAGCAGAAAGTAGAGAGAAGGTTATTCAGTAGGGAATGTAAAGGCAGATGTGTAGGTGGTTTGGTCTGTCTGAGAGGGGCTCTGGCTTCTCTCCTGGCTAATTCCACTGCAGTAGAGTGGTGTCCTCTTGCAGCAGGACTGATTTTGGCCTCATAGCTTTGTGGCCCATTCCAGCAAGGCCAAAATGCACCTCTCTTCTGCGAGAAGATGCTATTATCACATTGTGACTTGTAGGCTGCTGGTATTAATGCTGGAAAGTTGCAAAAAGCTCTGTGATCCTCAGCAAGTATCTTTGATCAAAGGTCTCCAAGGCTTCCCTTACGCCATGTAGGGGAAGACTACAAAGTGTGTGACATTGCTCCTGTGGTGCCTGCTTCATTGGGACATGAAGCTCAGCTGTTGCACGCAAACCAAGGACTAGTCCCTCATCTCAGGTGGCTGATGCTGGGCTGTGAGTCACAGGGAAATTTTGCAGTCCCCCAGTCTGACTGCAAGTCACCCGGTCCAGGTCATTCTGCAGTTGCAGCAGCTCTGGACCATTGAACAACTTGCAAATAAGTGAAGACCTGTAGCTTTGTTAAATTTCCTGGCTTGCTTATGGCTGCATTGAGAACAACAGTCACATTCCTCTGGAGTATCTCAGTATCTGAGACACTGCTGCAGTCAAAAGCAAGGCTCTGTTTAGTGCCGTGGCAAATGACAGTTCTGGGAGCTGGTGGCTATGTCTTTAGAGTGTGGCAGAGAGCTAAAAGCTGTGCTTTCTCCCTTCTGCAGCCAAACAGGGACACAGAGCAGAGCAATGGGATTGTACAGGGTCATGCCTACACTATCACAGAGACTGTGAAGGTAAGATCAGGGACTTGTTCCTGCCTGGAGGTCTTGTACTGATGATCCACTATGGGGCAGTTGCACTGGTGTTTAATTCAGTGTGATTTGAATTAGCTTCACACTTGTTGAAAGCACATCATAGTTCATATTCCAAGAGATGGGAGGATTCTAGTACAAGAACAATCTATGATGTTTACTAATGGAAAATGCAACCTAAGTTTACTTTTGCTTTGGGACATTTCAGCAGAAAATACAACATTTTTGGAGATTTTCATTCCATGCTGACTCTTGAAAAATGTGCTTTTCTGTTTCAAATGGAAGTAGAAGCACTGGCTGAAATGGTGGGATTTGTCATATGATGCAAATCTACATTTGTTCAGCTCAATCACAAGCTGCCCAAAATCACTGTGTGAAAAGTAAATCACTGGTTCAAGAACAGCATTTCTCCATCTTTTAAAGCTGTTGTACTCATGCAGAACTGCTCCTGGCTGGATATTAATATTGATGATCTGAGAACCAATTTATCACATGGATCAAAAGAAATTAAGGATTTTTTACAGCCAGAAGTCAGAATATGGCTTAGCCCAGTAAGATGTAGTACACACAGGGAGAGTTAACAGTGAAGAAAGAAACAAAACAATAGCTATGCTGTCAAGCAAGATAGCTACAACACATTTGAATCTTGGAACCTAAAGTACTTTGGAAAGGGGATGTTGCTTTCCCTAAGCTATTTTCTCCCTTATCCCCCTCTCTTTGTTGGTTTTCTGTATGAGCATGGCCTTGGTTCATATTCCCTCGTGCCACAGCATGCTTGGTGCCATCATCATAGTCAGTGTGCTGCTTCTTGGAGGACACTTGCTTACAACCAAAGGGCTACAGAACGGAAAGATGGAGATTGCCAGGCTCCAGAGAAGGTCCCAGCTGTCTCTTTCCAGGGCAGGGGCAGAACGCCCCCAATTCTGTTGGAGAAGAAGCAGACTGTTCCAGCCTCCTGCTGCTGATGGTGTCTGCAGAGAGGAGGAATAGTCTTTGCTCCACTTAAAGAAGTGCCAAGGCATTCGAGGTCTTGTCTGGTGGGGAATTGATTAGAGGCTGAGCCTTTGCCTGGGAAGAAACTCCCATGGTATTTCTTTCCAACACTGCCTGTGTGCATACGGAGAGCCAGAAACAAAAGGTTTGCTTCTCCTTTCCACTTCCACCATTTTGGGTTCACTGGCAAAAGCGAATTGCCTCTAACTTAAATCAGGGGCAGCAAGAGGAGAAAAGCACCAGAAAACCCAGCTGTTGAAAACCGTAGTACTGTAGATACAGACCCACAGATTCTGTTTATCATCATCTCTCTGTGCTGTCTGTTGGCTTTCACTCCAGGCAGTCTGGTGACCTCGTTCCTCAAAGTCTCTGCCTTTGCTGACTCACAGCATCAGATGTGCAGAATTAGGCACTGGAATTTCCCAAGGCTGTTGAATTCATGCAGTGTGACAGGAATGCTGCTGCTTCTCTCTGTGTCAGCTATTCACTGTCCTCAGGAAAGCAAAGTGGGCACAGTTTTCTCACACACATCATTTCTTTGCAATGCAGCAAAAGGAGCTGATTTTTAGCTGCAGTCAAATGAGATCAGAAGTTAAACCTGGTCTCTAAGGTGTAGAGGAAGATCCATTTTTATTACCCTTCTCTTCACTGAATACCACAATTGTGAAAAGCTGTGACTGAGTTTATTGTCTTTGCTCTTTACAGATCCCTTACAAGAACGGCTGGAAGCATATCATCAGGATCTGGAATCCATGGGGCTGTGGGGAATGGAAGGGGCCCTGGAGTGATGAGTAGGATCTTAAAGCTTTAATGTCATAGAGAATCAATCTTGTATAAGAACCTCTGCCTTGCACCCATTTTAACAAAACAGATATTTCCAAATCAGTTCATTATAGGCATTATTTCCATCTGCATACCAACTGCCCACAGAAATCCAATCCAGGGAAAACTAATGCAGCCTCACTAGGATCAGGTATCCCTTCTTGTCTGTGTGCATTTTACCCAGTGCATAATTCTAGATAAGTCATGGATGAAGGATTTGTTATTTCCTGGAGTAAACTCTGACCATGTCCCTAGATGCTGACTGGCTGCTTCTATTGAATTCTCCTGTAGCAAACACACATCCACCTTCCTCCTCTTTCTTCCCCTCCCATGAGTCTGAATCTGGGAAGAGGATGGTTAGACAAGTCCGTGGAGTAGGGCAGGATTGAACACAGAGGGTCCTTAGTAATTGCAAAGGCAACATGCCAGGGAATGGTTTGAACTAGTCTTCTGGATCTTGCACGCAGCTTTGGAGATGCAAGGATCACTTGCTGCCTGTGTGTACAATCTCACATCTCTTTCCTAAGGAAAGGAATGATATAGAGAAAGACTGCACAGTGTTTTGTAAATAAATAGATGCTAGTTTTCTTGTTGGAACTGCATCAGTGTTTTTATGATTAGAGTGATGTTCTTTTGTCACTCTTACTTAGGTTATTTAATAGCATCCCATCCCTCCCTGTTGCGAGGACCACACACAACCTCTCTGCTGAGAAAAGTCAGGCTAGCGTGTGGCATCTGGATGGGGTGGTGGGTTGTGCAGACATGTTTAAGGCTGGGATAATAGCTCTCTGCTCAGACAGCATCCTCCCATCTTTTTGGAAGGGTGCACTACAATCCTAACTGTAATTGAAATGTCAGTAGCACATTCACAGGTAGGCTGCATAAATCAATAAATTATTGATTCACACTCTGTTTATTTATCTTAAACCCTGCAGAAAGTACAATTATCACTTAATTATAAACACGCTGCTTGGAAACAGCACATTTGACTGGGTAATGTGCTCTCTACCTGTCCATGTCATATCAGTGCTTCAGAGTTCCATGCCTTGGTACCTCACTGACCTCTCCAGCATGGAGACAGGTGACCAGGGCATGGAGGGCAATATTTCCCATCCCAGAGTGGGCAACTCAGGCACAGCAAAGGCACAGAGCTCTATTTGTTGGTCTTGGCTATGAAGGCATCAAACACAGTCCTCCCAATGTGCAGTTTGTCACCCCTCCTGATCCCTCATGACTTGATGGGCTGGTTAGAGGAATGGGCTATCCAGAGGTGAAAAATTGTGCCTAACCTCTTGTTGATTTGTTCTTTTTGCAGCTCTCCTAAGTGGGACCATGTTGAGTCTAAATACAGAGAAGCCCTCCTCAGAAATAAGGAAGATGGAGAATTCTGGTATTTTCCTATTGATCCTTTGTCTACCAGGTTTTCTGTTCACCTTCATTATGCAAAAGGAGTAATTTTGGCAGTTCTTTGCTGTTAGTGATGGCTCAAGGCATCCTGTGTTAGCTGTGTACAAACAGCAAATTGGAGATTGTCCTGACCCCATGGTTTCAGAGGTAATAAGACCTAAAAAAATGGAGTTGGCCAAGATTAAGTAACAAGCTGGTGTAAAATAATGAAAAGTGAGAGAAGTAAAAATCCAGCTCCCTGAAACCTGGTCATTTTGTCACACCGCCCTTCCTCATAAAGTGCCTGGTTTGAATGTTGCACTGACAGGTGCTTGAGGGGGACAGCCAGCTAAGCAGGTCACTCAGCTTGTGCACTTGACTGCTCTGCAGGTGTTTATGGTTTTTCACTGCCCCTGATTACTCTCAGATACAGCTTAGCCATGCGTGTCCTTTAGAAAAACTATTATTATTCAGAAAGGGCACACTTGCCCTGTGAGGCTCTGAGGAAAGCCGGGCAACAGCAAGTTGGTCTGAAATGGACACTTGAGGCTTGAAGCGTGAATGTGGGACAGAACACTGTGCAGTGACAAAGGCAAGGGACGGTGGCAGAGATGTGTTGGAGATGACAGGGCTCCATGAAAATACCCCTGAACATGCTCTGTGGTTTACATGGGGCATTAGGGACAGTTAGGGCAGTCCAAAATGCACTGAGAGCTGACCTCTTCTGCAAGGTATCAGCCAGCACAGCTGCAGCTGCCTGCAGTGCTCTCAGTAATCCCCTTTTAAAGACATGGGGGTGAACGTGGATGCCTAACTGGTGTCATCGCAGAATCACAGAGAGGCTCGGGTTGGAAGGGACCACAATGGGTCATCTGGTCCAACCTCCCTGCTCAGGCAGGGTCATGCCAAAGCACATGGCACAGGATTGTGTCCAGATGGTTCTGGAATACCTCCAGTGAGGGAGACTCCAAAACCTCTCTGAGCAACCTGTTCCAGTGCTCAGTCACTGTACAGTAAAGATTTTCCTCATAGTCAGGTGGAATTTCCTGTGCATCAGTTTCTGCCCGTTGCCCCTTGTCCTGTTGCTTGGCACCACCAAGCAGAGCCTGGCTCCATCATCTTTACACCCTCCCTTCAGATACTGATAGACATTGATGAGGTTCTCTCTCAGTCATCTCTTCTCGAGGCTGAACAGACCCAGCTCCCTCAGCCTTTGCTCATAAGAGAGATGCTCCGGTCTCTTAATCATCTTCATAGCCCTCCATTGGACCTGCTCCAGGAGCTCCATGTCTCTCTTGAACTGAGGAGTCCAGAACTGGACACAGCACTCCAGATGTGACCTCACCAGGGCTGAGTAGAGGGGCAGGATCACCTCCCTCGACCTCTTGGCAATGCTCTTCTGTCTTAAACTGAATGGTGACATTTTCCTCGTTCTCTGCAGGATGTCCTGTAAAGACTTCCAGAAGCAGTTTTCACACCTATATATATGTAACAACACCCCATTGTTTCTGGACTTTGGAGATGAGCACGGCACAACATGGTCTCTGGACAGGCACGTCAACCTGTGGAGTCCAGGCCTTCCCATAAGAAGGAACCACTATTCCCCAGGTAATGGATGCTCGCTGCATTCACCCTGTCGTCTCCTCCTCTCCACTGATGCTTGCAGTGAAACACTCACTCTGAGCACCGAATTGCAGAAATATTGATTGCCAGTTGTTAATGCCTGCTTTTTCCCATTACAGCACTTATCAGCTAAACAGGCAGAAACAAAGCAACAGCACTGGCTGCTGAGTTAAAACAGGAGACCTGTGATTTAGGAACCCTGGACTCTTTAAGACAAAATGAGTTTCTCTATCTTCTTTCAGCCAGCTGCAGTAGGTGTTGCTGGGGACTTTATCAGAAAGTCTGGTCTGGCAAATATGTAGTTGATTTTACAGAGCAAAAAGTTCTCTGAAATTAAATGGATATGACATGAAAAAATTGTGCTACAAAGCTCTATTTTTCAAGGTTAAAAGGTCTTTGAGCTGATAAGACCATTGGTTTCACTGCCTGTGCAAGAACTCTTCTGGCATTGTAAGCTCCAATCACTAGTAGTATTTTTTTTTACATTTTTATCTTACCTTAATTTATCTCACTTTTTTTTCTTTTTTTTTTTAACAGCTGTATCACTATTGTGGCTCTGTGCTTTTAGTCAAGGATGGTAGCATGTGATCAGGGAAGAGGCTTCTTTTTTTCTCTCAAACTCTGATCCTTGACTTAGCAGTAAACAGGTCTTGGTTTACAGATTTCAGGTTCCTCCTCCTAACCTGATCACCATGTCTCAAGGTGTGACAACAAAGCCATGTCTGTGCTGCTGCACGCCACAGCCACTGGGACTGAGCAAGGAGGTGCCAGGGCTGAGCTGTGTTTTCCACCAGCCCTCTAGTAAAGTTCCCGTCCAAGTAAAATCATGCTAATTTGCAGCTTTCAAGGCCACCCAATTCAGGGATCTGGCCTTAAATCTAGTCTGCTCCCTTCTCAGTCCTTTTTCCCCAGTTTAGGCATTTCATTACTTTTTAATCCAGAATGTTTCCTGTTAGCCAAAGCCTTGGCCAAGAAGCAGCTGTTTCCCTCTGGTGCTCAATTTTCTGTCTGTCCATCACAAAGACTAACAGGAAGGAAGGAGAGGATAGCTTTGCACCCTTTTGTCCTTTTTTATGTGCTTATGATCTCAAAGCCACAGTACCTTCCAGCTCAGCCATTGGGGCAGGTGCCTGATTAAGAGTCACTGCTTTTCTGCTGCTGGGAAAGTATGCCATGTAGGTGAAACAGATGTAGGAGGGTTGAGAAATCCACATGACTTCTGTGACTTTGCCAGAGATTTCTGGAATGATAAATGTGCAATTAGTTTCGCTCCAGATGCCTCAACTTCTAGCGCTAATGTGGAGACTACAGTGGTCTGTTGTATGGAAAAGATCTTGGAGCAGTGACTGCCTGCTCCTCCAGGTCCACATAAGCAAGATCTTACACAACAGGCTACTGCTGGAACATCTATGTGACTACTGTTAACCTATTAACACTTTCTCAGCAGCTGCAGTTCCAACAAACCCTCAGTATTTTTTCAAAGTGCTGGATCATGACCCCAAAACCTATAATGTGGTAATTTCACTCATGCTAAAACACGCTGAGCATATGCAGGATGCAAAAAAACTGAAGATTGGCTTTTTCATCACCACGGTAAGCACAATCAGATATCTTATAGGCACTGTTGTTCACTGTGTGGTCTATTATATATGTATGTGGAAGTGAAAAACTGAATTGCCTTTTGGTCTGTAAAAAAGTCAGTACGTGGTGTGAATTTCTGGATGCTTTCTATGTAGAAACTCACAGGAAAAGTAGAGTTAAGCAGGCTTAGTTTCCTTTATTCATGTCTTAAGGAACAAAGTTTGCACTTTTAGTTCTGTAGCATCCCAGGATAGCCCTGGAAAACTCAGGGAGTCCCTGGGTTACAAGATGTGCCAGGGCAATGTCCTCTGTACCCAGCAGTACTGGTGACATGCCTTGCTGGCCGGGCACAAGGCATGACAGCCAGCACCAGCCACAGCCCCTGAGCTGTACTCCAGGTATAGGAGGAAAGCAGATGGTCTCTCTTTCCCCAAAGCGGGCCTGTCTTACTCATCCTCCTGTTTTCTAACACTGAAAACCCATGTAAAAACATTTACAAAATACATGGGAGCCTTTGCTCCAGAGCAGTGTAGAGGAAATCCACTCAGATACCTGGGACCTCCACTACAATTTATCTGGCCTTCTATCTTGGTGACTTTCCAGAGAGGTGCCTTTTCAAGCTGTTCCCAGACCGCTACAAGGCTTACTGAAAGCACAGTTGCTAGTGTGGATGGATGCTAGCCTTTCCCAATGGATTTTTTTTGCTGGCTGATGAGGGTGGGAGGCCACTGTTCTTAACCCAAAGACTAAAAGGAAGCAGACATTGCTATAACCCTAACTTCACATTCTCCTTATCATTGGAGAGGTTTGTCCTAGTCCCAGACTTTAAATAATTGATGCCATAAATTTAACAGCTCCTCATAAAGGAAGAGCATGGCTTTGTAGCTCATAAAGAAGTGTCTGACAAGTAAAAGTTGTCATTAAAAGATCATCCCACCAGCAAGTGGAACTCACTATCCCTATGCGAGGATATCCTCTGCCCTGTGCAGATATCAGGCCTGCAGGACTCCACGGGGCCAGCTGTGCCGTTCAGAAAGAGCTGCTGCTCCTGGTATATTGGGAATTGCTTCTTCCAGCATCCCCAGCACTCCCCAGACATGGAGGTCCCTGGATGCTCTTGCATGATGCATGTCCACCTGGATTAGTTACCCATTCTAACAGAAGGGACCTTCACAGAGAGGTGATGACATAGGTCTTGGTTCCCTCATAGGCAGCCGGAGACTGTCTGAGAGGTTCTTTAATCAGGAAGCAGACTAGGGGACAGATTTTCTCTATTCTTGCTTTAAATTTTATCTTCCCCTCCAGTTGATGATCAGATGTGTTTTCTCTCAGTATATTCCCAAGGATGGATGAAACTCAATGAGTTTGTCAAGTCTGGATGACGTGGCCTCTGTGGACTGTCAGCCCATAGCTCACCTCAGGCTCACTCTGGGCTTCTGACCCTGAGTGACCTACACAGGAGCTGAAGGGCAGAGTCAGAACAGAACATTCCTAGAGGCACCAGAATTACTGTGGAGCACCTGGCCAGAGAGGGAAAGGGAACAGTTATGCTGCTCTGTCACACCATAGCTTTTATTAATGATATTGGTGCATATCCACACAACAAGCTATACAGAAAATATTCCCTCACAGACAGAGACGAAATATTTTAATAAGAGACCAGCTCCTCACAGCCAGCCTGGTGTCCTGTCCTGGTAGCAGCAAAAGCCAAGTCCAGGAGCTAAAACCAGGGTGGACGTGAGTGCCGTTCCCTCAGTTTATTTCCCAGTGTTCACCCTCAGAGCCTGAGGGCAGTCAGAGGACCCTGGAGTAAACATTTACAAGGGGTTTCTTTGCACAAGGAGAGTGCAATTGGCAAGATTCACGTGGCTTCACTCTTCCTCCCTGATCTGATTTCATTGCCATTATTCATTAGCAGCATCATCCATTGCTCAGCACCTTTTGAGATGCATCAAGTTGTTGTTGTGAAGTAAAAGGAGTATTATCCCTTGGCAGGAGGAGAGGAGAATGCAGTGCAGGCAAGGATGCAAACCAGAATGGACGTATCTGATAGCTCTAGGAAGCTTTTGATTAAATATAGACGTGGGACACTAATACATGGCTGTGAGGGAAGTTTAATGTTGTGTGATAGAACTGAGAAATGTGTAGAGGCTGATTCTTATCTCACACCGGTTTTGATTCCATTGAGATATTAATCTGCCTCTGCTTTTTACCAGAAGGAATGTGGAATGAGGCTCAAAAGAGAAAAAAAAAGTATTACACTATTTATTTCTTTGCAGCACTGCCCATTTCTATCTGCTCAAGATCTGACCCATAATACTTGGCAGTCTGTGTACCTCCCAGCCGTCTGTAACAGAAGTCATCTTTTCTTTTTTTTTCTTCCAAAATAGCAGTTTTATGTTATTGTCTCCCAAAGGCATGGCTCATAAATAACCCTGCCACGCTGTATAACTATTCTAAATGGAATTTATACACGCTGATATATTTTGGGGAATATGTTAAGGAAGGGTTTTTTATTATGCTATCTTTACATGTCATCATAGTAATAGCTGTTGCATTATATTTGTCTCATCTCAGCAAAAATTCCTGGAATAACAGATGAAAGATCAGAATACTCAGCTTTCTTGTGACATTTGCTGGTTTGGATTATGATTCTTGGAGCATTGTTATCTGGGTGACATGCTTAGAGGGTTCTCTGACCCTTTTGAGTCATGGAAGATCTCAGGGAATTTTTTTGTAATAGTATTCATCCTGGATTCCTTCATGAATTCCAGTCTGCTGAATGTTAATTGAAGTTCTCTTCAAGTCTACTTACATTCATTTTGCCTTCTGTTTCTTTCAGTTCCTCCACTTTTGAGCAGCTTTGATATGTCCTTGAAAATATCGGTGCCCTGGATGGGCCTTTCAGGGCACGGGGGAGGTTAAGGCGTGATAGATAGAGGGTGTATTTAGAGAGGTGTGGGAATGTAGGGCTGCTGTGAGTGTGCTTTCTGGTTTACTTTGTTTTCTAACATGAAGGGAAGATAGCCAGCTTTATTTTTCTTCCAGGAGAGCTCCAGAGTTCAGAATCAAATTTTTAAACGGACTCAAGATGTGACCAGCTACTACAGCTTGAGCCCAGGAACCTACGCTGTGGTTCCTGCTGCGAGAGAGGACCAACAATTTGAATTTCTCTTACGAATTTTCATAAAGAATCAAGACTACAATGAGTAAGATGATACGCACCCCTTAAAGGCCCCAGACTTAGAGTGTGCCAGGAATTAACTATTTAATGTCAAGATAACTGATGTGGCAATTGGCTTTTAGTGTGTCCTTGAAGGGGGGTGGAAAGATACAGAGGAGTGTAAAGCACCGTGTTGAGGGGGGTCAGATGCACAGTCAGGTGCACAAGGGTGGCCACTGCAGAGCAGGGCAGGAGCACATCTGCAGCCACCAAGGGTCTCAGCTTGAGTACAAAGAGCCACACAAGGGAGCAATAATTGTGAGATATGTCCTCCACCCCTGATTGTGGGGAAATTTCTCTTTACTGAAAGGAGGGCTGGGAGCTTGTTTCTCTTAATTCTTAACAGCTGTTAGGTAGTTTCTTGTGTTCTGCCGGCTGGGTGCCAGATGGATCACATCCCATTCTGCTCGGAGTGGGACCTCGGCGAGCCAAGCGCAGTGAAAGGCCTTGATCCTTTCACTCAGCCACCTCATAGGCGAGCTGGGAGGGCTCCCTGTAGGCATAAGAGGGGCCTTGAAGATAAGTTTAGTGGAAAAGTGGTATCTGAGTTCATGCAAAGGCAGCTATTATCACGCACGCACTTCCACATTGCCACGTGAATATCTGGGCATGATTTACTTCACGTAAGCAAGCCCCAGCCTTCAGCCTCACCACACGACCTGCAAGAATCAGACGTGCAGTGGCTTCCCTTCAGCAAGCTTTGTAGTGGAAGTGATTGCTGCTCTTACCTCATTGATCCATATCTTAATAATGAGATTGCTTTCTAGGCTTTGGCCCCTGACAAAAATAGCCCAGAACCAACTGAGGCCACTCCTTAGTTATGGAAGACAAACATAAAGAGTCTGTGCTGTGGGCTGGACTGCCTTCAGCATGATGAGTCATGCATGAGACAGCTCAGCCTGGGAAGGCAGCACTTTTCAGGAGAGCCTCTGGCCCTCACAGACCTTCCTGAGCTAGGCCGACTGTGGAGAGGACCTTCCAGGGGGTCTTTGCAGCACTTACCTATATAAGGTACAGATGTTATCAAAACAGAATCTGGCTTGTCTAATTTTTCTACCAAAAGCAAAACTCAGGCACTGAATGCTGCTGCTAAGTGTCTTAGGAATGGTGACCCTGGCTCAGTTTCAGGCAGTCTGCAAACATTTAGAAGATGCTGCCTTTTAATCGTCCAGATGCTGTTTTTATTCCTGGCTGTTAAGATAAGTAAAGAGAAAGAAGTTGAAAAATTTATGTGGCTCAAGGCAGGGCGGCCCTGTCTTCTGTGTGGTGTGCTTAGTCCTGGCATGCTCCGGGTGAGAAAAATTACCCTTTCTCTGCTGCTGATGCCAACAGAGATGGCTTGGGGAGGGCAGTGGCCCCAGAGCAGCCGGAGACTGTCTGTGGCTGCCGCTAAGCAGCCGGGACTGGTGCCACAGGCTTGTCTGAACTGGGCCAGGCTGGGCCTTGTGGGTGCTGAGCATCCTGTGAGGCTGTGGGCTGGGCGAGTGCTGCTGGTGGTGCCTGCCTTCTGCCATGCCTGAAAAGCTATGCTCTGAAAAGACTTCTTTTCTCCCAATTTGTCTCTTGTAACTCTTTTCTAGGAACTCCAACTCCCCAACCAGCCCAGTGCTGCTGAGGGTAAGAGTCTGAAAACTGGTGGTGGTAAATGGTCGCCAGAGAGCTGACTGTTCAGTAGTCATCTCTACTGACACCTCTTCATCTGCTCTTTTTTCCCTTTACCACTCTGACAGCCTGCAACTTTGCTGAGAGAGCAGGGCACCTCTCTGGAGAGATGGGTGTGACAACGAAGTCCTCCCTCTTCACATATATCTTTTTCAGAGCCTGATTTTTAAGGAAACAAGTCTTACACAGTCCCTTTTTCAGCCTGTCTGTCCTTTTCACCTCACCATCTTTAACACTTTGAGCAACCAAATATAGCAGGGAAGAGAGCACTTAAAAGATACTAAATTCTTGCAATGTCTCTAAAAAGGGTATGTATCTATGGTGGAAACTTGATTCCTGTGAGTGGAGTTATACATTCCTTCCCCATGTGAATGACTTCATTAAAGTGCTTGTACCCTATAAAGCACAGGAGTCCAGAGTCATGAGGCCCAAAGCAGAATTTCTTCTGATTTTCATCAGGATATCTTCAGAGACAGAGATGTAAGGCAAATTATATTTTGAAACTGGCTGCATCTCTAGTTTTACCCACATTTTAGCCTGTCCAGCCCAGCTGCCATCGGTTGCTTGACTTCCTTGCTGTGATCTGCGCACATTGCCAGAGCTGGTCCAGTCCATGCTGGTCCCACCAGCAAAACCCTGCCACTGAGAGGCTGTTATTTAGAGCAGTGCAGGTCTTTGAAGCCAGGGGTGTGAAGCTGCTTCAGAAGAACAAAAAACAAGAGTCCTTCCCTTTTGATTCATTTTCCAGCATGCAATTAAGCCCCATTAGAGGGGTACTGTAAAAGTGGCTTATTATCTCTTTCCACCGACAAGCTGTCAGTTTACTTGCCTGTTGTCCTTAGCCAATGTTTTGACTTTGATGAATTGTGGTACCCACATTTCTGCTCTTGTTCAGGTATTTGGGCTTCTTTGGTATGAAATATCTCACAGAGAGTTGAAGATATCAGGCCTTAGGCTTTTTTTTTTTTAATGAAAACTTTATTATGTTAAGGATAATTCCCCTTAGTGCCTGGTGGATCTTTTCACTGGAAGGTTGAAAAAAATCACTTAACCAGTGAATTGCAATTGCTCAGGTATAGTCAAGCCTACCTTGGGGTTGAGAAGGTACAAGAGGAAGGAAAGGTCAACTCCTGCTCTATTTTCTTGCTTCACGTGTATCTTCACACGCCCGAGGACAGTGACCATCAATAAGAACCAGGATTTGTATCTCTATACTCGTGTATTGGCTTGCTGAATTCCACCCTGGATGTGTTTTGTCATCTTCCTTAGGCCCTGAACTGCTCCTTCCTAGTTGTACTATATGCTAACATCTAAACTATGCTTCTTCCTTCATTGCAGTAGCTGTTCCTCACTCCTAGTCTACTTTATTTTTGAGGTGTTAAAACTGCAGCCTGTACTGTACATTCCCTGCCCCTCTAAAGTGCTGTTTGGATCGGCAGATTTCTGCCTCCAGTTGTTTTGTAACTGAATTATTTATGTCTGTACTTTGTCTTTGATCCAGGATGTACCAAGACAGAACCAGGACAGCTCCTATAAGGCTCTTTTCCTAAAATACGCTAAGCAGGTATCCTACCTTGTTGAAAAAAATATTAAAAAAATGCATGTGGACTTGCAAAAAAACCCCTGATCTATGATGTTGATACAAATCCATTTAGAAAAATTTTTTTTTTTAATGTAGCTCCATCCTCAAGTGGATACCCTGAAAACAGTATTGATTGACCTGCCAAAACCCCCAGAAAAATGGGACATTCAGCTGGGATAGATTGTCTACTGCCATATATCAGTGGAATATTGGAGATTTATAGTTGTGCGGGTGATGGGCTTGCATGTGTACTTTTCTTTTTTTTTTCGGCTTTGGTTTGTTTATTTGCTGAAAGCAATTAGAAAGCCTTGGGTAAACCCCCACCCCCCGCTCCATCAGCATCATTTTCCATTTGCCTTCTCAGCACTTGGAAACCAGACATCAGTCAGCGTTTGAGTAATTGATTCCTGCTCTTTCAGAGCCAAGCTCTGTGTTCACAGGAGATGCTTTTAATGGTTTAATAAACTGTTATAAAGAACTCCTTGACTTAGTCAAGAGGAAAAAAATCACTGTCAAAAGTCTCTGCACAATGGACCTCTTGCAGTTAATAGTTACATCAACGCATGAAGGTGAAAATGAGCAGGGGCTGCCACGCTGGGTGCCCGGGGGTGTCTCAGCAGGGAGGCAGCCAGGATCACTGCTGGGCAGCTCCGAGGGAAGCAGGCAGCAGTGCCCGTGCTCCCAGTCCGCTCACACAGCTGCCCGCTGCGCCTGCCCTTCGGCAGCTCCCCAGGGCAACTCCCCCCCAGGACAACTCCCCAGCTGGGGGCTGGTGAGGTCAGCAGGTGGTCCCATCCCTGCTGAAAAAACCCCGCGGTGATGGCAGTGCCTGTAACTCCCCTGCAGTTGCAGGGAAGGACCAGGATTGGCCCAGCTGCGTGCAGGGCTTTTTTTTATTTGCTCCCAAGGGGATGCTGCTGCTCCTCTGATGTATAAGCAGAAGTTCTCCCTGGTTGCCACAGTGCCTCAGAAAAGTTTTGGGCAAAAGTGACACAGGAGAAAAGTTTATGCTCACAGACCTCTCTTTGTGTTTTATTTTGCATTAGGGCTCAACTATTGATGCCTCGCAGCTGCAACAGCTCCTTAATGAAGTGATCTCTCAAGGTAAAGCTTTTTCAGTCCTGCTAATGTCTTTGGTACTTCCCTATCCTTAGACTAGAGTAAATTAGACAGAGGATTTAGTGGTGTCCTGATGGTCCTCAAAAATCCTCGTTGTGGCTTACTGCACTGTGGGATCAGAGCATGAGACGGGCACAGCTGGAGGGCTCGAACCCACTTAGCCACGCACCAGGCTCAGAGTGCTCTTAGGACTTGCTAATTCAGCATAAGTGGCCTTTCTTGTCACTGTCATTTCCCTTGTCCTTGTTTCAAGAGGGAGGAGTTTCCTCCTGGGCAGGGAGTTGGGCAGAGACTGTGCAGAGCAGCTGCCTGTGAGCACAAAGAGGGCACCTGTCTTTGGGAAGGGAGTACTAGAGGTGTCTGAGATGTGCCAGATTCCTCGAGAGACCTCAGCTTGGCAGAGAGCCCTTGCTGTTTTTTGAGAACCTGAACCAGATCTGGGGCTTTTCAGTATATTCAGAGTGGTGTCCTCCTTCCCTCCAAATGGTGTCCTGATGCCTGTCACACTCCTTGCTCTTGCTAATTCCTTGTTTTGTCAATCCTTGCAGATGAAATGACCAGCCTGGGAGGGAGATTCAGCTTTGATTCATGCAGAGGCATTTTAGCTCTGATGGATGTATCCTTTCAGCAGAAGCAATAAACTTCCCTGGTGCTGCCCATCCTTGCCTTGAGTTATAGCTGAGCTGAGCATCCCAGTGTGAGAACCTGCAAGTAAATATTAGCCCCAGGCCTCAATAAATAACTGTCCCGGAGTCTATGCAGGACTTTGCTGTGCATGCCCTGGCTCTGGTGTGTCTGCTGAAGGGTGAGGATCAGCCTTCTGCTACCAGCGAACTCTTTGCTCTCATTTTCCCCTCTGCAGGTCCTGGGCCTTGGCTGAGCTTCACCCTTGGGTGGGGGTGCCAGGCAGAGCTGAGATGAGGAGGCAGCCCAGAGCTTAGGCGTAGCTCAGCTGTTCTGTGGTGGCTGCCCCACGCTGGCCTGGGATGGCCCTGGAGTACCCTGCCAGCAACACTGGTGTCAGAGGCAGAAACACTGTCACTGCTGAATCCCAGGCACTTGCCTGGCAGGCCATTCCACCTTTCCAGAGTATCTTTCCTATTTAGATGAATCACTCAGTCTTTTTACTGTTAACAAGACAACACAAGAAATACATTTCTGGCCATTGTAGAACGAGAGGGCTCCTTGATGAAAATATACATTCTCCCTTGTGTGTTTTTTCCCCGTTGCTTACTCATTGTCTCTTTTCCTCCATGCCTTGAAATAACTTTGAGACATTTTCAGACCCTTAAAAACTGTCAGAGAATGAATAAAAATGACCAGAAGCCCCTCTCTCTTTCCAGCTTTCAGCATCTAGCCAGTGAAAGAGACTTTTCCCTCTTTCCAAAGCCTGTCCTGGGATAAGTGGGCATTGTGAATGCACGGCATGTGGAAAGAGCTGACAAAGCCTCTACTCTGCTTTAATTCAGGATGGGTTTTTCATTCTCTGGGCTGCCAATAACCCATGTACAGTGTGACCTATCCTGGCCTGCAAAGCCAGGATCGGATTTTTTCACTGATGTTTCCTGGCAGTGGCACTGGTCTGCTTATATTTCGCTGAGTTTTGCTTTCAGGGAGTTTTCACCATCCCACGTTAGGGTGGGTGCTGCCTGTCTGCCCGGGGCTGCTGGGTGGAGTATGTAGGGGAGCAGGTGCACTGACACAGTCCTTCATGCATTCCTGAGAGCTGTCTCCCGACGCCCCTGGGCTCCTGTGCATGGCTCAGAGGATGCAGCTGCCGTCGGACAGAAGGCATCAGGATCATCTCCTCGTGCTCTTGACTCCTCAGTGCCTGTTCCTCCCAGACGATCCAGCAAGAGCAGATAGTGCACCTGCCCCTGCAGAGGCAAGGCCATGGGGCCATGTGCATTCACAAGGGTGTCCCTGCTCCGGGGCTAAATGTCCCTGCAGGTCCCCTTGTGGTTAAAGGCACTGTATAAATAGAAACCTTTTGTTGTTTGTGAGCACAGGCATGAGCAGCTCTGCAACGTGACAAAGAAGGTGAATTTAACTCTAAACACAATTGAGAGCAGAAGAACTCTTGGCTTTCTCAACACAAAATAACAGACAGAAGAGGCTGCATCTTGCGTGTTTCGTTCTGTGAAGGCAGCATCCTCGGGAACAAAGACAGCCAGGTTTAGCTCTCATTAAGTGCTCGATCCTTAACTAAATGCACAGCTCAACTCCAACGGAACACTCTCCCTGCAGGAGTTCGGGAGCCTCTGGCAAAGTCTCACAAAGTACATGGTACGCAGGGGTTGCTCTCTTTTCGCTGTGGATACTGTGGATAATGTGGATACTGTGGATACTGCGGGTACCGTACCCTGGGGCTTTCCATCAGCGGGGAGCAGATGCTCCGTGATATCAAAGCACTGCAGGGGGAAGTGTTGCAAAGGTTGCTTGCTTAGCGGGTCAGAGTTCCATCCTCTCATGAAAAGGAGGCAGTGGTGTGTGTAAAGTGCTCCAAATGAGCAGCCAAGGCTTTTCTAGCACAGAGAATATTGAGGGGAATGTGGGAAAAGGTAGGAAGGCCAATTAGGCTCAGAATTTGATGGAAATCTCTGTGCCTGTGCCACCACTGGCTTTTTTTTTTTTTTTTTTTTAAAGCTTTCTAAGCTGAAATGACTTCTTGAACAGTCATCTGAAAAATGTCATTTCCTCATTGCTGCAGTTTCTAGTGGAAATGTGTAGGATCTGATGAAAACTTGTCTGGGAGAAATGTCTCTGCTCTGGGATAAGCATTAGGTCTGGAAGCAGTGAGGACAGCAGCATGGTATTTAGAGTCCCACCTAAATTCACAGCCAGGGTATGCATGGCATCTCTGTGTCATGTCCTTCTACCTCAGGCTCTGTGCAGGACAGGAAGGTTTCCTGAAGGCTTAGGGCTGGCTGGGCTCCAATTTGTTTCAGCCCTCTTGAGATGGTCTGAGGCCGCCTAGGACATGGGGTGCCAGTTCCCTGTTTAGACACGGTGCTCTTCCCTCAAGTGTGGCTTGTGGTGTGTTAGGAAAGGTGACCCCACATAATTCTGGGACTCAGGGACCCCTGGCTTCATTCACAAGTTACAGACAGTGTAACATACTATACAGCTGAGTATTCCCATTGCTTGCCTGCACACATAAGCCATGGAGAGTAAGCAAAAAGGCTTCTGCCCACCCAGAACCGTGAGATTTCTTACGCTGTCACATTCTGTCAGAGCCTTCTGAAAATGGGTCATGGTCAGCCCATCTCATCTGCTGAACTTCCTTGCAGCCTACTTATTAAAGAAGGAGAACATACATCATTACTTGTAGTAGTAAATTTGGGGAATGCTGACAAGGGCTTGAAATCTGCCTTTACACTGTTTTTTAGGATATCTTTATCAAGGAAGACAGAAACCGTTCTGGACTTCTTGATCCTGGTGAACTGAAGAGTGCAATACAGACTGCAGGTACGTCCATAGGTGCTGAGCAACTCCCTTTCTTGTCCCTGTGGCAGTGAAAGAAGGGATGAAGAAGAAAGAGGAAAGAAAAAAGAGCTTTGGGGAGACAGTAGCTTGGATTTCACAGAGGTGCCAGTTAGATCAGCTCTGCTCAGAGGTGTGTGTTAGGGAGCCAGCAGAGAGATGCAGAGAAGTGCAGCACTGGCCAGACTAGCTTATGCATGGTCTCTCTAGGTCATCCAGTAGAGGAAAGGAGAAAGGAACAGTGAGTGCTTGCACTTACCCCAATTCCTGCAGTTTCTCTCCAGAGCGGTGACTAAGTCTAGAAGGGAAAGCCACACTGACAGGCATTTATTTAGTTTGCACTGACCTCTGTTGGCTACTGAGTGCTGAAACTCACAGTGAGTGCATGCGATCCTGTTATGTGAGAGAGGCATTCTAGCTGGGTCATCTCTCCAGAGACTTTGTGCATGAATGGATCTCTGACCCAGCAACTCCCTTCTAGTTGTACAGTAGAGAAGCTCCCGTTTGTCTACATGGAACTTGGAGGGGTGCTGTCCCCAGGATGAAGCTGGAGCAGGATTGCTATCCATGGAAGCCATCAGCTGGGGGGATGTATGTGTAATTTTTTTGGTGCTGGGAGGTGGGCAGAGCATCAGCATCTGCCTGAGGAGTGCAGCACTGGTGTGCCAAATGTCAAAGGAGAAGTTGCCAGGGCCATTCTGTGAGAAAGATGCTAAAGTGTAAAGCTGGGAGGGAAATTGTACAGTGGGAAGTCCTGTCAACCAAAACATTAAAAAGATAAAAAGACTATTAAATGGCAAGTTTGATACATGTTTGGCTATAAGTAGTTCTGAGTGGGGAAGAAAATTTTAAGCTCGTTATTGCCACCCTCTGAGCCAGACAGCTGCTTTTGAATCTGGCTTGGCAATAGGATGATCCCTGTCCTGGTTTTTAAGCAAGAACCCCAGAAGGCATTTGAGAGCTTGGTGCTACCTCTGGGAATGTTATTAATGTATCTAAACACAGCTCCTAGCCAGCTGTTCCCTGAAGAGTTCAGTGCTTTCCCCAGCAAAACACGGCAGCGTGTGCTCAATTTTCACTGTTTTCCTGATGCTTCCAATAATAATCATGGATCAGAGTAAAGCAGGCCAGCTGCATTAACAGCAGTGCTGCCCTGAAATGCAGCAGCATTGGCCTGACGTATTTACAAACTCCTCACTGGCAATAGTAAATGACTCAAAATAATTTTTTATAAATAGGGAATCATCAAGTCTGTATTTTAAAGCTTGACTAAAACCAGAGTGATAAATCCAGCAGATAAAAGGTCTGGGGAGCAGTCTTACAAATAAGCTGGAAAGTCTTGGGAACAGTGAGGACTGACCCTTCAGTCTTGATGAGGTTAATTGAGAGATGTTGCCTGGTGAACTATTTCAGAGCAAGCATATGCCAGACTGACCAGGCCAAATTGCTGGTGTTTTACTAGTGTAAGACATGATTATAGCATCCCATAAGCAATGTTTGCTGGAATCTGCTCTCCAGAGAGAGCTTGATTGAATTCCCACTGTCTTCAAAAGGTTAAAAATAGAATTCATTGCTCACTGCTACAGTGGTTTAAAACTGGAATCAAAGAAGTCATTTCATTAATTAGATTTATTTTTAGTTATTAACTTTTTCTCCTATGAAAAGAATATAAAATCAGATTTACCTTAATTTGAAATGTATCTTAAGCCCAAACACATTTCCATTCTTTAATTATTCAGCCTTGTGTACCTGCTTCCTGCTGCAGACCTCCAACTAGGCTCATGCAACCAGAGTATGCCAATAGTGGTACTAAAGCACCTCCATTGGCTCTATCTCTCCCTACACAGGTGCAGAGAAGCCATTTCTTTTATTTCTGCTTGTTCAACTAATTTAGCTCCATGATGAGTTCATTTAAAACAGAAAAGTTTAGAGCTGGTTGAAAAAGCAGGAAAGTTGCTTCACATCCAGCTGAGCTACTAAAGCTGGGAGTGAGCAAATGAGACTTTTCTGAAGTCTCAGAGAAGGCATTAAACCAAAGCTATCAGTCCAGCTCTCTGCAGAAAATTTTCCTTTTGTTTCGCAAATCAGCTTTTAGTGCAAAATATATTTAAATCATTCCTCTTATATAGCCAGCACATTTAGGGTAGTTTTATTTAACTAATAAAAGAATCATTCTAAAAAGCAATTTTTGTTCATTCAATTGAATACCAATTTCCATCCAAACAGACTGTGACACAAATACTGAATAATCAGCTAATAAAAAAGAAATGCACCCTTCACCATTTTCTAATAGAAGAGAAAATGTAAAAATTAAGAATCCCAGGCATGCTATGCTGCATAATAGCATGAGCATGTGGCATCTGCCTCTTTAGCAGAAAGAGCCAGTGGTATTGTGAATGCTATGCTCAGACTTTTGCAGTTATGAGCCAAAGAAAATCACCCTTTCTTGTAGGAAATAAAAGCTAAAAAGGCAAAGCAAGATAACACTAGATTAGTTAGCTCAGTGTTTCCTGCTTGCTGACTTAGGCCACCATGTGAGTCAGTGTGTAAGGCGACTTTGATTTCCCATTACCCTACCCTGACTCTTAGGCACGAACCTGGGGGAAAGCGCGTTGCTGCCCCGGAACGCGTGACAGGGTAGGGGGCTGAGGGGTTCCCCATCTTGTCTGTAGGGTGCACGAGGCCATCAGAGCTGGTCCATCAGCTCACAGTGTGTCCCCTGCTTCCCTCAGCAGGTCTGGCCACGGACGCCCAGCTCCTGCGCCTGATGACGCTGCGCTACGGTGATGCTGCCGGCAGAGTTGGCTTCTCTGACTTCATGTGCTGCATGCTGCGCCTTGACACCATGACCCGTGAGTCCCAGGGCAGGGGCAGGACGTGGGCAGGGCACGTGGCAGCAGGGCAGCTTGCAAAGGCAGGCTGAGAGCAGCAGCAGGTGACAAGGGACACGACACTAGGCGTAAAAATACATGTCTCACAGCGTAGCTTGGAAATAACAAACCTGCCCAAAGTCCAGGCATGGTCCAGGCAACCCTTTTGGCAGAACCAGAAGCCAGATTTGCTTCCTGCCCACAGGAGCAACTGGCTGGTAGAGAGCAGTTAATGTTCAGTGAAGTTCTCTCAGGTTTTCGGTAAGGAGAAGGTCCAATACCCTTCTCAGTAGATAAACAAGCCCATGGCCTCTGTTGCATCCAGCTATTGTCTGTCACTTGCAAGGAGGGAGAGGCTATGAATAAGCCTTTGCCTGAATGGAAATGAAATTCTGTTCTACAAAATCATAATTTTTGGTACTCTAATAATAAGCATTTTGAGTGGAGATATTGGAAGTTAAACAAAGTCAGCAATTGTGACCCTTGTGCTAGAACATTGCTACAGTGATTTATTTCGTCTTTGGAATGAGTTGGGTTTCAACAGTGCATGGAAATGAGCATTCATTTTTTCCCATGCGTTTTTAGCACTGATGTTTAATGGGCCAATAGTGGTCAGCAGATCCACTCGGATGACACTGCCTAAAATCCCATTTCAAGGGAGTACAGCAGAAGCAGCTCTGAAAGTCAGAGCGTGTCCTGATTTTAATGCTTTCATTAAAAAAAAAAAAAAGCTTGTAAACACCCATTTTTTGTGATTACACATGTCACTTGCTGTAGATGAAAGTTCTTATGCCTAAATTAGTACCATGGTATTTTTTTTTTTCATTTAAAAAAGATCCACTTGCATTTTAAATGCCAATGTAAAGACAAATCCTTTGCATCCATGTGGAAAGGAGTCTCTAAAAGTTTCATTGCTGTCTGTAATGAGAATCTTAAAATGCTCTCAACTCTTTCAGTTATCACTTTACAGAGGGTTTAATGTGGAATACATTTCTCAAACTTTTCAAATCATTGTGAATAAGTTTGTTACAGGAGAAGATAAGGGTGCCAAGTGGGAATAAAAGGCAGTCAACTTTTATGGTGACATGAATGCAGCAGGGAATATAAAATCTGTCCCATTAAATCATTACTCATCCTTTCAAGATAGCCAGAGATGAGACCCAAACCAAAAGCAGCAGCTTCTTTGCAAATTCTATTTAACTGGAGTTAATGAAGCAGTAAAGAGGCACTTACCTCTGCCCAGAGGAGGTAATTTCAGTGCTAGCATTTTTTTCCTAAAAAGATTGCTGGGTGCAAGCCCAGTCCTGCAAAAACAGCCTTGTCAAGGGGCTGGACTCAACATGGGGATTTCCTTGTTCTGTGCCTTTCTTCAGAGCAGTGTAGGCTGGATGTGCTGCATTCAGTTCACTTTCCTCGCTGCTCTGGGCCATACAGGTAGCTCTGGTTGCCTCCTAAGGGGCAGAGGAGCCATTGTGCCCTGTTCCTACTGTCTCCCAGCAGCCTTTTTTCTAGGGCTGGGCAGGTTTTGAAAAATTCATGATCTTTCAAAGTCTTTTCCATTCAGGGTGGGAAACAGGCTCCCAGAGAAATGTGTCATTCAAGGATAGAAAGACTTAAATTTGTTTCAACTTTTTATTACTGTTTGTAACAGCACATTTCTAGGAGCAAAGTAATTTCAAAATGAATAAAAAAACCTCAAAATACTGTGTTTTGAGTTTATCCAAACACTCGAGTTTGAAGACTTCTCCTAGACATATTGCAGTATAAATATGCACATAGAGTAACAGTATTTGAATGGATTTAAATTTTCTGATGGCAAAGTGTTCTGTCAAAAAAACTTTCAGCAATGTTAATTTCAAACTCTAGCTGAATAACAGCAGCATCTGCATTCATATTCCCTGCAAAAAGCTTGCAAGGCATACTAATAACTTCAAGTTCTTTAAGGCACACTGTGATCACTCACTGCCAGGGAGGATGGAAAAGGACCAACAGAAAGTTTCCCTGTGGGAAGATGTGTTTCATTAGTTCACCATTCTCCTGTCAGTCTTCAGGCAGGAAAACAATTGAAACAAATTATGAGAGGAGATGAAAGCAGTCACATTGAGCACTCCCTGTCCTTACACTTCTGCCAAATTCTGGCCCTGAAATTGGGATGGCTTCCCAGGCTGTGATCCCAGGGCCAAGGCAGAGGGGGTATCCAGCACAGAAGTGAGATGTGGCCAGGCAGGACACCTGAGCCAGGCAGAGCATCGCAGCACATGGATTGCAGCTCTGCTCCTCAGCTGCCACAGTCTTAGTCTGCACTGCATTCTTTCTTCCTCCTCATGAAATAAGATTTCCTGTGTTCTGCCCCCAGATGCATTTCAAAACTTAGCAGAGGACGGATCACAAATTTTGTTGACGGCAATGGAGGTAAGAGTGCTCCTTCCTTCTCTTCTCTCCAGCTCCAAAGTGGGACCACACGTTAGCAGAAGGGTGGAGTTAGAGATGATGTGTGCTGTGTGTTGCTAGGGCTTTTGCTCCTGGCTGGGGGTACATCATGTGTGGGAGGTGTTTCCCTGCAGTTCCCTGGCTCCACTCGTGCACAGCTCAGAGGTGGCCGTCCATGGCCAAGGCACAGAGTCTTCCCCTACAGACAGCAGCCTGCCATTGCTGGAAACACTGCTCAAAGTGACTTTGAGGAAGTGACATTAAAAAAAAAGAAGCCCATGCCCTCATTTCTTACTGCCCCATCTGTTAATCCTGAATTGCAAAACATCTTGGTTTAAAGAAAGCAACAGCAGACGAATGCTTGCTGCTGCTGTTTGTCTTAAAAGCACAGCCTGAAGGATAGCTGGCTGAATGGGGATACATCAAGCTTTTTATCAGCTGGTCTGAAGCAAAAATCCTGCTGTGCTCCATAGTGATATGCCTGGGTATTGCATTTTATCAGTCTGGGGACTGTTATTTGACAATCCAGTGTTTAAGAAGATTTTTTTTTTAAAGCCTTTTACAATCTTGCTAGCTCCTGTTTACACTCTGTGGTTAGTGCAGTGGCTCATAGTTCATGAAATCTTTTTGCACCAAGGGCAGAGTACAGTTTGCAAGCAGAGGACCTGACCCTGTTTTATAGGGTAGTCTGTAGGATAGCCAGGTTCCCAGAGGTTGCTATCACTTCCATTTGCCATCTTTTCCCAGCAATTGCTCCTGCTGCAGCTGCTGCAATAATTCATCATGGAAAGCAACATATGGAAAGTGTTTCTGGGTCTGAATTGTAATAAGGGAGAAAGGCAGTTCCAAAATCCCTTAATTATTCTGTGCAGTACAAAAGGACCATAATCATTGGGTCACTGCCTGAAGGTCCTGAGACACATCTGAAGCCTTGGTGTAGCATCACAATCTAAATGCACCTTTTCTTCTCCTTCTTCCAGTGGCTGACTCTTGTCATGTACACCTAAGGAGAGGCCAGAGCTCATGGTAAGAAATCTCCTCGGTACTGACAGGAGAGGGTGGGTGCTCTCACAGTGGCCACGGCAAATGTGGGTGGGGGCCTTGCAGCAAGCTCACCCTATGGTTATGGTGGGTTTTGAGAGAAAAAGCTGGGAGACAAAGAGGGAGGGAAGAGAGACCTACAGCATGAGTGGGGCTGGAGAGGGGCTGCAAAGGGTATTGGGCTATTTTTTCTGGGGAATTGCTGATGAGCTTATCAGTTGCAGACCACCAATGGCTCAGCTAGCCACTCGCCCCCACCTGAGATAACAGAGCAACAAGCAGAACTTCTTTTGTCTTCTCCTGAGGGGTGCAATTACCTCTGCATTTCTTACATAGCTGCAGCAAATGTAAAGTCAAGTAGAGGGTGGGGAAATGAAGTCACTTAGATTCCTTGGTCAGTCTGATTTCACATTTTTAACTGAATTATGTGATCAAGTTTACATTTGAACAACAGTCCCTACCTTGTGCTGCATTTGATGTTTGCTCCCTCCATGTTAGGCCTAGAGAGACACTTTTTTCCTCTGAAGTTTACCTGGGCTTTCCAATTTTGATGCTTGGTTCTCATGAAGGGCTCTGCCTTTTCCTGCAAAACTGATGCTGTTTATACATCCAAGAACCATCTTGGCCATCATGCTTCTGCTAACCCTCTGGGATGCAGCTGTTCCAGTTGCAGTGATAAAGTGTTACTGCTGGTCCCAGACATTTGTGACTGAGGAGAAAACAGGGAGGAAACACAATCCTTAGAGAAAATGTGCAGTGGAGGGGTGGTTGACTGCAGGAATTTGTGTATCATCCTTGGGCTAGGTCACACACTTTCCTTATCAGCCCGATTCAAAAATGGAGTGAAAAAACCAAAAAAAACCTAAACCCATGACGTTCTTTGAAATCCACGAGCTGCATGCAGATAAGCCTTCCTATAGACAGGAATTGCAAGAATAAATAATACATGAGCAGCATCTCTGATGTCTCACACCCTGTTTCTGATGGCAGTTTCCATTGGATGCCAGCTTTGGTGAGAGGTTGGAAGGGGAAATGTATAACTAGGATTTAAATTACACTCCCCCAGGGAGAAAGCATGGTAGGTTCAGACCCAAGGCAGGGATGACTCTGTGTCTTTCACCCTTGGCTCCAGGACTACATTTGTGCCCAGCTGCTCCTCTCTCTTGGCTCCTGGTTACATCTGCAGCAGGAGCTGGTCTTCAGCGCTCAGCACTGAGATGCCTTCACCCCTCTGAGCTCTCTTTGCAAACAGATGTTTGTTTGAGTCTGCCCTTGGCATTCAGAGCTATGGACGGTGCAAACCTGCATTTTGATGTGTTGTTGTGTGGAAACAGAATATTCACAACACAGCACTCAGTACTTGCACTGCAAACTATCATTAGGTAAATATGAGGCAAGAAGGACCTCGCCTTTGGAGATGAAGCTGCTTAAATTATTGCTTGCAAATGATATTCATAGTCGATTTAGTCTTCTTTTTTTTTTCATGAATCATTCATAAACTGATCATAACTTCTGGGAATATATAATTAATCATAATTTTCACTTACCGGTTTGGAATGAAATCCTGCCTGTAGGGTGTTTGTAAGCAGTTCACTTGAGCAATTTAGCAGTCACTTGCAGCTGGAGCCTGGGCAGTCATGGCAGAGCACCCTCAGAGGAGCAGACCTGTATAAACTAGAGCCTAACAAACTATGATTGATGTGGGAAAACACACTTGGCATTCGCTGAAAAAATTCTCTTGGCAGAAGTATTCCCGTTAGTGTTTCCTAAAGACTGACCTGAAGCTGTCTGTGTTTTGAGTGAGTTTCTTTACCTCTGTTTTAGGTGGCTTTTCTCCTCCCCAGTAGAACAGTGCCCAAGGCCATCCCATACAAAAGCCATCCACGGAGTTCTTGAAAAACCACAGTGAAGGAGCGAAGCCAGGTTTCCTTATGCTTGGTGGTGCTCAGATGCTGGGATGAAGACCCGTTTTCGGACAAACCAGAAGTGCCTTGGAGGGAGAAGAGTTGCTAATGAAAGCAATCCATGGGCAAACTGGAAGTGTTCTCCCCTCTCACCTTACCGTCAGGTCAGGAGAACCTGCACAAGTCAGGAACTGCTCCATTAACTCCACTGCAAAACAGAATAGAACCGTGCCATGCCTTTTGTGTGAAACGAGTGCGAATCACGTAGGTTACAAAAATGATTAAGACACAGTTTTATTTGAATTACTTCTTAATTTGCTTGCATGCCATTTATAAATGCTAGAAAATGATTGAAGAAACTAGTCATAATTCATAAATAACGCCAGAAGCTTTTTTTATTTTCTTTATACTTTTTATTAATAAACTGCATATTTAGAAAAAAAAAAAGTCTTGAGCATTTTTGAGTTCATCAACTATAGGGATTCCATTTTATCTGCTACAGCAATGAGGTGACATATTAGAGATACAGAACAGATTTTTCAGTGCTTTTTTCTGACTTCCAGCATCTATATTAGGACTCTCTGGGAATAGACATGTTTATCTGAACTGCATTCTCTTCTCTGTCGTGATGTCTTTAAAAATGTAAGGCTTCTCCGACATAATTCCTGCTCAAAAATTTAATGTAAATCTGCAAAATAACTGTAACCTTTCTGTACCCACACATGAACTTCATTTTCATACCTTTTTATCATGGTGATAACAGCAAATTTAGTGATCTATTCTACTCAGCTATCGGAAAAAAATAATCTTTGAAGACTCTATTTGTGAAAATGCCAAAATGAAGGATGCAAATGTCAATGGATGAAAGAAATCCAGGGTTGCCATGGTAATATAATTCACACCATGCCTCACCCAGACCCTCTGCACAAGTTTTCTTTGAGGCATCCACACTCTAGCAACAGATTCACCCATTTGGCAGTGAGATGTCACACACTGGAGCAACAACTCCATCCCAAGGTAAAGAAGAGACCCAGGTCATTGTTATCACGAGGTCAGTCTGTGTCAGTGCCTCGTTCAGCAGCTTGGAGAGCATTACTCATGTAGGTAGGTCCCAGGCAAAAGGGGCCACTGAATCCACTCTTCCACTGAAAATGAGGGAAAAGAGAAGTTGGTAAAATTAGACTGTTCAAATAATTTTCAGTAATTTTTAAACAAACCTATTCCTTCTCCAAAGTGTGACTTACAAATCCCACCTGAAATTGTTAATCATTAACTAAGCCATGTTGGCAAAGAGAGAAGATAAACAGGTGGCCATGGAAAAATAAATATGCTTTGCTAAAAAGGCTTATTAGCAGAACCATTTCAGAGAAAGTTTTGTTTAGTTTAGCCTGGGAATTCAAAAAGGATAAGTGAAGAACCTGAAGTACTTCTGGGTGATGTCCACCACACAGTTCAGGGGTGCTCAGGATGGTTCAGACCTGCTGGGAACAAGCTCTTTGTAGCTACAGAGAAGTAATCTCTGTTAAAGTTGCAAAATTCAGTTCAAGGTTTAAATACATTCTTGTTGTGTGAAAGTCTCATCTATAAAATTACCAAGCTATTAAGATCAATCTTAAAAATCTTAATTTGCAGCCAATGTAATACCTCTCCTTTCGTTGCAATGTGTAATTGCCTTTCTGAGGAAGGCAATTCTGCCTGTCAGGAGACAAAGATCCTTGTCTCATAACTTAGTCTGGCCACAGACTGAAAAGTCTCTTCTTCATTAAAAAGCCAGCAGAGACACCAGGCGTCCCAGGTGAGAAACATCACGGATCCATGAGTTGTGTCCCCACGATCAGCTGCTGGGAGCGATGCTCTTCTCGAGCCAGGGGAGTGTGCAGTGCCCAGGCACAGAGCCCCCGCGGACGCTGCTGGATGGAGCCCCCCTCCAGCTCCATCTCCCTCTCCGCAGCCCTTGCCCAGGTGTGTGTGGGCTCTGTGCTCTGTGCACACCAGCAGTCTCAGGGACCAGCCCACGGCCCCTCCGGGTTTGCAGGCTGGTGCCTGCAGGCTGATCCTGCTCCGGGGCAGGGTAATAACTCACTGCTGTCAGGCTGAGCATGGCTGCCTGTCTGTGGCGTTGGAAGAATTGGTATTCCACTTGATTTATACCTCCAACCGAGCTAATTAAGCAACAATTCAGGAGGAATCCATCATTGTGACAGACTTGTTGATTAACTATCCCACAAGCAAAGTCAAGGGTGTTTGGTAGCCTGAAAAAAAAAACCAAAAAAGGGTCAATAAGGGAGAAAAGCAATGATTTGTCCATAATACAGTGGTGGCTATTATTTCCAAAAGCAACAAGAGGCTTAATACATTTCACAAGCATAGGGACCAACATTAAAAACACAGGCAGCTCAGATCAAGGGCGCATTAGATAAAGAGGGAAAATGTCTGCATCTTTGTGTGATTAAGCAGTGAAGGCCAACTTTATGGGGATGGTGCCCCTATTAAAATCTTTGGTGCCCCTTCATCTGTGTTTGCCAGCTCTGAAATGTTAGTGTGATCCCCATGGGGTTTCTGGCATTTGTGAAAGCTCTGAAATTCATCCAATTATGATAATATCATCTCTAATTTTTTTTATTAAAATCAGTTTCTAGTCCTCAGGGACACAAGTCTGAAAAGCCCTAAGAGGATCTGCTGTTAGAAATTGAAGAGAAGGACCTCAAACAAATGCTCTATTTTTAAATCTTCATGAGGCTAAAGCCCCTGAGAGGGTAAGAAGCAGGCAATGTGAAGAAGCAGAAGCTGAAGCAGATGAGATTAGTGATGCTGAACTCCCTAGCACAGAAGACAGGATACAGAGCTGATGAATTTAGGTAGGATCTAAGCCAACCATTAGCATTAGAAGGACTTTGGTGCAGAAGTGGTGACAGCTGACCCTGCAAGCATAATCTCTGGTTGTAATCTTGAAGCCCGGCTGCTTAGTGCCCTTCTCCTGAGACCCAGAGGCCCCATGTCTCACATCTGCCTGGCAAAGGCTGTGCCCAAGTCATCCCAAGATGGACAGAGAAGGAAGTTCTCACATGTCTTACCTACAGAGTCTGCTTCCTGAGCATGCAGCCTGGATCAAGGCTTTCCCAGACACTTTAGTAGCAGTGGTTTGATGCCCACGCCTGAGTGAACACATCCTTCTGTTGTGGCATGGGAGACTGGGGGTGTCCATGGCCAGTTTTGGAGTAAGTGAACCTACCCCTACGCCTTTGTCTCTCACAGAGAAACTGCTGCACTTTATACAGAATAGCTATAACACTTTTCAAGGAAAAAAGAAATAAAAGACACATTATTCCATAACCACATGCATGGCCGGAGAGGGGAAGGTTGGGTTTAACTGTGGTTGTGAGCAGCCCACTGGCTCGTGCACTAATTTGTTTCTTAATGCAATGCATTTCTCAAAGCAGGGAGCAGTCATGCCGTGCCACAGCAAATGCTGTGAGTGTGGGCTGTGGAGTCACAGGCACCTCTCAGGCAAGGGAGCAGCAGTGAGGGACTGGTTTTCCAGTGTGCAGCCTGGAGGGGTCCTTGGGAACACTCGGTTCTTGCTGCTGCCCTCAGAGAGATGGTGAGCCCTTCTCAAACGAGGTACCTGTCCTTCTCTCGGTAGGAGGCAGGTGGAAATTCTGTCAGGAGAGACTCCTCCCCATGTTTACGTGGCTCGGCAGGAGGACAGACAAATGTTGGGATCATTTCTCTGGTGGGAAGTGACATTATTGTGCTTAGCACTTGTCTTCAGGATCCCTTTGCTGCAGGGCTGGAGCTGAAACATTTTACTATTACCTGGCAATTCCTTACATGAAACCTGCAATTTCTGGCTACACTCCTTGCCCCTGTTCCCACCCTGCAATAGCTGCACCTTTTCAGCCCTGGGGCGGGGATGCCCAGGCAGTCTCACACACCAGCCCCTTCAGAGGAATCTCCCAGAGGGAGATTTGGGCCCTCTGCCAGGGTGCCCATTGCCAGCCTGTGTGTCTGTCGCCAGCTGTGCCACTAGCTGTGCCTGGGCTGGTGTCCCCAGCCCGCTGTGGCACTGGGGTCCATTTCTGCTGCCTGGCAGTGACATCTAGAGGCTCCCTGGCCTGAGCTCCTGCCTCTCTCTGCTCGCAGCACTTGGCAGGCAGAAACCTGTTCCTCACAAAGCCCCTGGGAAGGGCTGAAGTACTGCAAGACTTAAGTCCAAGTCCTTCCCTCACCCCTCCTTCCCTAAGCCACCACGGGAAGGATCTTTGTGGTAGCACCTCGAGGAAATTTGACATTGCTTCTGGAATACCAAAAGTTTGGGAGAGCCCAGCCCATGTTCCTTCCCTGAGAGAAAAACTGGTCCACGTAAGGCTGGTGCTGATTAAATAATACATACAGCTTTCCACTTGAGGAAATATTATTTCCTTGCTTTCCCTGCCATCCATTAGATTTGATGCCATCCGGTATCGAATGCAAAGCTGCCACAACTCGAATACCTCTGTATTGAGACTGGCTGTGCAAGATGAAAGATTATTGTGCAAACAGTATTATGCATTTAAAAGCAATGCATTCAAGAAAAGGGGAGAAAATATATCATCTCCATAAGCTGAATTACTCAGCCAAGTGATGAATGCATCTCCTGAAGCATTTCCAGGGTTTGAGCTGAAATACCTACCATGGAGAGAGAGAGGGAATACTATTGCCTATACGAAAGGTACTTGGTATTCAATAGAATGTGTATTCTCTAGGGTGACATCCCATAGGCATTTTGAGTCAGCAGAGCAGACTGCAAATGATCTTCCAGCCTGATATCAGGGAAACAGCAGCTTGGTGGAGTAAAACTCTCTCACAATACAAAATTTGTGGGAAGATTTCAGAGAAAAGTGGGAGGAATGGCTCTTGCCCATCCTTTGTGTCATATCCACACTCCTCTCCTCTTTACTTGCTTTGTCTGTCTGTGCTGAGAAGCTGCCCCATAATGACAGTTCCCAGCTCCACTCAGGGAGCAATGCCAAGACAAGGTGGGAGGCACAGCTGCGGGGTGAACCTTCTCCATCATCCTTGGATTTCATGGCCTAAAACCCCTTCTTATCTCTGAGGGACACAAGTTACACCTCTATCCATGGAGCAGGAAGGTGCTTTGTTTGCTAATGGTGTGTGTAATTTTCAAGACCGAAACACAATTATTAACCTATAGAACTTGTAATGTGTCTAGTTGTTTGGGTTTGTTTTGTTTTTTTTCAAACCATCATTCCACATGCTCTAGAGCTCAGAGGTGATCGGAGATGTGAAATGAAATTGAGGTTGTCAGGTTGTCTTGATGTTACTGGATTGCAAGAAGAATGGTTGAAGGAAAACAGTAGCTGTGAGTGCTAGATTTTTCTTCTCCTGATACTTTCTTTTTTTCTCATAGATGTTGGCATAAGAGTTTCCCTTTTTGTTATTATATCAAACAAAACAAAGGGATTTTTTTCCCCCGTTGGAAAAAAACCCCAGTGTCAAGCTTTTGGGGTAATCAGTATTGGCCAGCACAATGTTTAATCAAATTTAGCAGATGAATTGGACACCTGACCCAGGACTCCCAAATATCAATGGTTCCCACTGAGGACCATAGGCCAAAGCCTTCCACACCAGGCTGAAGATGTTAGGAAACCAGGGGGAGAACAATGTGCTGTGATAGATCTGGATGTTCTCTTCTGGACCCTGCTTGCCAGGTAGGATTCTCATTAAAGGCGGCAGAGGGGAACTCTGGACTTTTAAGTGGTCTTTGTAACACTCAGCATTTCAAACTGCCCATTTGGGTGTTGGCTCTGGCCTGGGGAGGGGTTGGCATCACTCCTCCTTCCCAAAAGGAGGCATCAGAAACTCCCTGAACTTGGATGGGGCAGAACACTCTGTGGCCTGACTGGAATAAAGAAAGAGGAGCAGTGAGTGTGAAGCTGGGCATGGATGTGCCTGTGTACAGGAAGGCAAAGGCAGCACTTTCTGTGCCACCACTGAGGTTTCCTGGTGCAAGCTCCGACCCCTCCAGCAAGTGCCTGCACCAGAGGTGACTGCAGAGATGCTCTGGGGAGGTTTCTTTGTCTTACTGCCCTGGAACAAAATCATGGGGGCCTGGGAAAGCCACACCAGGCAAGCTAGGAGATCTTAGCACGCTCCTGCACGCTGACCTGGGTCACCACATCCATGGGAAAGTATGTTTCCTGCAGGCTCTTATGCTGCTCCTGATGCTGACAGGGACAATGTTATGGAGGATTTACAAACTCCATGTCCCTGCGGGCGTTATCAGACAACTTACCTGATCACTTCATGCTAACAGATGCTGGGAAACAGCGTTTTTGGCTCTGCTCTTTAAGCAGGCGACGGATCCAGCTCTCCTACTTAATGCTCATTTAATGTGAACAAGTCCTAGGAAAGGCAGACATCTGTAATCACTCATCTCTGCTGCTGAGACGTGAAGGCATGACATTGTAGGCACTTCTTAAACAGCTGGGTTTAAAGCCAGATTCAGGATATGGGATAGAAGAAACCTTTTTCCATTAAACTGCATTTGAAAAAATAATTTCTGGGGGTTTACCCTGGTGCAATTTCACTTTAAGGTCTTATTACTCACCTCATCCCCGAGGTTGGGAGAGGGTCATGCTGTTGGACAGCAGTCACATCCAAGAGGCAACAGGCTGAGCTAACAGCTTTGCTTTGCCGAGCTGGAAGCGCCAAATTGAGGAATGCGAGGGCCAGAAGCTGCTTGCAAAGCTGCTGAAAGGTTTAGGAAGCTGTGGCATCATCACTGAGCCATCACGGCTGTGCCTCCAGGATGTGCCCTCTGTGCTGCCAGGCTGGTGGTGGATTGACACACATTCCCACTGACCTACATTAGAGGGATTCGTGAGTCACACGTTTAAAAAATCATTTCTCTAATGAACAGACTGCTGCTACTGAGACGGCAATTTTGCATGAGATGCTAAGTAAGAGCCTTTGGATATTTCAATATAATGATATACTTCTAACATAGCATTAACAAAAAAATAACTGGCCTGAGTCCTTTATACAGATATTCATGGCTTTCAAGGCACTTATGGATGAATTGATTCTGTTGAATCAACCGAGGCATAGAAGAATTATTTCCTTCTCTAGCTCCACAGTAAATCACTAAAAAAGGGGACAGGACTTCCAAAACTCCTTTTTACTTTTGACCAAATAACAGGAGAGCCTTTAGAAAGGCCTGACACTCACGTGTACCCAGTGGTAGAAAATCAGCAGCAGAAACTTTTATGTCAGGAACAGATTGTTTCTCTTTTTTTGACAAGATATGCTCTGATTAAATGAAGACTCCATTAATCCAGGGACGTGCCATGTCATGTATAATGCAGGAGTTCAGATGGATGGAGCACAATGTTCTCCTCCAGCATATGGACCTGAAGTGGTGAGGTGGATGGGGATTCTGACAGCTCCTGGAGCTAAGGTAGGATCCAGATGGGGGTGGCTCAGAGGGACAGAGGTGGCAGAAGGATCAGTTTGGTGGCAGGGGATTTTTAAGAGACATTTAAGGATCCCAAACCATTCTATATTTTTATAATAAAAGCATTGAAGGCATCTAAAGCTTTGGCAAGTTGGAGTTTTCTGGGCAGAGTACTTGAACAAACATTTTTCCCCCTTGAAATGGGCATATTGTCTAAGAACTTCTGGGAAACAACACAGCCATAAACCGCCTGTACTGCTGATAAGCAGGCACTCCCTTGAAGCTAATCTCATCTTAATTTGCCAGGGGTGTGTTTTTTTACTACTTCATCATCAGATAAAAGACTTTATCTCATTTACAGTATATTCATTCCTCTTCAAGCCCTATTTCTCCTGTTCTCACCTCCGGGAATTTTAAACACAGAAACTTCACCTGAAGAAGGTTATTGAAATAAGGGGGTTTTTTGCCCATGTCCAGACGGGAGCTCGCCAGTGGGGCAGGAGATCCTCCCGCAGTTCCAGCCGGGAGCTGCAGATGGCAGGATTGAACTGCAGACTTCCGTGGGACCAGCGCTCCTTTGCTCTCCAAACCAGCAGATGCCGTCAGCCAGGGGACCAAGGCACACGCCGCACCTTGCAGGTGACACTGGTCATACCCCGCCAGCTCGCGGCTTGCTTTGGAGATGCTACACCCCTCTTGCAGAAGAGATTATTTCCCTCCACAAACGCAGAGGCTCGCAGCAATTTTGGTACTGCAGGGGTTGCCCTGAAGCTGCTGCACCCATGTTCTTCCACCCACAGAAGAGTAGAAGAATGTACAGAGAAAGGCACCAAAGGTAATCAAAGTTTTCTGAGCAGTCTCTGGCTGAGGAATCCTTAAATAGATTAGAATATCTTAGCCTGGAGAAGAGCTGCCTACAACGATGGTAGAGAACAGGTGCGTAAAAAAGACCATTCATTGTCCTGTAAATCAAGAACCAGGAGCAGCAGATAAATCACTTGCTGGTGTGTTCAAACAAGGCAAATGAGGTACTGCTTTACATGGCCTGGAAATGGTAGAGCTTACCTCTGTGGGACACTGGGGCTGCCAAATCCTTGAAGGGCTTTGAAAAGTAATTAGGCAGCTTCATAGACAGGAATCAATCAGGGCGTACCATGTTCAAAGGCATGCCCTCCAATCCTTGAGGAAATTGGTCCTGGGCATGAAACCTTTCCCAGGGTCTGCTGTTGGAATCAGGAGATTGTGCTTTCAGCTGCCCTGATCCAGCACTTCTGTGGCCTTGGCCTGGGGATCCAGTTTAGGGGATGCTGTGAGGTGCTCAGCTTCAATTTTAGAAATGCTTTTCCAGGACAAAACTTGAGCCTGTAACCCAGCTACATGGTACAAGCTCTGAGGCTAGAAGATCAAAAAATGTATTTTTATACCAAAAAATATATCCCTCTTGACCTTTAAGTGGGCTTTGAAAGGTAGAAAGTGGGATTCCTGAGTCAGGATTTCCAAAGGCATGGGATGGCAGCATTGCACTGTGTCCTTAAGCCTCTTTGCACTGAACTGGAGCCAGTAGGAGAGGCAGGGTGACCCCCTGGTGTCAGGATTGTTGTGCTATAGAGTATCACAGAAAAATAGAATAATAGCATGGAATCACTTAGGTTGAAAAATACCTATAAGACCTTCAAGTCCACCCATTACCCCAGCACTGCCAGGCCCACCACTAAACCATGTCCCTAAGTGCCACATCTACATGTCTCGAAAGCACCTCCAGGGATGGTGACTCAACCACTTCCCTGGGCAGCCTGTTCCAGTGCTTGGCAACTCTTTGGGTGAAGCAATTTTTCCTGATATCCTTGTCCTGTTGCTGGTTACCTGGGAGAAGAGAGCAGCCCCCAGCTCACCACAAACTCCTTTCAGGTAGCTGCAGAGCATGATTAGGTCCACTCTGAGCCTCCTTTTCTCCTTTCCAACAACTGGTAGGCAGACCTTGGGCCTGTTTCTCACCTACAGCTGGTGCATCGGCCAGGCCCTTGCTATTTTGGGCACTGCATCTCTTCTGTGGTCTGTGGGAGAGCAAGCTGCTCTGCTCTCTGCTGTGAGCAGGGCATTTTTAGTGGAACAATGCTGGGGCTGCCATCCAAGTGCAGAGCAAGGCTGCAGCAAGCAACCCCCGGGTTCAGCATGGCTTTCCTACCAAAAGGTCTAATTAATGGATCTGGATCTGTGTCATGATGAGGAGGATCAGGAGAAAAAGTGGAATCAGACCAACAACTTCCAAGTTAGTGCCTTTCTCAAAACATATTTTCCCTTTGAGGAAAAACAACTCTTTTTCCCATTTTAATTAGGCTTAATCGGCAATATGGGAACAGTCCTAATTCGTAGCCATTTCCTGGCAGTGTTGGATTTAGAGCTGCTTAAGCAGCAGCCAGTGCTCTGCTCTCAGCACGGGGGGGTCAGTGGTGGCAGCAGCCTCTAAAGCCAACAGAGGAGGAGTAGCAGGACCTCAGTCCCACACTCGCTGATGCCCTGGTGTTATCAACTAGAAAATATGAAATGATAATCAACAATTGCTCAGGTCCATTGATTGGCTTCCTGACATCAGCCAAGCGACCTTTTATGCTCTTCCTGACTGGACTTGATATTCAGGCTTTTTAGCTTGCTGGTTGATCTGGCTGGACAAGAGGGCTCAGTGTTCCTGTCTGCAGTAGAATTTCCAGACTTATAAGGTTACCAGGAGTGATAGAACAACAGGAAATGTCCTCCAGTTGCACCAAGGGAGGTTTAGGTTGGATATTAGGAAAAAAGTTTCATGGACAGGTTTGCCAAGCCTTGGAACAGACTGCCCAGGGAAGTGGTGGGGTCACCACCCCTGGAAGTATTTAAAAGACATGTAGATGTGGCACTCAGGGACATGGTTTAGTGGTGGGCTTGGCAGTGCTGGCTAAATGATTGGACTTGATGATCTTAAAGGTCTTTCCCAACAGAAACAATTCCATGATTCTCTGATATCACTTAAAACTCTTTAGGCAGAAATACAAGGGAAGAACTGTTTGAATTCAGCTAAAACACCTGCAGGGATAACACCTCGTCATCATGTGTCTGTACAACCCTTCTGCTGGTGGCAGGGCACAGCCCAGCACCTGGAACACCTGGAGAAGGCACTTGCTCTTCAGTGACAGGCACCCCTCTGGCCAGAGCAAGGTGGGTATCCAGTCACTGTAAATTTACTCAAACGCACCAACTTGAGCTAAGACTAAATCTGAAGATTTGAGAGATGGGAAGGTGGGTCCAGCCTCTGCATCTTTTATTGGTGTGTTCATACCACCCCAGCAGGTGATTGAGATGCAGTCAGAATTCCGTGATGTCCAGTGGTGAGAGTGATGTTACAAGGGAAATGCAGAATGTGCTGATGTGAGATCATTTGCAAGATTGTCTGGAGCCTTTTTTTTTTTTTTTTTTGACTTGCCAATGAACAGCACTATTAAGGTGGAAAAAAATGCTGTTTGTTAGTTAATAACTGAGGGAAATGTTTCGGATCACCTGTTCTTGCTGAAGTTTTGCTGGCAGGATAAGCCCTTCCTCACCTTTAGTAGCTAAATGAAGAAAAGTCACTTGGTTACTGACAGGCCAGAAAGTAAAACAAGTTTGATCTTTGCTTATGCTGTGCCCTGGCTTGCTGCTGTGGCAGGGGACAGGGAGAAGACACCTACCTGAATGCTGGCCTTGGCGTTCCACGCTGGAAAAGGGTCAGCCTGGCCCAGTGCAGCATCCATGCAAACATTGACCAATGCAGGCAAGTATGCTGGGATTTTTCTTTCAGCAGCATGCACTGGCCTCATCCAGATCCCTGATAATCTCCATTTCCATATCCTTGGTACTCTCCATGTCCAGTGCCTGATTTCCCCTTATCCTAAATTTGCTCAAGCCCTGGCTATAATCCTTTGTTGGGGTAGGAAAGCATATTTCTATGCATTGAACTACTTTTCCATAATTGCATTTGCCTGTGGTTAGCCTTCTAATCTGCCTTTCCCAAATCTCACGCCATCATGCTGGAATCCATTTATGGCTTGTGCAGGGAGGGCCCTGAGGAGGCAGCTGGGCACGTTTGTGTGTGTGTGTGTTTGTGTGTGTGTCCATGGGTGAAAGCAGAGCACATGTCCTGGGCAGTGGCTGCCTTCAGCACTCTCTGTGCTAAGCCTTGTCTCCACGTGCCAGTGGCTCCCATCCCAAGGAATTTTGTGGAGCTGCTGTGTGCCAGAGTCATCTGTTCTGCTTCAAAAAAGGCTGAGCAAATGGCTTTCTCCACTGTTTGTTCATACCCACCTCACAGGGCGAGGTAAACCGACAGGAGAAGTGGTGAAGCAAGGCCTGGTGATGGTTGTGACCTGGGCTCTTCTGTGCTGCTCCACCACAGCAGAGCCACCGTCGCACTGGCAGGACCCACCTCCAGGAGCTTGCTATTCCAGGCAAGGATAGAGACATTTGGCTTCATCACTTTCAGCAGGGAGCTCTTGCAGCTGTGAGGTCCAGATGTGGCTGGGGAATCTCTGTCCCTCGCCCTGCCCACACGTCCGACAGCCTTCTGCCTCTGCCCCGCATGCAGGGCCGGGGATGCTGTGCTGTGTGAGCTGAGTGGGTGCTCCAGGCTGGTGGGCATCCCGCTCCCAAGTTAGCAGTGCTTCAGGCAGGGAAGCCAACCCAGGAAAGCTCCTCAGGGGTTCTTTTTCCTGGGAGGTCTCTCATCTACTCCTGGAGCAAAGATATTTTACACAAGAGCACGTGGCTCTTGACCGTGCAGTTTTCCTTGGATTGTGATGATATTGAGCAAAGATCAGTGCAGTGCTCTGCTGGCCTCCCCGCTCTGTGCCTCCCACAGGGACTGTTTCTTCCACCCTGAAGAGATCTGCTCCTGCTCTCCCTCTCTATCTGCAGCCCCATCTGTCCAAGAGCAAACCCACCAGAAAGCCTGATATGAACTTGCTCTCAAGAACAATAACCTGCAGGGATGGGGCTTTGGCTGCTGATATATAATGTTTGGCTACACAGATGTTTTTGTGGGGTTTTGTTTTGTTTTGTTTTGTTTTTCCAAGAAAACCAGAGGAACTAGATGACAGAGGAAAAGGGGATCTCAGCATAAATTTTGCTAGAAGCATTAGAGTAAGCAGCCCTCTAACACTTGAGTTGGATCATAAACTTTGTTTAGGGGGAAAAAAGAAGCACAGAAAAAAATCACTCAGTGAAGAGGGCCTAACAACCTTTTCCCTGTAACATGCTGGAGTGTTTTTGAAGAGTGTAATGAAAATCCTCTGAAGAACAAGGCAGTGGAAGAGCCAGAGTTACAGATGCCCTGAGACCCAGTTAGCTTAAATTCTTTATTGATCTTCCCTGGAAATGAAGCACTAGAGCAGAGAGGTTAAGGGAAATAGATAATAAACATGAGAGACTTCAAACACATGAAAGCTGGGATGACAGTTTGACAGTTTTAGGGAAGACATCTCAGTGGAAGTGCAGTGCCCAACTCCCCAGGGTTTTCCAGACAGGGTTAGCAAACTGGCATTAGTTACCAAACTCTAAATCCACTCTTTTGGCATTGATTTGGGAGGTCAAAGTCCAGCTCCTTGTCTCTGCAGGAAGGGGCACCTTGGGCAGAGTTAAAGTGGGAGGGAGGAGCTGTGTGTGGGTGACAGACAGGACAGTCAGGGCCAGACTTCAGCTCTGGGCAGCTCTTGGGAGTTTGGATCCTTTGGCAAGGCAGACCAGTTAGCATCACACCTTCACATTAACTCCAGTCCACGCTAGACTGAGACTACTTTCCTACTTCGCATCTGTTTCCAAACCTAAACTTTAAAATTCTAAAGAAAATTCCTCGTTGTGCTCTGCCAAGACACCAAACTGTGCCGGTCCCAGCTCAGAGGGGTCTGCCACTGCCCAGGGGAAGCAGACAAGGACAGACCCCAGCCCAAACCTGCTGCTGCTTGTCCCATGCCTCTGGATCCCCAAGGCTTTGCCAAGGGAAGCCATGGCATGTCTTTGCTTCAAAAAGTAACACTGAGCTAACAGTGGCAGGAAAATACGCTGCATCTCTTTTTGAATTGCACAGCTGCAGCGCTTTATTTTTGAAGGCTTAGTACCTTGGAATGAGAAATGTCAATATTACCATATAGTTTTCCTTGGGTGATATGAAATCCTCCAGCTGTCAGGTTAATTTAAAACCAAAAAGGAAATCAAGCTTAATCACAATTTTGTGATCATTTTTGCCTCTCACAGGAAAAGTTCCCCCGGCTATGCTAAAAAGATGTTAGATGTTTCAAGGACATTGATTTGTTAGAGAAAAACTTGCATTCCTTGAGCTGAACACCTCCCTGAGCAAAGGAGGAAGGTATGTCCCAGCATCAGGAACTAGAATCTGCTTGAAATACATGCATTTTAAGTTTCTGTTTTAGACCAAGAAACTGCCCTTGGCTTTCTGGTGGCCTTCAGAGAAGCTAATGGGCATCCTTGGGAAATGCACCTTCTGAAATCACCTCCTAGCCACTCCAACTCCTACAGGGTGACCCAGCCTTGGGGTGCTAGAACTCCTCCAGAGGCACCATCGTTCCCACCACAGCTTCTCCCTTGCAGCTGATCTGGAGCCCTTGGGAACCAGCCTGAGGAAAGGCCTTTCCAGTCCCCATTCCAGTTTGAAGGGCAAGGAAGGTAGAGGAACAAGGAGATTTGAAACAGGGAAGGGGGAGAAGATGCTTGCCAGGGAAAGAGCCAGAAGAAATTCCAAAGAGGTGTGAGATTTAGAGGGCCAAAGACCTCAGCCATCATTAGCAAGAGGAATCCAGCACATCACTGCTCAGGAGAGGCAGGGCTATGAGTCTGCAGGGTGGAGGGCAAGGGAATGGAAAGGACTGGAGGGGACATTGATTTTCTTAGAGGAAAAAGTGAGCAAGAATGACCTCAATGGAAAGATATTTTCACTCTCTCTCTCTTTCTGTCTCATGGACAAATATAGCCCTACACGTTATGCAAAGGCAGTGTTCAAGCATGCTTGGAATGAGCAGCTTGGGAGGCAAATTGCTACCACTTGTCCTCACTCTTGTTTTTTGGCTTTTATTTCTTCTTCTTCTTTGTCTTCTCCCCTCCAGCATGGTCCAGCCTTGACAGCTGCCACCAAGCCACCTCAGAGCGAGCCCCTGGCTCGAGAGGACAGCGGGGTGCCCGGGGACAGCTGCCCGCAACCACAGTGAGAACCACCACTGGTCCTCAGAAAATGACCTGAGAGCAAAAATGGATTGAACAGGGGCTCTGTGGGGTAAAGAAGGAAGAAATGGTTGGGTTGAATATTAGAAATGTCTTTCCAACAGTAACGAAATGCTGGACAGTAAGCAGGTCTTTCCAACAGTAAGGAATGCCTGGAGATCTCGCCAACACCTGTCCTGGGGCATCCTTATGAACCAGTTCAGCAATACCTGTCTAGAAAGGCACAGGCACAGGCAGTCATTCCCCCTGACAGGCTCACTGCTCAGCAGCAGAACAGACCATTTTCTTACTTCCCTATTTCTGCAAAATTTCTTTCTCTTTCACTATGAACGTTACAGAACATTTTTGCTGGGGGTCAAAAGGCTGCCAAGTGCCTTTAGCTGTTTCCGTCATCTCCTGTTTCCCCAGCCCCAGCTGTGTTCCCCTGGAGGCTGCAGCTCCCGTGGACCTGCTCTGCTTCAGCGGCTTCACAGCTGCTTGTCCTCGGTTTGCTCCTCGACAGGAGCCAGCTCGGAGGGGCTGGAGGGGCCCTGTGACCACTCTGCCCCACAACTGTTGCCAGCCCTGGTTCACATCAACATTTCATGGGGAGAGCAGCAGAGGAAACACCCAGGGGCCAGCTCTGAGAAAGGCTCCCATCCTGTGGTTACTCCTGCTTGTGTTTCACTGATGGGGCTGAAAACATGGGATGGTTGAGAAAAAATCCAGATGCAGGGGTGAGTGGCTGCACACCCATGGCTGCTCCAGGGGCAAGAGAAAGAAGACCCAGGCGTGGGTGCAAAGCAGAAATCCTGCCTTGAATTGCCAGCAGTAACCTAAACCTGCCCTGCTCTCCTCTAGGACTGGTAGGAACAGCTCCTGAGCTTCCCTACACTCTCCCCACAGACTCAGCGCAGAGATGGGTTTTGCAGCCCAGGGTCTCCCAGGACAGGGAGGAAGGGCTGGGAAGATCCAGAAATAAGTTGTCAAGGGGCCCTTCAGGAAAGCTGGAGAGGGAGTTTTTTACAAGGGTATGTAGTGATAGGACAAGGAGGAATGTATTTAAACTGAAAGAAGGTAGGTTTAGATTCGATATTAGGAAGAAATTCTTCATTATGAGGGTGGTGAGGCACTGGAACAGGTTGCCCACAGAAGCTGTGGATGCCCCATCCCTGGAGGTGTTCAAACAACAATACCAGTATCAACAATAACAGCAATAGCAGTGGCAAGGCCTCCCTTCCAAGTGCCAGAATAATCCCCATGTTGTATTTATGAGAAAAAAAAAAAAAAAGAATTCAAATGTCCTTCTAACCCAAACTGTGAGATAGCTGGAAACTGGCGTAGATATCCTTAATCCTAGCCCTCAGCTCAGCCACTCTGACGGAGTCAGACAACATCTGCAGAGCTGTCTCTAGGATGTGTTGCCCCTCCCAAGAGGAAAGTGGGAAGAAGCAGAATGGAAAGAGCTGTATTCACCTCCATGGGCAAAGCCATGCTCAGGGAGGATGGTGAGGGCTGATGGTCTGGCAGTGCAGAGGTAAGAGCAGCCTCTGCCTGCCATTATCCCAGGTTTGCGTTTCCAGCTTTTCTTGAATGAGCGTGATACTGAGAGCATGGAAGAGGTCTCCTCCACGAAGCTAGTTGTGTCTGATCTCCAGGAAATCAATCAAACGGGACGAAACTGAAGCAAACAGATCAATCTGCAAACAGAGAGACTTTTCTCAGTCTTTCATAAGCAAAAATATAAAAGGAACAATTCTCTTCCCTCAAAAAAACCCCCCACAAAAGTCATCTGCCAGCACTGTTATTTCCACTCCCAGGAGGGAGGCAGGCTGGTGCTGCTCCCAGATTTCTGTGAATGGGCTGGGAAGCAAAGCAATTAGGCAGAAGATAACAAACCATTCACCCAAACACAACAGCCAGCAGAAGAGGGGTTGTAAACAACTCAAACTTTCTTACCTCCTTGTGGGTTCCAGGGCTCAGCGGTTTTGTGATACACAGCCCCCAGGCAGGTTTTGTGATACACACCCCCAGGGCAGGTTTCGTGCCTGTTAAGGAGTATGAGGTGAGGATGAGGTGGTACTTGCCCACCTAGGGAGTAATTTGTGTTTGCAGAATATTAAAAACACTAAAATTCTCCAAGCTTCATACAGAGTTTTTGTACACGTAGCCTGCAAGGATTGATGCGATACTGGTGGCAGGTGTCAAGCCAGTTTGCAAACCACCTTAGGTTTCCAGTCCTTGGTGGTGCAACGCCTTAGCACTGCTAGAGGATAAGTTCTTCCTCGTGATGACTCTGGTAAAACCGACCTTCACCCCAGCTCTCACCACAGATGTTCCCCAAACACTGTGGTTGAAGCAGGCCCATCGTGGGAGGCAGAGCAGAAGTTAAGGGGATGCTGCCAGGACCCAAAACCTTCCTGGTGGCCTCACGTTGGAGACCTGGTGGTGCCCAAGGCTGGATGGAAGCAAGGAGGGCTGCGGGGAGAGACCTGCCACTGCCACGTGGATGTGGGTTTGGCCAGAGAGGTGCCGATCAGGCACAGTGGCTGCACCTCCAAGGGGTTCTTAAGCATCAGTACAACTTCTCAAGGGATAACAAATCTGTTATGTCCTCTACCACGTTGTTTCCAGTCGTTTGAGGGTTATGATGGAAAAGGTGCGTTTTTCACAGAAATGCCACCTCTTTGGCAAAAAAATTTTTGCTCGTTGAGAAGTCAGTTTTCAGCCAAAAGTATTGCACTGGGGAGAAAATACTCCCATGTGAGCAGCCCAACTATCCCTACCTGAGCCATACAACCTTGGGCCTGGGGCAGCCGGGTGAGTGGAGCAGAGGTTCTGCTACAGATGTATTCCTTCAAAGAAATGACTTGACCAAATGGGACAGGACAGGATGGGAAGGAAAGCACGAATGCAGGGTTTTTTAATATCCAAAAGAAAGCGAGAACAAATTTAAAGAAAAAAGGGAGAGAGAAAGGGAGAGACTCTCCATTTTTGAGTTATTGGAAAGAAAGATGATGGGCGAGGGATGAGAGGAGGAAGAGCTGTGCTACTGAGGTGTACGACACTGAAGAGGCTTTTTAAAAGCCTGCCACAGCCAGACACATGTCTTAAAAGACAACAGTAATTTTGTTTAGTTTGGCAATTCCACAGCACCTGACAAGCAGGCATCTAGAAAGGCTCTTTTGATTTTCGCTCCAGAAACACAGACTTCACAGGAGGGAATTTCTGTGTGATGATAATCCCTGAAAAATATCAAAAAGTAGATGTCAGAAGGGGCTGCTTTATGGCAAGAGTTAACTGTTTGACCACTGAGGTTGAATGTCTCCTGGCATCAGACCACTGGAACTCACATCCGAGTGACGTGGGAAAAAGCACCAACAATTTGGTATGCTCGTTTTTCAGCTTCTGTGCAATTTACTGGCAAATAAATAAAGCCTTTGTTGAAGTAATTTTTTTTTTCTGTGAGAAAACACAGTATAAAGCATGGTTTTGAGTGACAAGCCTGAAGCCAAACAGTGACGGATTCCTTTTTACTACCATCGATCATGTGGAAGAGCTGTTTGGAGACTGCTGTCTCTAAAAAACACCCCACGTGTTTGAGAAGTGATGTATACAGCCATTCCATCTGTCTTTGGGATGATAAAAGCCTTCAGATCAATCTCCTTACAGATTTCTTCATCTGCATTTCCTGGACCTGATGATGAGAAACCTGGGAAACAAATCTCTTCTGGCTCTTTTAAAACACTCTGTTGCAGAATTGGCAGTGCTATATTGATGAAACCTGACAGCAATGTTTTTAATTTATTATTTAATATGTTATTTACTTATTTATTTTCATGATTGGCCCTCCTTAGATTTTGGAATTATTGGGACATGCACGCATTTCTTGGCTGAGCCAGGGGACTTTTTCCCCTTTATATTTCACCTCTTCCAAACCACTCAGCTCATTGTCTGCTCATGAACGATGGCATGGACGGCATAATTTGCTGACTGCCCAGTCTTCTCATCTCATAGAGCACAAAAAGGTACAGGCACAAGTCTATAAGAAGGAAGCCCTTATCTCCATTCTTCTCTCAGCAAGGACAGGTGCCTGACTGAGGTGGTCCTGGCCTCCCTCAGGACTGCCCTCTCCCTCTCTGTTACCTCTCTGGGTAATGCAGATTCTGGCCCATTAAGGGCTTGCTGTCCCTTCCCTCTTCCAGGCTGTCTCACAGTTTGTTGCTTGTCTCCTTGGGCCATGTGTAGCATCACCAGAAGTATTTCATCATTTCCATTGATCTACGTAGGACAAGCAAAAGGCTAAGCAGGCAGAAATGGATAGTCCAGTAGATCTGGAAGGACTTGCTGAATGATGTTAATTCCCCAGCTCTAATTCAGCTTCCCCTACTTTGAACTGTTGCTTTTTATTCCCAAATGATATTCCAGCTGATGGTCACCACAAGGGTCCAGATGACTGAGCACCCACCACGACCTTAGAAGAGATGCCAGAGACAAAGCTCCCCATGTCAGACTGGGATTCTTTCTCACCCTTACCAGGACAAGAGAGGAGCCTGAGGAGCTCTGTTTTTCCTCCAAGACCTGTTCTCCCTAATTTGTACATGTGCTGACTGGAGCAGGGCCCTCGGACACCCTTCTCCAAGTGTGCTGCCCTGGCTGCTTTGTGCCTGTGGCTCACAGGAGCTGCCTCCACGGGACCTGCAGCAGGACAGGCTGAGCAGAGCTGTCCAAAAGGTCGTGCTTCATGCTAATTGCATTAACAACTTCCTTTAAGGTCACTGGATATCAAAGTGCTAATTTCCTTCCTGAGCCTGAGGCCCAGATTTTCCAAAGCAAGAAGTCTGATGCAACATGAGCTTCTTAAGAGCTACCTCTACCTGAGTCCTCACTGTCAGTGGACTGAAACGCATTTAGCAGACACCTCTGGCATCTGTAGATCCTGACCCCTTGGCCATCAGCAGAGGCTGAAGGCACAGCCATCACTGTACAGACATTTTTCTGCTCAATATAAAGAATCAGACCCTCAAGCAGGAAGGATGTTGCAGGCTTTTGCCATTTCACTCTGTGTACAGAGATTTAGCGTGGCTGTGAACAAGGATTTAGTCTTGCTGTACTGCAGATGACCCACGAAACAGCTCACGGGTCAGTCAGCTCTGCAGGTACCCGGTCTGCACAAAAATCAGGCCTGCAGTTTTCCCCATAGCACTGATGTGCTGTCATGCTGTGAAAAAATGAGACCTGTTTACAGCTGCTTCATGCCAAAAAATATTGTACCTTTGACAAGGCTAATGCAAAAATCAAGAGGGATAGCTTGAGACAAAATCACTTAAAGGCATCTACTTGTCTCCTCAAGTCTGTATTACACAAAGCAGTTACAGTGAGTGCAGGATTAAGTACTATGAAGCCTCTGAAAACAAACTGTGCACATTAGTGCCCCGAGCAAGACAGCGCCTGGGATGAGGGCTCTCAGAGGAGATAACCTCAGTCTCTTTCCCCTCTGTGCACACACCAAGCAACATCCTGATCATTCTGATGTCATGGCACATCCAACCGATGAAAAAACCCAACTAAAGCCACTGCAAATCTCACAGACACATCAGAGGAGTGCAGCCAGCGGAGGAAGGCAGCACACAGCTTACATCAGCCTGCATCAGGTTGCTACGCGACCAGGAGATCTGCACGTGTTGCCATGACGATGTCACCTCATCATCATTCAGTGCACCGTTCAGAGCGGTGCAGCGAGCCCTCGCTGCGCACGTTCCGGGGCAGGGAAAGGTGGGATCCAGCAGGAGCTCGGCAGCGCAGGGGGCGGGGGGTGCTGCTGTCAGAGCCCCTCACTCGGGCAAAGCACGCAGGGCTGCTGGGAGAGGTCTTTAACCTTTTCCTCTTCATACTTTGTGGTTCAGCACTTTCCTCTGGCGTTTCCCAAATGATGCCATGTCTGATATCTGTGACAGCCATGGACAGCATACAGATGGGCAACCCATTCTGCGTGAGGTGGCAGCATCCTCCTACCCTCACCACCGCCAGGGAAAGCTCATAGGGAAGATTAAAGACTCCGGCTGGGAAGAGAGGGAGCTGCTGGTGTGTCACTGACAACACATGCTGCTTCACAAGCTCTCACACAATAGTATGACTGCTGCTCTGTATGATGCTCACGGTGAGTCGCACCGGAAATAATAAGGTGGCAATATTAAAGACAACTGGAATGCCACAGAATGCCTCACTCACCCAGGAAAGATGAGCAAACTGGAGCTTGAGTAGGTAACCTCAGCTTGGCATCACTGCCTAGATTTTGTTTGGGATCTTCAAGGACACTTCCAACCCAAACCATTATATCATTCCATGATCCTGCAGTGTTGAGTTCTTCAGAAATGGGAAGAGAAGAAAAGGCTTTAACTGGAAAGGAAGCACATTGTTAACCAGGCCTCAATATTGAGCCCACAGGTCAACAAAAGCCAACACCAACAACCACGTTGCAGCATGTGGAAGGGATCCTTGTGAACACAGTCTTTGCCCCACTATGGAAAATAACCACTGTGGCCATCATTCACCTTTACTGCCCTCCTCCACACTCACCTTTTGCCATGTGAACCACTGTTAATTTCCAGAAAACAGCATCAGCTGCCAGTGCCTCAAGCACTGCAATTTACAGAGAGGTTTTAGAGAAGAAAATCTGGCCAGGCAGGTGCAATAGTCAGTTCTGGCCCCAAACACACTGGAGGGATCACAACTGGCTTGTGACCATCAGGCAGATGAAATGACAGATGATCTCAAGTTGTCAGGTGAGTTATTCAGAGCTGACAGACCAGCCCTGCCAGATAAAACATAATGGCAGAGATGGAGAAGTCCTAGATGAAAATGCAGCCAGAGAGGAGGATCTGAAACAAGTCACTCTGAGGAGCTGACCAGAAATAAGTTTGCAGCCCAATGTGATGGAAGAAGGGGCAGCTGTTGTTGAACACTCCACAGGAAGTGCCCCCTACACACTGGGATGCAAGGGAGAAGGTCAGCCTTGGGGTGGTGGTGGTTGGGCTGGGACAGTCTGATGATTCCTCTCTGCAATGTCCATCACCTCACGAGGACTGGTGGATGGATTTCAAGACTGACTTTTCTGGTTAGAACAACAAAAGCCCTTTTCTTTCTTCTTCTCAGACAAGGTCTAGGTACAGCTGAATCCAATGTAAACTCTGACAGATTAATAACCAGAAACTGGACATGCAGGAGCTTCCTATGACCTCAGGTGTGAAGGCTCCCTGGGTTTCTCCAGAAACCCTGCCAGCTTCCTGCCTGCCTGCTCTGGCTGCCTGTGCCTGGGACCAACCTGTCAAAGTCAACTGGAATCATTTCAGGGGCTTTTCGGCCAGGTTTGGACAACACCAGGCACATTTCCTCCTCTGAATATCAAGTGTCTGCTCCAGGTCGTACTCAGGGTTGAAGAGCTGAAGTGCTGAGGGCCAGAACAAAATACTCTGTTTCATATACTCTGAATCCCAATTCTGCTCGCTGCTACTCTTATCCCAGAGCAAGGTGTACCAGCAGTGCAATATCAATTCCAGCCCTTGCTCTGTCAGTATGTGTTTTGCCTGGGTACCCAGCAAAATGCTTGTTCTTTTGCCTTTCCCTTTTAGTAATTTAATTTTTACTAATTTAAGGTTGCAATGCCTGCCTATGTGGTAAACACATCCACAGGAACAATATTAAGAAAATGGAAAAATTCAGATCATTTGCCAGTCTGTTCATGCTTGGAGCAGCACCCAGGGTTTGGGTTTGAAAAGAACCTTTACATTTCATTTAATAGCTGCTATCAAACTCCTATCTGAACCCTAATGCAATTATTTTTTCTCCTTCTGCTTTCCACATCCATCTAGTCTGAGGGAGGAATGACAAAATATTGTCATTATGTGTCCTTCCTGTCTCTGTACAACTCCTTGTAATTTGGCTGGTGTTTGACTCAGCCATTCGAAAGAGCAGATTGTAACACCACGCAGCCATGCAGCTCCTTTCTCAGCGAAGGGAAGGAAAATTGCTGGCATCACACAAAAGCTTCTGTATTTTGCTTTCCATTTTTGTTTTCCTCTTTGTGCTCTGTGCTTTTCAAAATTACCAGACTCGCCCGACCAACACAAATCTATTTTCTTTCCATTTTCTTCTTCTTCTCCTTATTTGCCTTCTTCTTCTTCTCCTCCTTCTCCTCCTCTTTTTTTGTTCCAAAGGGAGGTTGTGCTTGTATTTCCATTGGACACCCACTGGGACTGATTGTGATGGGAAGCAAGTGTTTGTGGCTCATCCATGGCCCAAATGCTCTCCATTTGATCCATAGAGTCGCAGGTGTGGTACCCCTGCCTTTTTCCATAGGGAAAGGTAATGCTGTTTGTGCTTTGCAGTTACTGTGAGGAAAAGTTGGGGAAAAACCTGTTTTGTTTCAAGCCTAACACTTAGATCATGTTAGGACAACGTAGGCTTTACCCAGGATGATCTTGAGAGTGGTTTTATCTCATTTCTTTTTCCACAGTCACAACAGACATGGAAAAATAGTCAGTGGATCTATGAAAGGATTGTTTGGTTTCCACATCAGGCCAGGTAGAAGCTGGTCTGAGCAATGATCTGCACAACCCTTTACCTGAAAATTGGCTATTAGAAGAATAAAATTAGGGCAAAATCACGAGTGTTCTCGCTCACAAAACCCTACACATCTCCAGCAACATGTTGTTGAGGAGCTTGGCACCAGAGATGTTTTCTGGGTCTCCAAAGGGTCGTCTTCTGTCGGTGTGCCTGCTCTTTCCTTGGACCCCTAGGATAAGGCTTGTGGTATCCTCAGCATCCTGGGGCCAGGCACTCCCCTGCTTTTTTTCTCACCATGCCCATTGTTGCTGTGGCCCCACAGGTGATGCACAGAGCAGACCTCCTGTTGGAGGTGAGCCTTGCCACACATGACTGCTGCCACTGCCCCCTTCCCATCTCCTGCCAGCCCCCACCTGTCCAGAATTCCTTCCTGGCTCCAAAGCAGCACCAGAGCCGAGTGGTAGCTTTCTATTTCTTTGCCATCCAGGTCCCAAGTGCTCAAGTGGGCAACAAAATAGTAACTGTGGGATAGTGGTCAAGGGCATGGAGAGGGAGCCATGGCAAGGCTTTCAGCAGCTGTCAGGGAATAAAAATAGCCCTGCTGGTGCATGGCTAGAAAAAGGTTTATATGCTGCCCTTTGAAGGAGACAGTTGACTCCATTACAGTCAAGTGGCTCAGTGCCTTCAGCTGTGTCTGGACACTTCTGATGCTCAAGGAGATTGTTTTGATACCTTTTGTTGTGCTCCTTTAGCAGAGCTATGCAAGCCATGTGCTCAGGCACGCGCTCTTCACACCACTGCCTTCCCCGTGCCCACTGGAACTGAGGGACACAGGAATAACTGCATCCAAAGTCTCCAATCTTCCCTTGGTCCTGCTAATGTTTTCCCAGCTACTTTCAAGACCATGGCCCTTCGTGTCATAGAATCTTCTCTGTCTCGGACAGCGAGAGCATCTTTTGCATGTGCTGTGCTGGATTTTTGACTGCAGATCCCCCTAGCTGGCAGCAAAGAGCGCTCATACCAGCCATTGCTGGGTTTTGGCTTTATGTCCTCAGCAGAGATCCTCCTCCTCACTCTCTTCCCACACTGTGCCCCAGGGAAGGCTATCCTCAATTCCTCTGAGGTTTGAGAAATGAGATCCTCATGGCTCTTTGGGACCGTGCCCATGCTCCCAGCTGGATCCAGTGATGCCATGCACCATTTTGCTGTGGAAACACCCACCTGGGTGAGGATCCTCACATCAACTGTGCTGTAGGGCTGCGAGTTCCATGGTGCTTTTTCCCAGTCTTGAAGCATCCACTTCTCTGATGAGCTGTAGGGGCATCAGCAAGTGCCGCCTCTCCCCAGCAAGCCCACACACACCCATGGCAGCCCTGCATGGGCATTGCTGTCACTGGATCTGGACATCTGTGAGACAGAAAAAAAGGAATCTCTAGCAGAATTTGTCAGATTGGACTTGGGATAGGGAGTTCAGTTTCCAAGGGCATTGATTAGAGCTACGCGAGTTAATTGCTGTGGAGAATTTGGCCAGGTGCTCAAGACTCACATGAAAGCCCAGAGTTTAAAGTGAGTTTTGGCTTTCAAATACCCTGTGTGTTGGCTGCTTCTGCCCTAGTAAATGACTTGTTTTGTTACCGTCACATGTTTTAGCTACACGGGCCTTTTCGGCACACCCGTATTCCCCGTGGGAAACCCAAATGCTGATTTCCCCCTGTATGGGCACAGCCTATCAAGCTGCTAACGGGGCACAATGGGTGGTGCAGAATGAGGTTTTCATCTTCATCTCGGAGCAGCAGCCCCAGCACGCAGATGTAGCCAAGTGACGCTGACATTTAAAGCAACTCCCGAGATTACATTACGGAGATTATATTTAATATGGATGGCCAAATCTTTCAAACAAAATCAATGTTCTTTTACTTAATAATACCCTTGCCACATCTTAATGAAGGCTCCTCCAGCCCAAGGCCCTATTTTTCTGCCGTCATTCTGTTGCGTGACATCGCTGACTGCATCAGATGGTACATAATGCTATTTTCATCCCTTTCTATTGGATTTTATGCGTTCCCATCCTTGATTTGTCAATTGCCGGATCAATTAATCAAGGGACTCTTAGGGGAGAAACATTTTTATTACTGAGAAGGAAGGGGAATTCATTTAAATTCTGCATCTTCCTGCTGCATCCAACATCTATTATTAACTCTCTCCACCAGGCACGGACAAGAAGGATGACAAAGGATCTACAGCCTGATCTGTGGCCAGGAGTTATTTGCAGAAATAAAAACCATGCTGGGCTGCCCCTTGGTGTGCCCCCCAGTTCTCACACTGGGGGAGGCACCCAGACAGTACCCCTGGGCCAGGGGAGGCTGAGGGTCCTGCAGCAGGTCCAAACAGGCTGTGCTGGAGCCTGAGCAGCAGTTACAACGTGGGTGAGAGGAAAAAGACACTTGTCATGCCAGTAAATTCAATTTAATTAGTGAAGCCTGAAGATATTTAGTCGAGACAGGAGCTGCACTAAAACTTTGTGCAATTACAGAGCCCATCATCAGCCTTTGTGAAAGCTGGGGGCAAAACCCAGTTAATTTATGTGTCAGCTGGTGCCTGTCTCAGGGTGAAGTGAACCCCAGCAGGGATTTCTGAGCATCCTTGTCAAGCTGTAAATTTGCTGCAAGCCCAGCTCTAGCACGTTCCAGAAAGCAGACTCCTGGCCCCAAAACAACCACTAACAACCACGTTTTTTCCTGTCACCCCAGCACGAGTGTGATTCCTGCCTATAAGCACGTTCCCTTCACTGGGTTCACTGGAAGGTTTCACACTGGGATTCCCCCTTTGCCTGTACCAATTTTTGTGTGCTCTCTTCCAAAGTCCAACATGGCTTTTCCCCTGGGAGACTCTGTAGCAAGGCTGGTGGCTGGAGAGATCAGCTGGGAGCTGGTCCCAACCAAAATACAAGCTTAACACATCTAGTCCAAACTTTTCTGGAAGTTTGGGCATCATTGGACAAATCAGGGTGAGTTTTGCTCAGGACAGAGAGATGCATCCATATCCCTGCGTGATCCATCCCTTTCCCAAAATCTTCTCTAGAAGCAGCCCTGTCTGGGAGTCAGGTTGTCACCCAAAATGCCCAAGGACACCTCCTCACACCCAGCTGACCAATGGCTGGCAGTCCTCCTGCTTTGAAGGCGTCCTCCCTTAAGGTCTGTGCTACAGAGATTAAAAATAAATTAAGAAAAAGGATTATTTAAATTGTGTCTCCAAAGAGAAAAATGAAATTGCACAGGCCATAATCCAGTTTGCCACTTTTCCATCTCAATAACTCCCTTTAAAGAACTATTATTATTGTTTGTCAGTATAAAATCTGGTGGGGCTGGGGTGAACTTGGTCCTTGCAGCCACCTGCCCCAACCTGGCAGTGGAAAGGCACAAGCTCACCATTCCTTTGGGCTCCTGACAGCTCTTCTCCCAGCCTGCAGGAAGGGACCCCCTGTATTTTGCAGCCACGGGGAGCTGGGATCAGCTGTGGGCACACCAGGCATCCAGATCTCCCCCTGCCTTTGGCGCCTGTCAGATTCATTTAATGATCAGTGGTTACTTAATGAGGATACGTGAAGCTGCTGGGACTGCAGGCAAATGACAAAGGTAGGACTTTTGTGTCCTGGGGTTTAAAAATAAAAAGCAATTCCGGCAGCCAGTGCAGGAGAGGGATGTGCCTTGTGAGCCTGTCCAGGAGATGCGGGGCTGGGGGAGGAAGAGGTGCTGTGGCAGCTGATTTATCTGTGGAGAGGACTGACGGAAGCATAAAAATATATGTGAATATTTCTGCCAGGACCAACTTTCCAAATAAATTGCCTTGCTCAGGAAATGTGCAGTGGGCAGGCCAGCCCCACAGCTATATTTGAATCAGTCCTTTTCCTTGTTTTCTGTGGGACAGAGCCTCATCCCAGAGAGGCCAGGGATGCTGGCCAGGGCATCCAGGCAGCGGTGCTGGGTTGGGTCTCTGAGCCTCAGCCACTGCCAGGAGCAGAGAGGCGATGGCACTCAGGTGCTTGGCCAGTGAGAGCCCAGAGGGACTGATCCAGTGCCACCAGAGTCATGGGTGGACTTTGCAGTGACCACAGAGACCCCACAGACAAGAAGAAGTAAGAGTGTGACGGGAGAACATCCTCCTGAGATTTATGTTAGACCCACTGAGGTTTACACTGAAGGTCAGACAGACTGGGCATGAATGAAACATGGATGAATGCCTTACCCCCTGCCCTGGGATGTGACCACTGGTCTTGACCTCCTGGTCCTTCCCTAGGGGTCTGTCCTTCCCATCAGGGCTGCCAGCTCCCATCTCCAGGCATGGGGAACAGCATCCCAGCTTGTGCCTGACTATGCAGAGCTCCACATGGAGCACCAAGAGGGTGCCTGCACCTGCCGGCATTCCTCTGTCCTGGGCATTCCCTGAACTGCTGGATCCCCCTCCTCTCTCTTACCTCTTCCTGTACTGCCTCCAAGACACTGCTGCTCCTCAGAGCTCAGCAGGAGCCTTCTTCCAAGGCTTGGATCACACCAGCTGGAGCAGTGGGGAAGCTGTACTGCTCCTGCAGGTAACCTCCACCCTGAGTTTCATGGGAAGGGAGCAGTTTTTCAGAAACACACAAAAATAGCAACAAGAAAGCACTTTCTGACCAAGCTTTTCCAAACCATGTCAAAGCACAGAAGGCCCGGGTGGATCAGAGTGAGTCCCTGGGAGTGCAGCACTGGAATCAGTACCAGTGCTTTGCACACCCCACCGAGAGGGACATCAGCCCTGGCTGCCATGGGTCACTAACTCAGCAGCTCTGTGCAGTTTACCCCTCTCTAGCTGTAGTGGATGCCAAGCGGTGGGCAGGGCTTAGAGCCACACGAGCCACCCACGGTGGGCCTTGCATGGGGCAGGCTGATGAATGGTGTGAAGCCAAGGACCAAAACATTACTGGGGATGTGGCAGGGATGCACAGCCACTGGGGCCATGGCCAGTCTCAGGGACCAGGCTGCGTGGCCAGGCTCTGCTCTCTGCCCGGGGCAGGCAGGTCCACCAGATGATTTGAAGGAAGGCAGAATTTAGTCCAGGGCATGGTATTTAAGATCTTAAAAAGGTAAATGAGATGTGTGGACACTTCACAAACACGGCATGGGGTGACGGCCAGTTTGCCTACGCTGCTCTGAGTAAACCAGGGCACTGAGCTGAGCTCTCCAGCACCCCAGGCAAACAAATTCACTCAAATTAGCAGGAACCAAGAAAACAAAGACTATCTGTTATTTCCTTTCACTCCAGTTTCCTAAAAATAGCTCTCATTAACCATCTTTATCCATGCAGAGCAGCAGAAACACCCCTCCAGCTGCCGGCTCACCTCCACGTCTCCGGTCTGACGCAGGGTGACTGTGGGGCACTGCTGATGTGCTGGAGCTTCCCCACTGTGATGACAGCTGGGGACTGTGGGGTGCCACAGCTGCTCCCGAAGGCTGGACACGGAGCATGATGGAGACAAGCCTGCCCCAAGTTTCCCCAGCGCTGAGGAGGCACAAAGCACGTGTCCCACCAGCACCCACGGCAGGGCTCAGTACAGGGAGCACAAACCAGCCTCCATGTCTGGTACCGGCCCAGGACCACCCTGACCCTGAATGAAGTCAGCCATTTTTAGTGGTTCTATGCCCTGTAAGGGAGGATAGATCCCACAGGTGTTCACATTTCATCCCCCAGGCTCAGCGGGAGAATGATGCAAAAAGCAGGTCGACTTTAAAATACGGTGGGTACAGCAGGGATTGGGGGTCTTTTTCCTCTTTTAGGCACAGTTCAACATCCAAGACCACAGACAAAGTTTGGAAGGAGGCTTAGCACAGTGTGGATCTCACCTTTTCTGAGGCAATGAGCACCTGAGCACAGAATAATGCCCCCAGCTGGAGCTAGAAAGGCACACTGGGGCCTCCTGACCTTGGCTCCCTGAGCCACCCGATGATGTCCTTCTGCAGCCGAGTCATATTTTTAGGTCCTTCTCCCTGCTGATTCATTAGTGGAGCTAATGTTCTCCAAACTGCTGGGCTTCTGACCCTCGAGGTGTGTACGCCATGCACTCCTGATAAATATAGACCACTTCAATTACATAACCTGTCTAATAAGCAGCACCCGTCCTCAACTGAAATGCCTCTGCCAAGGGTGTGAATGGATGCCTTGCTCTTCATTTTATTTCCATTGTCTTCTGTTTTCAATGACCTCCTGCTGTATCATCTTAATGAGTGCCTCGGTGAGGGTCGATGCTCCTGGAAGTACTCCAGGTTCAGGGCAAGCTCTCTGCTCTGCCCACCCCTGCTGGTGTGCGGGGTAAGGCCCTCCTCTCTAATCCTCCCCTCTGCTCTGGGAGACATGGTAGAGTGGACGGGATGGGAGGATTAGGATTTGAAGAGACTGAGCTAAAAGCCGGATTCATTTCCTAAGTGGATGTGTCAGAGCATTTGGCAGGCTAGGGAAAACCAAAGGACTTTATACCTAGGGGAGCAATGGCTTGACACTGGAAAAGGCACCTGGCTTAGTTATTAGAGCAACAAAAGCACCTACCTGTGTGCTGTGTCAGGACAGAAGGCTTGAAAAGCCCATGTGCTTGGTAAGAGACATCTTGGTGTCAAGTAGTGAAACATCAGTGGAGTCGGGCCGTGATCAGTGGAATCTGGTAACTTTAGGACTTAGATGTGACTGCAATGACTGAGTGGTGAAATGCAGAGTAATCATTAAAAATGGCATTCAAAGTACAGTGTGAAGCACGTTATTAATAGACTTGACAAATGCATGCACAAATGGGGTGATTTCTTTTCTCTGCAGTGGTTTTTAACCCCTGGCCTCTGCCTCCTTGCGGTACTTCCAGCAAGAGCCCCAGGGAGAGGACCCAGGGAAATCAGGTCTCCCCACAAGAGGAGGTTTCTTTCCTTGGGAATGCAAGCCTTGTATTGTTTAGGAGAGAAGCAGCTGTTCCCATCAGCTGCACCCACCCTTCCCCATCGGTTTGGCGTGGCTCAGCCAGGCTGGCTGTGAGCAGCATCATGCTGCCACAGGGCTGCCAAGACAGCTTGAGTGATCTCCGTGACAAGGACCACTCCACCTATAGTTGTTGTTCCTGCTATGCCAGCATCCAGCATGTCCTGTAATAACTTTAATAGCTTTTATGCAATGGCTAGGAATGATGAAGCTAATTCAAGATTAGGTATTTAACCTTCCTGGTTTTATTCCTGTCTGCGTCTAACATACAATAATCTGATCTCTTCCAGCTTCCCTCGCTGTTGGATTCAGGCTGAAGCAGGGCAGAGGGCTGGTCCTAAAGTGGTGGGATCTGCTCTGACTTTCACATAAGCAAATGGCTATGCCTTAACTCCTGGACTGAGCCTCTCCTGAGAGGCTGTGGCTGCCCCTGGGCACCACCTGAGGAGATGTCTCCAGTCCTGCTGAACCACCGGGGATGCAGGAGGTGTGTGACACATGCCACTAGACAGTGAAAGACCCAACAGTAGAGCCCAAGGTCTTTGTCCCAAGGTCCACAGTCCCCTTGTGGGGCCACAGGTCTGGGGCCTGTCCCAGCCAGCAGCAGAGGACACCAAGCCCCATCACTTCTTGCCTGCAGTGCCCTCCTCTCCCATCCTTAAATGATGCAGAAAGTCTGCTAAGGACTTTCCTGCTGGAAGGACTCAGCAGGAAGCAGCTAATGCAACCTCTCTTGTTCCTCCACAGGACTCATGTCCAACGGGTAATAAAACCACAGGCTCCTTCCTCATTAGTCCCTCATTATGCTCTCTCTCACTCACAAAGCACTTTCTGTCATTAGCGGTGGAAAGCTGAGAGCCTGTGTTTAACCTTCCCCTGTTGTGAGGAGGCAGACCTGAACACCTTGCTGTGATCTTTTATAAAACATCTCCTTGTGCTGCCTCTCAGGGGCTCCTGGAAAAGAATCTCCCTTTCCCCAGCGCAGGTAGAATGAAAAAACTCTAAGAGTAGCACAGCATCTGTAATGAGGAGGCTGGAGATGTCCACAGGGTGTGACACTTGACCGCTGAGTGACCACAGGGTCTGGCTTGCCCTTGCACTGCTGCAAGAGCCCAACTGATGGACCAGCGAGGCCTGAGCCAGCTGCCCTGCTCCTGGTCACTTATCCCAGTGTAGGAATAGAGAAGGCAACCAGACTACTCCTAGAACTTCAGCATCTTAATTTAAAGCCAGGCTGGGCATGAAGGCTGAGGCTCGCTGTGTTCTGAGACCGCACAATCATCCTTCACATGGTGCAGGAGCAGGAACTGTGACAGAGCAGAGATCACAGCTGAACATCAGCCCCGCTCCCAGATGAGCCAGACAAAAACCCACCAAATCATCAGGATGAACTCTCTGGGGATGGGTGTGCTGGGCATATGTAGGGACAGGCACAGGCAGGCAGCTGAGTTACCCCATCTGGAATATCTGTGCCAGCCCTCCCTGCTGCTGGCAACGTGGCATTTGCTGCAGGTACCCTGGTCAGCTGTGGGTCAGCTGCATCCTACGCTGTCCTGCCCACAGTGGGGGGACTAACACCCAGCCAAGGCCTCGGGGGCCAGGAATAATACCTGTCCCAGAGGGACACGCAGCATCAAACCCACAGGTGAGTTAGAGCCTGATGCCAGACACATCCCTGGCTTGCAGTAAGCGGTGCCCGTGCCCTTGGCCCACGTCACTCACAGCATCATTGATAAGACCACAAGGCCACCCGAGGGCTGTCGGTCAGCAGGTCCTTTCCCAAGCAGCTGCACCTTTCCCAAGTGCTCCTCTCTGGCTCTCCAGCTGCTGGCTGAAGCTTTGCGGTCCTGTGGGATGATGCTGCATGTCCCCTTGTCCCGGTGTTGGCCATGGGGATCTCACATTGTTCATGCAGATGAACCAGCGGGCACGTGCCCACACAAGAGCCCAGTGGTGGGTGAGGGACTGGCTCCAGTGTCTCTCCTTGTGGGTCTCTCCAGGGACAGACAAGTGCAAGGAGCCTGCAGTGTCAAGCAGTCCTCAACTCCTGCCTTGTGAACCTGGCTGGCACAGCTTGATCCATGTAGGACCACGGCTCCAGGATAATGTTCTCCTGCTTTAAGCAACTGAAGCACAAAGGGTGTCCCAAAATCTTCTCCTCTCTTGCTCCTGGGAGGGAGAGGGGAGAAGGAAGGCATAGAGCAATAAAGGAGTCAGAACAGTTCTGTTTGCTGCCGAAAGAGGTTGTACAGAGCATTTCCTTTAAATGCTCCTTCTGCTCCTGCAGGGGTTGGTGTAAAGGCCTGTTAGAAGCAGTGCCAGTTCAGACCCTGACCTGCCCATGTCCAGGACCGTGCATGGTTGTCTGATCCACAAGTGCTGGAAGGTTTCCCTGCTGTGACCTTGAGACCGACCCACTGACTCTGATGATTTGTGCCCATCACAAAGCGCCAAGGAAAGCCCTGGGACAGTGGGGACCTTTGCTTAGGTAGCTATAAAAAAGGCACTTGAGTGAAATGAGTTCAGGGCTGAGCTTCAGAGAGCTCTTTTAACAGCACCGGCAGGGAGTGCAAAGCTGTAGGAAGCAAACCTGGGGACCTACCAGCAGGCAGAACATCTCCACTTGAATAATTTCAGTGGATAATTGGGAAGGAAAACTAACTGTGCCAGTGGGGAGGGGGATGATGAGGCAGCTCCTTGCCAGGAAGAGAGCACCTGGCTGCAGGGCAAAACATGGGTTGCATAAGGCAGCACTGTGTTACAAGTGATTTTGCAAGCTGGAAAGGTGGGCAGCTTCCCAGCCTGCCGGTGGGAATCTTACTGACAGCAAGGGATTATTCTATCCCTGAAGAACTCAGGGTCTTGCACAACTGCCAGGACAAGAAACAGGAGGAGCCATTTGCATGTCTTTAAACACAGGACATCAAACTCCGGTACAGAAAGAGAGGACACGGCACCCCGAGTAGCTACAGGCACACACAGGCAGTGCCAGCATCGGCGGGCAGCCTGTCAGGTAACGGCAGGGACAGGCTCCTCCTGGGGCAGTCCACTGGCCCTGCTGGGAAACACCCCACGGAGGACGGCCTTTCACTCCTCACTTTCCCAAAAGAAGTATTTTAACATAGGCCTTTTCCTTCAAAGCAGGATGACACACTCCCAACAGCTGTACCCAGCACTGGCAGGAGCCAACACCTTCCCTAGCCCCTCTACCCTGCTGTCCCCAACATTTCCCTCCCCTTTGGGTTCAGCTTTAATGCACATCCATTCCTTTGGCTCACTGGACACCCAGCAGCTCAGGGCGCAGAGCAAGCCTTGAAGGCAAGGAAAGAAACGGAGCAGGGGGGCAGAGGGCAAGACCCAGCAGCAGTGGTAGTGCCAGGTTCCTGTTGTACTGAACTGCAGAGGTGTTTGGGGCAGCTGGAGGGTGAAAGCTTTGGCCTCCATTACTAATATTTTCTGTACTGACAGGTAAGACAGAGAAACACATTTTTTCAGTCTGTATTTGGGTTGTGAGGAAACCAGGAGGAAGGAACAATCACCTTTCCAGAGTGACAAGCCACTCATTTTGACTTTGGGGGACTGATTTGAATGCTCTGAGCACACAGAGAAATGGCCAATATAATCTCCAGCTGCAGAAACTGCTACCAGGGTGTCTGTTTCTCCTTTCTGACACACAATACCTGCTGGAGATGTGTTTCCGTCAGGCCATCATGGCAAGGCTGTTCCCTATTGGGTAATGAGGAGCTGAGAAACACAGTCCTTGTGCTTCTGCACTGGATTAGCACTTGAGCAATGGAGAGAGGAATCGAGGAGCCTGTGATCTGAGGTTACACTAAAGAAAGGTCCTCTAGGAACCCATATCTGGCCACAGATCACTTCTTGTGTCAGTAATGACGTGGTGGAGAACTTACCCACATATCACTACCTAAGACAGCTTATTATTTAGGAACCCTGGTAAAGCAGCACAGCAAGGCTAAGGCTGAGCTGTAGTTCTTGCATGCTCTAAGGTTTCTGTGCCCCTTTACATGAAGCTGAGAGGGAGGGTAGAGCCAGACACCCCTTTCCAGCCTCCCACCAAGAGATGGGAGGGTCTCCTCCCTCAACAGCGACAAACCACGAGTCGAGCATCCAAATGGACACCAGTCTGCCCGAGCCAGCCAGCAGCCACGATTGAACACAAGGTTTGCTCCTTACAGGTGCAGTAAATAGAAAACAGCAAAAATTAAACACAAGCAATGCTTCAGGTCTTTATTGTTGCCGTAGAGTAACTGGTACATGGTTAAAACATTCTAATAATATTATCAGTGAAATCTGAAAACTAAGGCTTTCTGTAGGTTTGTAGTATCCTGGTGTTTCCTTTCACACAGTGCACATATAAAATCAGGTTATAAAAACATGGGTCTTTTTTAAACAACACCGATTGATGCAATGCACAGAACTAGGAACTACATTTCCTATGATCAAGACAACACCTTACAGACCAGCTTTGGGCCCTGCAGCTTTGAAGTCAAGAGAGAAATGTCTTGGTCTGACATCCTGCTATCCAGATGAGCTTGAAGACACACACACATGGCAGGATTTCAACCTTCTTTTCTGAGCAGAGAGAAAGAAACCCCCTGATGCTGATGAACAAACATTTGATTCAGCAAAGGGGAACAGCATGGCATGGCACTGATCTCAAATAATGTACACAAGAGCTTTAGGTCCTGCAGACAGAGCAGTCACTGCTCAGCGGTGCAGCTGCTGGGACTACGAGAGAAGGTGAGCCAGGACAAACCTGCTAATGAGTGAGGTGAGTCCCAGTGCCAATCCATGTCCCATGGAAGAGGGCTACGTGATTCCTGGAGTACTTAGCACCTTTACCCCAACAGCACTGAAAAAATTTTGAAGTGATTGACCCAGCACAGAATCACACAATGATTTAGGTGAGAAAAGATCACCGAGTCCAACCGTGAATCCAGCACTCCCAAGTCTGCCACTCAACCATGGCCCTGAGTGCCCTCTTGGTGTTCTTCGGGTAGGGAAATAGGGAAGGAACAAAGTAGTCTCCAAGAAATCTTTGACCCTTTTGAGTAAACAGCTACGTTTTCACCAGAGAAAAGAAAGCATTCACAGAAAAATCTTCCCCCAGTTCCTTAGCCACTTTTTAAACAAAGGAGCTTCTACACTCACTTAAAGCTTTCAGTTTTTATTCAATATTTTTCCCATCTTGCATTTCAAATTGAGCTAGAAAATGATGCACATAATCTAAACACTTACATCAGACACAAAGCCAACACCCTTTCCTGTGAGAGGAGGTTTCTTCACTTACCACTTACTCGCACCATGGAGTTGGGCATTGCAAACGTGTCCTTAGCAGCTGACAAGTAGCTTATTCTTTCTCTTTGATCAGAACACATGAGAGAGGAAGATGAGTTACAGACTTTGCAGGATGTTTTTACCACATTACAGTAGGTTACGTGTTTGGCTCCAGCTGGGAGAAAACCCTCGTAAGGGTCAACGATGGATTGTGTTTGACTCCATTTTCAGAGCCCAACTTTAGTTACTCACAGACGTAAATCCTTCACTCTCCATGACCAAGACTCACACTGATGTTTCTGACACATTTGATGACACCACAAAGTTCTCTGAGAGACTGAGAAAAGCGTAGCTGGTATTTATGCCACCAACACATAGAACCTGTCCTCCAAAGTCATTCCTGAAGAAGATGTTAAGGCTATTGGAGTAGGCTGGCTATGGTTACTCCTGGTGTGAAAGCACAGCCCTGGCTCAGGACAGACTGCAAGCAGCCTTTCAGGTCTCCTCTGCATTAACCACAAATGAGGTTTTTAGGTTTTCCCTTGCAGTGGGTTACCTGAATGTGCAGGGAACTGCACCAAATCAGAGTGAAGAAAAACCAGGCTCTGTAGGTTTAAGCTGCAACCATGCCTGTGATATCACAGAACTGCTTTAAAAAAAGACCTCAAGGCGCAGAAATGACCTCCTTCCACTCATGACAATGGAACACCAGTTGCCAGGTACACAAATACAAACATGAAAAAATCCTTAAGAAACATAATCATAAATATAAACCTAGTTTTATTTATTTTTAAGAAAAAAGGGATTAAAAAAATTGGAGTAAACCAGATGGCTTCAAGTACTTTCGGCATAATAAACAATTAGTTATTATAAGCATAGATTAAAAAAGACTTGCACCTTGCAAGGGACAGTTGAATAGAGGCTGGTGATTTATTCAAAAAATGATCTTTGAAACAAACACATTAGACAACACGCTTAGTGCTGTAATTTAGAAGCAAACAGATGTGTCCACCATGCTGACCCAACACGTGAGATATGCAGCACAGTACAAGACACATTCTGCACTCTGGACTTTCACATTTCACGGCAATGCCACTCAACAAATGGAGCCAGGTCATCTGGGTCCAGCTCAAACGAGCCCTCATGCAATAAAAAACAAATATTTAGAAAGTCAGGAAGGCTTTGCAGCAATACAATTCATCAAGTTGCCTAAAATTTCTGAAGTTGCAAAACAATCTAACCTGAAGGCCTGAAGTGTCTTCTAAGTGCTGGCAATGTTTTTGTCTTTTTCTATGTAAGCATGAACATTATTTTAGTTATATATGACAAGGAATACACCTGGAAGTGCCTTGTCTGAGTTTAGGCCTTCAGGTTTTCTGAGTGTCATGAAAATAAGGGAAAGTATTATAGTGGGGGCTGCAAAAGAACTCGCCAAAAATTGCGAAGGAGGTTGAAAAAGTAACGATGTCATCAGGCGAACAAAGCCAATACTGTAAAGGGAAGATGTAGTTCTTCCCTGTGCTGTGAAAACTCTAAAACACAGACCCATCTCTTGTACCACTAAGGAGACAACCATTGCATTTCAACAGGTCTGTCTGACTTGCATGGAACAAGCAGTCTTCCTGCTCTATGGACACGTGAAATGCCAAAGGAAGCAATGTGAAAACCAAAATTAATGTTAAAAAAAAAAAGATATCTTGACTACTCTGAAAACTAAATAAAATGTTTTCAATCAAAGAACTTTTTTGAAAAACATTTTCCAGCTACTCAGAGACAAACAGCTATTTTTGCCTCTGTGAGAAAAAAACACCAATAAACCAATAAAAAACCAGCTCCCCTATCCTGCAGCTCTGCATACGACAATAGGAACAAGTCTCCCACAGCTAACAGGGAGACTAAAACAATATGAAACAGTGAGAGATAAAAACGTAGCTGCACAGGTCTATTAAATAATCAGCAAAGACTTAAACGGAGGCAGAGCCAGCACTATTTTCTGTACCAGGACACAAGACTGCAAGGCTTAAAAATCCTCCTGAGTGACCAAGCCAGAATAGTTCAATAGTGGTAGGTTCAGTAGTGTTTGGAAAAGCTTATGCAAAAATATTACTTTAAAATAAGTCCGAGTATTTGAAATAGAAAAAAGAAACAGAACAACTTCTCCTCCAACTTCCACCTACCATCAAAACTTACCAGTTTTCCAAATCTGGTGGTTACTTCACAATAATGTGATTATAAAGAATTCATAGATCTGTCTCTCTTAGCTGAACTGTTTGGGTTTCTGCATGAAACTCCAGTGCATGTCACATTTATTAATGTCCTTATGATTGTTCAATAATCCAGCAATTTGTTTCTTAATGACAGCAGAATGCAGTTGCTAGCTGCTTGTGAGAGCAATGTTGAAATTACATTCAGAGATTAAAAACTACCATTTTCACGTGTAGCAATAACTAACATTTTCCTTTCTCTTCACAGAATCATGTGCAAATGTCTAACAATGGCGATAGTAAAAGACAATTCTCATGCAAAAATTGTTCCCTGTGCATAAAATTTGCAGGGCATCTCAAAACCACCCCTCCCCTACCCCAGAACTAATTGTTTTTTATTTTCGTGTCATGAAATTTCTGTTGCTTTTTAAAATACTGATGACAAGCGAGTTCAATTAGTTCCAGCCCACCAAATATCTTTTGCTGCACAACGAAAAAGATGACCATGGCTGCAAAATACCACTGTGCAAAGCTGTACAGGTACAGCAGTGCGAGCATTCCCAGTGGGAACACCGTCCAGTACAGGAGCGAGATGCACTTAACTGCCAGGACCCTGAGCTCGGATTTACAGGGTGGAATAATGCTTTGCCCTGTTGCACTGAAGGATTTTCCACCTTCATAGAAGTGTCGGAGTCTCTCCTCTTTCTCTTCCCAACGCTTCCGGCACCAAAGCTGCAGCTCCTCCTTAGAAGTGGGCACTGTCTCTATGGGGTATCTCTGGACGTGGAAGTGAATCTCCTTTGGGAAGTTTCCATTCAAAAGGTGCTTCTCTGTCTGAGGAATGTTTTGGGGGTATGCCACAGTTATGTCATGGATAGCATCGAGATTGTCACCTAGAATAAAGGTTTGGGGGAAAAAAGATCAATACAGATCGTGCAACAGTCAGAACACTAATCTGCTTCAAGACATGATTGAAAACTGTCCAAATCGTGGCAGAAATCCCAGCTATTTAGCTATTTAAACTATGTTTCATCTGCTAGAATATCTAAAGACCAAAAGGTCAAACTTTTCCCAATGTTCTGTTCTGAATCCGAACAAAAAGCTTTGGGAACAAGATTATACACAGTACAAACTAATGCAGAATTTTTAACAGTAAGAGAATAAAGTCACATTTAAAGGAGAGAAGATGCACACCTGGTCTTGGACAACAAGTGCTGTATGTGAGTCTAATGTTCAGCTCTTTGGATAAAGAAAGCATAGCTAACCATTTAAACGGCAGTTGCAGAGTAGAAATTCAGGAGCATATTGATGAAAAACCCCCCTATTCATCATTAGCATGTCTGATGGAGCCAACACTCTTGAAAGGATATCAGTATTGCCAAAGTGGGGCTTTCCAGAGCATCCTTGTACTTGTGTTTTTACACTTTGCACTTTCTAAATACAGTCTTTATCCCCTGGCCTCTGAACAGACATTCTTTTTAGATTTCATAAAATAAATTCTGCTAGTGTAAAACTGATCTAAAAATAGGCATGTGGTGCACTGGACGTTGCATAACTGTTAAGTTCTGCCAGCAGTGATTTATGTCGCTGTTTTTATTTGGCTGGCTGGCTCAGGGCAAAATAGAATTGGAGACTAAAAACTGTCTCCAGTTGCAGCAATTGAAGACTTTTGTTCTCACAGATGATGCCACTTCTTGCAAAGATGATCAAAACATATTCTTTACCCCCACTCTTCCTTTTCATTTACTCCCCTTCCCTGGCGTTTTGATTTTCCTTTACAGCCCTAAAAATAACAGGGCCAGAATAGAAAGTTACTTTAAAAGGCCACGTTCAAAATGATGTATCTGAAGTTCAACTCCAAATATCACAAGAGAGGTAAAAACCCTATTCAGCCCTTCGGAGTATTTTATAATTGTGCTGTCTTGAAATGGTCTCTCTCAGGCAGTTTTGTGGTAGGTTTCTTGGGGTTTTAAAGAGATGTATGTGGCTCCTTGGAGCTCTATCAGAGCAAAACTCAATATTCCATCTTTTGTCTAGCTACGGAAACACCTCTGAACTGAGCAGAGAATCCCTGTATTCTGCACAGATAAAACTCTTCTGAGCTCCTTCCAAGAGATGCCAAACTTGAACATGTCTTCAAAACCCAGCCCTTACAAAGGGAAATAATGTCCAGCCTGTTGCACCTTAGCATAAAACATCTTCATTTTGAGAACATTTTGCATTTTTCCTTCCCTATTCCAAATTTTTCTACCGTCAGAACTACAGCCATCCTACAGGAGAGACATCCCCTAGTCCCAAGCCCATCCAGGGGAAGGGCACCTACATAAACCTCCAAGAAATGTGCATCTCTTACAGTCTGCCTTCCTCCTGATCCTTCACAGCTCCCCAGGTCCAGTGGAACATAAAACCTACACACTTTCACCTCAAGAGGGAGGCCAGGAAAGTCCAGCCTTCCTGATATTCTTGTATCAAAAAAGCCCTTCATGAGAAGAGTTTTTGGCTAGATGGGTTTCGCACAGCTTGCAGTCATTCATGTCTGTGCAGCTAAACCATCACTCGGCCACTACATGCAAGTGTTCTTGAAAAATCAAGGCTTAAGGACCACTGGCATACAGACCACAGGCAATAAATCATCAGATCTGCTTCAAACACAGATTTTCTGACTCTGTGTAAGTAGGACTGGCAGAACTCCCTGCATTCACATAGCTGGTCTGAGGTCTTCAGCATGCAGGTATATTCCTCCTATGTATGACTATGAATTCCTGATCAGAAACGGGAAAATGTCTACTCCTTACTTATAGATCCATAGCATTCCCAGACAAGATACCGTCCAACAGGGCTTCCCACCAGACTGCAGAAGGTTTACATTACATTATGGCTTCTAAATTAGTTACCCAGAAGAAAGCTCAAAGAGCTGCATAGAGGAGGGTGGATGTTAGTCTTTCAGTATTACATATGGGGAAATTGAGGCAAAGGATGATTACATGACCTGCTCTCTGTGTCCAGCTTGAACCAGTATCTCCTAATTCCAGCTGCAGGGTTCACCTATTAAAGTGTATTTCACACAGGAAGAAATGAAACTTCAAAGCTTGATTTAGCATATCTGAAAGAACAGAAGTATCAGAAAGAGAGAAGACCAGAATACCAGGTTTCATCTGCAAGAAGCCCCTTGCTTGGGTCATACATATTTAAGAACTCCACACAAATGGCAGCCTGAAGCTGTAATTCCCTGGCAAGGCAAGCTACAAGACAATCTGCTAAAAATAAGAAAAGTCACCACAGCAGATGAAGGTAGACCTTTCATGAGAAGGGACAAAATTCCCTTAGGTTAGGTTTAATCAGGCAGTTCTGAACCTGCATCCTTAGAGCATCTTTACTGTTTCCCCCTGAAGTTAGGCTGTTGACTCTGCAAACTGGAGATATCTAACAGCACGTGTTTCAGATCAACAGCAAGGTGCCAGTCAACCAGAAAACCAAGTGATCCTAAGTGAAGACACGGGGTAGTCACTGACTTTAAAGGTGCTTTTTCCACCTGAATTTAAAGACCTGCTTCAAAGACCTGTTTCTGTTCATTTTAAGAAAAAATTTCCCTAAGGGAAATCACATCATTCTACTTTTCTAGTAGGCCAAAAATGAAGAAAGCAAACGTATTTGTTCATAGCTCAGAGAAGCTGTCGGTGGACAAAAGCACTTCTTGCAATGTTTTTAGTGACATCTGAGGGATCATCTTTATCCTGAGTGTATCCACGTCCCATTTGGGAAGGAATGAAGGACAAAGGAAATCAAATAATGTTCAGAGATTTGCATCTGAAATCTAATTAAGCTAAGAAACTGCCATTAAGGCTAAAATGTCAGGCAGGTAGCCCAGCTCTTCAGGACAAATAGAGACACCAGTTTCAGTGGCTTTACAGTCTCACAACTTTCTTCCTGCAGCAGTAGAACTATGTATCCTTCATACCTGTGGATAATATTCTCTCCTATCCTTTTATAAAAGCATCTCAGAAAAGGAAAGCTTACTGCAGTGCACAGGAGTGAATTTAAAGTGTATTTCTAATTGTTGTTAAGTGGCTGTAAACTGTGTAACATGCAGACAATGATTAATCCATGTGTCAGTCTCCATTCTGGGATGACAAAATGCCTCAAAAGCACTATTCTTTTACTAATTAAACTTTCTGTGCCCCAGTCAAAGTTATTTATACTTCAGGCTCTGTTGGTACACGACACTACTTCAAGTGATTACAATGCACAGCTGGCTGTTTTGGGCACTGTACTCAGAGGTGGCACAGGGAGAACTTGACCAGGCTCAGGATCAAAGTATCAGCACCAGAGAAAGACACTGTCTTTTAAAAAAACATTTCCAAGGAAAAATAAGGATGTTTTCTTTCACTACACCAGTTGTTCCATCAAAATTTTTATCCTGTGTTAGAACTTGCAGCATCTGATAGCCCAGCACAGCCCATTTTCTGCAACAGCCTGCCCCAGCTAGAAGCAAACCTGGCCACACATTCCCAACGTGCTCTCACACAAATACATGTGTACTACACACAGGCACAGCCAGCCAGCCAGCCATGGACCAACATGGACGGCAAACAGCAAAATGGCCTCACTGTGTTTCCTCTCTGGTTGATTAGCATGAAGGCCTGTGAATGGGAATTATATACATGTATACAGGCTGGGGATCCCTTCATAACTGGCCCTGGGTCCTTGGTTCTCCCAGGTGCTGGTACCTGGACACACGAGTCCTGGGGCCACAATACTTCTCCAGAGGCTGCTACAGACTCCCTGCATGCACTGCTGACCTCTGCAGTGGCTTTACACACTTAGGACCTCCAGTAGCTGGTTTTCAGATCCTTTCTTCTCCAGCTGCCTGTTCTTCCCTTCAACATCCCGTAATAAGCCTCGTCCAAATCCTAAAGGCTCCTCTTTGGCATCCTGTAATGACTCCCAGAGCCCTGCCAGCAGTAACACCCCTCAGGCTGTGAGGTGATGGACAAGGCCCTCTCACTGTGATGGGTGTCACTCCTGCCCCACGGGCTGGTGGCTCCCCTGTGACAGCCCTCAGAGGAGCTGGGGTAGGGGCTCTGGTCCTCCATCTGGGTTTTGGGGTTTTCCCTGCCTGCCCTGCTGCCTCTGTGCTCCCTTGCATGGGTGCGGACAAACCTTTTATCATATCACCTATTATAAAACCTTACAACTAAGAGACTCTTACTAGATTCAAAATTAAAATGTTACAGGTAAACTGAAAATTACTTTTAATTGTGTGTTCAACAATACCATGCTAGCATACTATTTTAATTCTAGGGGGAAAAAAACCAGCCTGAATGTAAAAGGCAGAATTAAACTACTTTCAGCTTCTTTCAAACACATTCACAGAGAGAATATTGCAGTGCAGCTACAGCTGGAGACAACTGCCAGAAGTGATGCTCAGCCATACAGCACAATCCCAAAGAAGTGGGATGGACCCAACCCCTGGACCTGGATGGATGGGCCCATTCCCTGCTCCAAAGCATCGCTTGGGAGCTCAAGCACAGCCCGTTCCTCAGTTATGACTCACACCAACCACAAGGACACTTTCTTGCTCCCACCGAGCAATGTTGAGCAAGCTCACTGCCAGACAAAAGATCTGTACAAACAGGGACTTGAGGGCCAAAATGATGACTCAGGACAGGAGCTGTGAAAGCCAAAATGACCACCAGTGAGCCAAAAACGTGGATGGCCCCAAGGCAAATCCATGCAAGTAGCTGCTCAGACTCTCAGCAGCCTAGAAGGTGAATGGGCAGCCGAGTCTCCTTGGCATTAACAAGGGTGGCTATTACCCATTTCCATCCCTAGCAAGGATCTCAGCAGCCGTCATTTGTCCTACTTTAGTTATTATTGACATTCCTTTAAATCTTACAAGGATTATAGTGTCTCTTCCCCTGCACTGAGCCAGCAGAGAGGATGCTATTCTTAACCCCAGTACATCACAGAACAGTACATCACTGATGAGCTGCTGAGCCACGACAGGGAGAGGCACACTGAGATGCTCTCACAACAGAATATTCATGATTAACTTTTATTATGCTGTTCTGTTAAAAGTAGGACCAATATGTGAGGCCCTTGTCCATTCCACCTCCCACCTCAATATAACTACTTTCTCCTGCAAAGTGAGATACCTGTCCCTGCATTGCACAGCTCCAGATATTTCATATATTTCCAGGTTTCCATAAAACACTGGCTGTAGCTTGCCCCATTCATGCTTTAATATCCTCAACCCTAACACATTTCCTTAGGAAACTGGACAGAGGGAGGCTTGGCATTTCTGGAAATAAACTGATCAGCAAAATAATCAAAGAGAAGACAGAAACAAGCAGAAGAAAACTTGTCAGGTTATACAATGTCTGAGTATTGTATGTTAGCTTTAAACACGGATACATATTTGGACATTAAAGCAAAAGCCATCTAAAACTGCTTACTGGGAAATATTACTGTCTTGGCTCATGAGATTTAAGTGATTTTTCTTTGAGAACACAGTATCAGGAGGGAGCAGCTTCAAGGATTTACAGCCCCTCCTGGGAAGTATCATGCTCGTGAGGACTTAAAACTTCAGGCAGCCCTCTTTAAAGCAGCAGTGTCAGCTGGGGTTAATCTAAATCACTTTCAACTCAGTAGTTATTGGAAATCTTTTTTAGGTAAGTGTAGCAATCAAATAAGCAAACAAAAAAAGACAGAATGATAATGCTGGCTTTGATTAACAGAGAAGGGTGATCCTGCATACCAATTCTTTCTACACCGATCTGATTTTCCACTGGCACTGGCATTGAGATACAAGGAGAGAGGAAGACCTTCCACCTGCTGACATGAAGGAGTTAAGGACACTGTAGCTCTAGTTCCTGAGGGTGGGAGCCTGGAAAAGGGACAGCCCTGTCTGCTTTCTGCTTCCCAGCAGGAAGGAAATGTACTCTGGGTGCTGCATACAGGAGTACAGGACTACAGGGATCCGATACCAGGTACCTCCAGCCCAGACAGCACAAAGATCAAGGCATATAAGGACATTCTCACAGCTATCAGCAAGCATTACATGTAGTTAATTCTTTGGCTAAATACATTTAAATCACACAGTTTTGCAGCCTGATGCTACATCTCATTAATGTGTAAACAATACCACTAACTGAAGTTGTTGGGAGGGTGGTGGTGGGGAGAGAGATCCGCTTTGACTTTGAAATCTCTGTAAATACCTCATTTAATTAAGACCAGACAGAATGTTATCATCATCTAATCTGATCTCCCAAATGACACACGAGCTTATGCAGAATGTTTTTGGTTTTGCCATGGGATGTGGTGAGACACACATCCCACACTGCCTTAAAGCCTCTAACATGACATAAGCAATTCCTCTAATTGATCAGGGGGGTGTGTATGTGTCTATGTATAATATTTTTTGTACTTTTACCTCCTGGCCAAATAACTTGGTTAAATTAGAGAGCTGTCTGCTCATGGAGGTAAGTGGTGGCATGATCTGTCGACCTCGTAAGTTGCTCCTGAACAAACGAAACCTACTTAGTTTCTGAAATCACAATATGAAGTGTATTTAAAGCTTAAATCCCTTTAGCAGCTCTCTGAATCTCTTCTAATATTTCAACTACTTTTGAAAGCATGGCTGCTGGAACAAGGTAGGATTTTCCAAAATGGCCTCATTAAGTCCATACATAGGCATCTAGACATTTCCACTTGCTTCTTGTTTTTCCACTCTTATCTGTGACAGAGCCTGAGATTCTACCACCCGAGGCTGGCGTCTGTTAATTGGCTTCACCAACTGCATCCTGGGCTGCATCCAAAGCGGCATGGCCAGCAGGTCCAGGAAGGGGTTCTCTCCCTCTGCTCTGCTCTAGTGAGACCCCACCTGGAGTGCTGCACCCAGCTCTGGGGTCCCCAGCACAGGAAGGATGTGGACCTGTTGGAGTAAGGCCAGAGGAGGCCATGAAGATGCTCAGAAGGCTGGAGCACCTCTCCTGTGAAAACAGGCTGAGAGAGTTGGGGTTATTCAGCCTCGAGAAAAGAAGCTCTGGGGAGACTTTAGAGCACCTTCCAGTACCTAACTGGGGCTATGAGAGCTGGGCCTTGGGGCTTTTCACAAGGGCCTATAATGACAGGACAAAGGGAAATGGCTTTAAAGTGAAAGAGAGCAGGCTAACACAACAGTTAGGAAGAAATTCTTCACTGTGAGGGTGGTGAGACACTGGAACAGGTTGCCCAGAAAACCTGTGGATGTCCCATCACTTGAAGTATTCAAGGTCAGGTTGGATGGGGCTTGGAGCAACCTGATCTAGCGGAAGATGTCCCTGCCCATGGCAGAGGGCTTGGAAGCAAATGACCTTTAAGGTCCCTTCCAACACAAGCCATTACCTGATTTTATGATTCACATGTATTGCTTTAACACGTCTCTCCCCGTGCGCTCTCCAGAAATCAATTAATAAGGACGAACTGCAGTTAAGATGCCAGCTCCCTTCCTCCCCTCCAAACCCAATCAGAGCTAATATGGAGTAGTTCAGTTATGTTATGAGAAGTCATTACTGTGGGAAACCTAAGAGCAGATCAAGTAATTATCTTACCCTGATCGGCAAGTTAAGATATATCACATGCTAAACTGATTCTTAGTTTGTGGATTAAACTGTACAAAAATACTTGGGAACGTGTGGAGTTGAAGCAAAACACAGAAGATTTAGCTCGTAATTATTGCAGGCATTGCTTATACAGCTGTGCTTCACAGGATAAATGCAAGTATGGATTGTGGTGGTGGATTTCATGCATTTCAGGACAGCTTACAACCTCCACTGAAGTTTTACAGATAAAACTCTGCCTTGCCACCTCTCTGGACACAGGCCCTCTGACCCCACTGCTGTCAAAGCCACAGCCAGCTGGTCTGAAACATCACACGTGACTCCTGGGTACCACTGTCCACACAAATCCACAAACCACTTCAGGAACTCGTTTAAAAGAGGAATCTCTGAGCAGATGAGGGAAGGATGTGCACGGAAAAGGGGGACCCAGCCATCACAACAGGGAGTGCACTGACCCAGTGGCTCCATCCACAAGACTACCCAGGAGCTGCTGCTCCTTGATCCTCCCTCCCCAGCTCCAAAGGGTTATTTTACAAATTGCAAAGCAAAAGCTGGTCAAGCTATAAATAAAACACAAAAATATGTGGAGAGAAGGGAATGAAGGGATAAAAGGGTTGGAATAACAAGTTATTTTCAGTTACTAGAGATGACCAGGCAAAACTGACTCACCACTCTTTACTCTATCATTCCCAAACTATAATTATCAAATCCAGATAACAAAAATGCCATGGTTTATTCCCTTGCCTGCATATCTGCTCTCTCCCAGCCTCCCTAGTCTGCTCTACACACACATATGGGATTTGGTTTTCATAGGTATGTTACATGTTAAATAGAAGACAAGTTGTTTCTAGGCTTACAGGACACCACTAGTTTTTCATACAGAAAAATATTTCATACAACAGAGAGGCACTGACACACTGGTATGCAACTTTCCAACTCCACTGAGCTCTAACATGATTTTCCTGGCAAACAGCCAACAAACTCAGACGAGAATCACAATTATGCTTGAAATGAAGATAATTTACTACACTTCAGTGAAATCCTTTCGGAAAGTATCATATGTACTCTATCTTGTCATGATAAGATGTCTTGCTAGACAGGCAAATGTACCTAAATTAGGAAACGGCTGATTTATTTTTATTTTTAAAAAGAATGCTAAACTAGTCATCCAAGTATTTCTGGAAAGCTAAGTATCATTACAATTAAGCAAAAATAAGACACCAAGTACCTTTAAAATAAATCACACACAAACACACAGAGCTTGTTTGTATCCTTAATAAAACAGACTATCCACCTAATTCTTCTGTTACTTGTTGGGAATTTCAAATCATTGGGAATCTGAGAAAGAAGTAATCCACCCCTGTACATTTTCTTGCTGTCTGCTTGAATGGACAACCTCTTTCCAATGCAGATGAAATTAAGCATCAATCTCTACAGCAGAAAACATGTTCCTGTTCGAGGTAATCCAGTTCTGCCAGAATTCAGCTGTTGTATCTGCAATTTCCACTGCCATTTGTGACTGACCTCACTGAGTTAACAGTAAAACAAAACACTCTGGAACAGTTTACATACACAACTGTCATACCAATGATGCTCAACATTGCAGGATGTTACTGCTAGGTAAACAACGGAGCTGGCTTAAACTCTGGAATTTCTGGAGAAGAAAAGTGGTACATTTTTATAGATGTAAGCAGTAGCAGTATGTATGAACTTCCACATTATAGCACATCAGCTAATGTAGGCTTTCAGGACCCCAGTTAAACTACAAGGGTATTAAAGGGGTTACACTTCCCAATCTCTCTGGTTTCTTTATTAGATGCTATTTCCCCCAATTCTTCCACAACCATTGCTAATACTCTTTTCAAACACATCTATCTTTTTTTTCTATAGTTCTAGGATTTGTCAGGATGTAGGGTAAGAATATTCTCATCATTTTGTCATCATTTTTAGTCACTTTCACATTGTCTTGAATAAACATTAGCCAAATCTACAGACTGAGCATGCAACTTATTTTGAGTCTTGTCTTTGGTAAAGTCACTACAAAACTAGTGTGAGTCACTGTGAGTAGAGGAAACTAATTCACCACAGATATTCAGAAGGAAGCAGTCGTGGCAGTTCTCACTTGGCAATCAACAGATCAAAGTGCATCCTATCTCCTCAGAAATGCCATGGATTATCACTTTCCATCAGCACTCACTTCAGACCACTGGAAGCATGGTGCTATGAGTAGCATAACACCATCCACTGCTGTACCGCAACAGCATCAATAAGTACATAAATTATGACTATTAGAGAAAAGACATTTTATTTGTGGCTTCTAGAACATTACAACCATGCTTTTTTATAATTCAGATATAAAGTTCAGCTGCCTCTCCTCACCTTACTCTACTTTTCTTCCTTTTTTCAGCTGCAGATGAGCACCTTTTCCTTAACTCAGTGCACTTTGCTATCTGTCCTTCTCACTACCCAAAGCCAACCACTAGAGAGAACCCTTCAGCTGCACACTGACCTGACCCCGCCTACAACCCTGCCCCTTCAAACTGTCCCAGGCATCACTCACGGGCACTGCAGCCTTCAGCAGCCACAGGAAGAGCCATCTGGAATTAGGGGGCAACTGTGATTCCATGCAATACGACAGATTGGCGAGATGATACACCCAGTATTTGAGAAGTCACTGAGAACGCATTCAAACTTTTGAGATATTTGATATTATAAATACGGCCCATCCCAAACCAAAACACTAGTTCAAAATGTACCCTGCACCAAAAATAGACTATGAACTGGATATTGAAAAAAACACCTGCTAGCTGCCACCTCAAATATTTGGATGAAGTGCTTCTGCAGATGTCCTGAGCCGATCCCCTGCACGCCTCACCGATCTGTGCTATTGCCATTCTTGGTCACAGTGGTTTGTTTTCATTTCTGTGTACAAAGCAGGAGGAATGCAGAACAGCACCAGCAGCCCCACAAGAAGGCATAATTTCAGCACACAGAAAATTGTGATGCTTATAACCTCTCTGTGGTGGGCATACATACTAAAGCCATATCATGCTTTAGTTTCACCTTGGTTTTTAAACCCAGGACAAGGACTTTGCTCTGAAAACATTTAATTCTCTGCTATCAGAAGAACTTCTGTCAGAAGCATCTGTTTTATTACCTGAATTTTCATCTGAGGCAGATTTACATAGAAATGAACTTATCTATACATCTTAGGGAGTGAGAGAATGGTTTGGGGTAGAAAAGCATTAAGGTTTCAATTCAGCTGCAACGCCCTAGCCATGAAAGAGTCAAGGAAACAGAGCCTCTAGCATACTTCAGTCTCCCCTTCTTTATTGTAACCCTCTAGATGTAACTTAGCCCTTTGAAATTCAACTCTAACACTGCTAATTCAATTTCCATGTTTTTTTTCCACTGCTGACTGACCACACAAACCACAGAGCCCCCAGAAACAGGAGCGTACCAGCACTGCGCAAAACAGGCATTTGGACCCACGGCTGCCTGCACCGAGATATGAACTTATTGTTCCCAATCCCCTGGTGCTAAAACAGTTTCCACCAGACCATGATACACACAAGTGAACAAATCTTATTAAATTTAATCAGCCCAGTACTTGGGGGAGCCATCTTAATCAGAAAGGGATTTAATGAAAAGCCGCAACGCCAATGAATACTCTTTAATTACGACTGACTAATATTTATCCACAAAGAGGAATTTGTTTCAGGATTAGTCTGAGACCTGGAAGAAGCCAAAGACATCAATTTAATAATGGAATGCCTAATTAAAGTATAATGGAAACCTAATTGTGATATACTGCTTTGTAGCGCACATGATTTATTTAGAACAATTGCTTTTCACTGGGCTCATTAGGGAAAGTTAAACAAAACACAATAGTAAAAAAGAAGAGGGAAAAACAGGCACACTGGAACTTCCAAGATGATTATAATCAACTGATGAAAGACAGTGACATATTTGTCAGATAAAACACTGCCATCCCTCCACAGGCTGTGATTAAACTTTCTAAAAAGGATAATGATTATACAGTTCCTTTCCTCCCTAATGACACGGGATCAGACCCAAACCCTACTGCAGCTACTTGGTGGAGCTCCGCTGATGGAAATGAGCCATAAAGTTGAAGGGTCTGATGGCCTTTGGATCCTCCTCACGCAGAGAAATCTCACATAACACATGCACCCTCCCAGCCACGATGCAAGGAGAGAGGACAACCAGTGCAGACCCCTCCAGCCCTTCCTACTTTCAGGTACAACTAACTGACTGCTCTTGATCAGGAAAGGGTTGTTACATACCTTGGGATCTGTGCAAACACAATACCATGGCCTTACAGATGCAGGAGGGATTGCAGCAATTTTAAATGCACAGCAACAAAAAGATCTGTCTCCAGTGATAAAATGATTTGCTAATGTTTTTTTTCCAACTGCTGCTGCTCATGGAGATGTTTGGAAAAATTATACTGAAGTCAATGCCTTGAATGAAAATGAACTGCTGAGAGTGCTTGGACAGTCATTCCTGTGCCCAGAAGGAAGCTGAACTCTGGGCACCCATCTTGTACTTCCACGTGTGATGCTGTCAGTCTGCCAGCCTGAGAAGTAAGAACTGAGTTCCTACTGCAACGACAGCAAAAGAGTCAGATACAGGCCAGTGGTTCATCTTCAGATCTGGTCTCAGTGTTGCTAGAACAAGGCTGAGAGAGACCATTTATCCCAGTACACAATGGCCCAACACTGAGCCAAATGTGCTGCTCTGCTCAAGGCAAAGACAACCAGGTTTAGGGCCATCCTCTATGCTTTGTACCTTCATATTAAAGATGTGCACAGCACTGGTCTGCTGCTTTTTAATACTGATCAGAAGGCAACCCCATGCTGGCAGTTGAAGTCACAAATGAGAAATGTAAATCCTTCTTGTACAGGCATCTTTGAACAGAAGTCTAAAATTGGTTTCCTGAAAACATCTGCTATAAACTTCCATCTCTGAACTCCAGTGGAACATCTAACTCCATTGGCACTGCATGCTAGAAAGCTCTGAAAGCACTCATTACTAATGTTTTTAACGTTGCTTTTTAAAACAAATGTGAATATGTACATAACTAAACCACAATGAATAGAATCAACTTAGGCAGTTGAATTTATTTCATAGGAATTACAGAAAAAAATGGCCTGCAGTTTACAAAATCCATTGTTGTCAGTACACAATTGTTTTCCTTAAATATTTTAACTTGAGGAAAAATGAAGCCCCCTAAACTTCACACAGTGCACTGAGAGGACAATGCCTAATTAAGGGGAGAAACTATGTGTCAGAACAGAAAATCCTTGTGAGCTGTTTTCCACAAATACACTTTGCTATCTCTAACATGCTGAGTTCAGAAACACTGTCCCTCAAGACTGCCTGAACAATTTATCTGCATGTTACTCCCCTAAGCCTTACCACCAAAAGCACAAAAGGCATCATGTAAGCCCTCACTCTACAGCTTCCTCCACTGGGAGATCCCAAGGTGTACATGAACAGCAAAAAGATGGGAAATACGCACATTGGGAGGACATCCCAGACAACTCCATCTTCCTCAGCAGAACTCTGCTATTTTCCCTCAAGTGTTTCTGTACATAACACTGTTCACTGCCATCAACACTCAGCCTTGCTGGTCTCCACATTCTGCCGCAATGCCCATAAACAAGGCACACTCCATCTGCACAGCCTTCAGGGGAAGGCTGCTTTTCTCACTCGTATCTGGTCTATGGACACCTACAACTGTGGAGAGCTTCGCCCAGGAGGGAAGGGACAACAGCCCTCCTGAACACCACTAAACACACCAACACCTCTGCTCTGGAGGAATGAGAGCCAAGGAAGAGACCCAGTCCAGGGCTGGTGGAGAAGTCTGAACTGCCTGCAGGAAGGCTTTGCCGTGGTACAGCACAACGTCTTCATCAGCCAGGTGCAACTGGATATCTCCCATGTTCCAGTCCAGTGGGAAGGGAAAAGGCCATCCTTACAAATGGGAACAAAGAAGCTGCCACTGGTTCACACAGCAGGTCAACACAGGTGGTGAGAGAGTTCAACTTTATCTGAAGAGCATAATCTCTCTTCTGAGGAACAGTCAGACTGTTCAAGAGCTGCTGAATGATGAACTGCCAGTTAGTCTTCCAAAAACAATGGGGTGATGAAAAATCCGGAGTAGCTTGGCTGAGCAAAGATAGTTTAGCTCTAAGAGGTAATTCTGGTAAAAAACTTTCTCTCTGTGGGCAACCACAAGTCAAGGAGAAGCTTTGGTAGCTTTCAGTAGCTTTGATATACTTTTTGAGACATGGAATGCATGGATGCTGAAACCCAAAGTCCACCACTCAGTATATTTTCTGCCTAAGCAATGGTGACACAAACTACCTCCCACCAGCTCTTCCATCTGCCCTGCTTCCAAGAGCACTAAAACAAGTAAACATACCGAACAATAAGCAATTATACCATGAATATCTCTGGAACAACACATACTTAGTGACTGAGCCAAAAGAAATGCAAACCGAAAAAGTAAGATCTCTTACTTTTATTCTCCCAAAGCCATGTCAACCCCCAGTCATAAGTTCACTAAGTGATGATAGCAACTCTGTGTTGCTCTATTGTAGAAATGGCCTTTCAAATGTCAAGGCTACAACAAAATTCATTTGACCATCTAACAGCAACTCTCCAAACACCTCAGCAACTCATGTTTAAGTGGCCTGCCCACTAAAGTGACAAATTCTTTAATTGGCTTATAAAACATTTAATAAGTAAAATCAAAACACAGTGTTAGAAGAGTGAATATGCTGCTGCAGTAACAGCCAAAGTCTCAGGTTACAAATGGAATATTTTTCTAGATCAGTCTGTGATCTGAGAAGTCGTCACAGTGTCACTCCACTCATCAACTGTAGACATGAATGAATAATTCTATCCATAGAGTAAAACCCTGGCACACTTTGGCATTTTAAATTGACTAGTACATTGAGTTATGGCACTGCCTGTGAGGAAATAACATTGTAGGCAAGAGGCCCAAGATGGAAATGAACTGGCTACTGTCCATCTGTCTTCACTGACTTTCAAAAAACTTCTCCCTTGACACCAGGAGTGAAAAATTAGGTACTAACATGTTTTTAGACTCATTGTCAAATTATCTTACTTAACCTGAAATAGGAAACTTATGGAAGTCTGGAACACTGTCTATCTTTACTCTATTCACACCTTTTAAGCTATTTGGCTACTTCTCACTGACAATTACAAGGCACATTTCTATACTGTTCCCTGTGCTATACATCTTCAGAGAAGCAGCAGAGATGTACACAGCAGTAGACTGATACAGCTACATCTACACTGCTCTGCTGGCAGTCTCAGGGCAGGCAGGAGGCCAAATTAACTACCTGTTCCTAGTTTCCTAGTTACTTACCAGGAGCATCCTGCTGGGGCCAGCTGCAGGAAAATCCCACTGAGACTCCCTGAGGGAAAACTTCAGATGTGTCCAGTGCTTAGGAAAGAAACACTCCTTTATTTCCTGTATTGGATTTGGTGGTCTTTGCCATCTCCAGGCGGGTTAACATCAGGCAGAGTCCATACATTATCCAAGGTCCTTCACTGGCACCACGTGCCAGTGGGGGCTCAGTGGGATTGGTACAGTGCCTGAAGTGACACTATCTGCCAGGGCAGAGCAGGAAGACCCCATTGCTGAGTGTTGTCACGAGGCCAGACCCTAGAGCGCCACCAGAGCCCTCTGCCTGACCACAGCACTCCTGAGCCAGGCAGCTCCATCAGCAATGGGTGATGAGAAGTCCAATCCCTGTGCTTTGGGTTTGCCATCTGCAACAGGAGCAAACAGCTCATCCATCTACAGATGCCACAGGCACACCAACACATAATTAGCCTTTACACAGCACTTGGAAAAACACACAAGAGTGCTTGTACTCTTAAAAAACCCCTGTATCCAATAAAAGGGGAGACGACCACATGAACAATTACCTTCCCTTGTTTTCCTGCACTGAAGACACACTTGTACTGCCAACGGTTGAACTCGAACTCTGACATACAATTTTGAAGCATACAACCAGAAGAGTATCCCCTAAAGCAAGATGAAGATGATTAAATGCTGAGGAAGTACATATTATTAAGGAAGGATTCCAAATTAAGAAGTCCATCATTTTGTCCTCACATCAGCAGGACCTCAACTAAAAATGTTGATGCTATAGTTGATCTACGTAGCTGCTTCTGATTTACCACACACTGCTTTCCCTTCATGATCTACTGCCTGAAAATGTTAGCCAGTAACAATACCTGTCCCATTTTTAAATCCTGAAAAAGGGAACAGCAGGGCAAAATACATGATGCCCTGAATTCCTGATTCTTAAGTATACATTCTCAAAGGGCTGTTTTAAGAAAATATTTACTTTTTGGTTGTTATGGTGATCATCTTTTCACAGCAGTTTATAAAAATAGGAATGACTAAAAATAAAAATCCAAAGGAACCTAAGGCACTAAAAAGGAATATGGCATGCAGATTTGTCTGCTTCAGAATAAATCTGCATATAGTGTCCTGCAGCAGCACGTTTTACAAAGGGAGTTAAAGCCATGAAATTAACATTTTAATGAAGTAGAGAGACCATTGACGTCAGGACTACTCACTGATTGTTGCTTCCAGGTGGCCTAATGAGATGAAAATGAAGTTTATATCTTCAGCTAGTCTAAGCCAGGCTTGTTTTCTGACTGTGATTGAATTTAAATGAGAAGATACTGCTGTGTGCAAACATGTCTAGGCTGGTAAGTAGCCTTATCAAACTTAGGCATAATAAATGCTTGATTTTAAATATTTTATGTTAAGAAAAGGGATTTCAGTCTTCCTTTCACAATTCAACATAAATGCAAAGCCGAAGTCTTATCATTAATTGTATAGCATGCCACAGCTTTTGTACTGGTTGCTCCAGGAATTCCCATATAAAATTTTTACTGCAAGATGTGCTCGTTTATCTATCCAGACACAGAAAACATTTTGCTTACGCAGGTGAAATAGGAAATTGTAAATCCAGTGTAGCCTGTGGATAACCCACAGTGATGTTTTGGCACCAGAGGCATGTCAGGCATTAAGGCACAGTGATGGAAATGTGAGACCTCCATATATTGTGAAACATAATAAACACAATAAACCAGGAACTGCAGCACATCATAAATTCCGTGTTCCTAAATGCCACTGAGAGCACTGCTTTTCATTTTCTGTCTTCACTATACATAGTGAATAGCCATGCATAAATATTTTTCATTAATTTTTATTAGAGGAATGAATTGATACTGGTTTTGCTTTAAAACCACGTTTCTACCTAGAGAGCAAGACAACCATTGTGCTGGGGACATAACCTCACAATTTCTGTGAAAGCCTGTCTACAGTTTACCACTGTTTCACTTTTAACCCTTTGATACAATATCAAAATATAAATAAAAAACCTAACCCAAAGCCAGGCTCAGTTCTTAAGACTACACATATTATTTAGGTCTAATTGTCACTTAATTCCTGGGTTGACACATCTGTGAAGTAGTCTTCAACAGCTCTAATTTCTCACTTCCAAAGACGTCCTGACACGCAATCTGCTAGTGCTGTTACAATTGATCAGCAGCAGAGACTGGAGCAGGGCTAGAGAAAGACAGAAAATAAGGTGACTGGCCCTCCAACTCAGCTCTTCTCTGTAATAGAGAGCTAAAGAACAGCTATGAGAGGACTTATTTTAGATATTCTCTTCTTTTTCCATTATAACTTCTTTACTTTTAGGTTCATAGCAAGAATAAAGGTAGCCCATCAACAGCTTCTTGCTCTTTTTAAAATCTGAAAACTTCACAGGAAATCCCCTTGTTTCTCTACAAGATGGGGCCACAAATATTTACTACTTTTAGCAGACTGCCTGTAAGCCTTTTATAGACACCAACTTTCCAGGCAAGATGCATCTCTGGATACAATATGTATATTTACATTCCTTTTTTTTTTTTTCCTTTTTTTTTTTTCTTCCCGATGGGAACAAGGACTGCTGCACATGGATTACATTTAAGGACTCTGTAACTAGGTTTAAAAAATGGCCCTGCTGGTAATGTAACAGCCATACCATGCTTAAGCTACCCCTGACCCCTACACAGCATGGCCAAACAATCCTTCTGGCCGTCAAAGTGAAGATTTCCAGGAATTTCTTCCTGTTTGAGATCTTGGTATCTACAAGAAAGTTGGTGAGGGGCTTTTTATAAGGACACGTAGTGACAGGACAAGGAGGAATGGTTTTAAGTTGAAAGAGGGTAGCTTTAGATTAGGTACTAGGAAGAAATTCTTTACTGTTAGGGTGGTGAGGCACTGGAACACGTATCCTAGAGAAGTCATGGATAACCCATTCCTGGAAGTGTTCAAGGCCAGGCTGGATGGGGCTTGGAACAACCTGGTCTAGTGGGAGGTTGCTCCATGGCAGGGCGTTGGAACTGGAAAACCATTAAGGTCCCTTCTGGACCAAACCATTTATGATTCTGTGATCTTACTAGGCATGAGGCACAGAGAGATTGTTTGGAAGGACTTCCTGGATTGTGCTCCATGCCTGGCAACAGCGACTCGTATGCAGGAAAAGTGACTGCTCGGAGCAGAAGGTACAGCTGGCGGGCACGTATTTGAGATGCTCGTGTATCATCAGCACAGACCCATGTTCTCACAGGCAAGCAAACACATCTGAGCTCAGGACTGCTCTCTGGCCCCTGGGAATGCCTTGAATATGGATCTTCTGATCCAGCACTTGTGCTATTTTAATTGTTGAGACAACTGTCCTGGAGAGAGGGCTAGAGAAGAACGTGCATGTTCAGTATGCTACCAAACCAGAAATGTAGCCTGTTCAGTGAGAGAGCAAACACCTTTCTCTCCAAAAGGAGGTTTTAAGCCACTTTTATTCCTGAGATGCAGGTGATACAGCAAAACCAATCCAGTAACATCCCACCTCTGAAAGGAATTATCTTGCTGTCTCCTGCCCTGCACTGGATGCTCCCTTTGCTTCCCCTGATCCTGCAGTGAGTCCTTTCAGCACGTGGGGCCAGCAGAATCTAGCCCTGCCAAAGAGCTGTACTGGGGCTGCTGAGGAACCTGAACCCCTGACTGTGGATGGAAATGCGACACAGGTATTCCCACTGCCAGCCCATGGAGTCAGGAGAGCTCATCAGGCTGGACTGGATGCCACAGGCACAGTATGTTCTCTTATTAGAAACCCCTTCCTTCATCCACCAAAGAGGATAAGCACTCTGTTTCCCCCACCCATCCAAGATGTGGGTCCAGGCTTGTCTTCTCAAGGCAGAAGACCCAACCTGCAGCTGACATCTGTTGTGTTGGTAAGATGCAAAAACAAGATTACACAGAACACAGCGTCTTCCTGCAATTCGTATGAATTCTGGGCCAAGGGTTGGAACATTTTTTCTTCATTATTCTCCCATTGCCTAGAGTAGCATTTTCCTCTATTAGCTGCTATTGCCTAGAACAGCATCTGGAACAAGTTAGGTAGCCAGAGGAGAGTAACAGACATGAGCTCAGTGTGTTCCCAAGACCTGATTTTCAGATACAACACACCTGCAGCTTTCAGCAAATTCATCACAGAGCTAAAGGGCTCAAAGATATCTGAAAAAATCAAGCCCACACTGATTAAACCCACTTGGGAAGTATGCCACTGCTTTGTACACACCAGCTAAATCCTCTGGAGACTTAGGAACATTTGCTCCATGTATGGATCGCAGTATTTCAGCCTGGGAGGTGACAAAGGCATGAATAACCTCAGCAAGATCCACATCCGAGAAGGATGTTCACAAATTCCTGGCTAGCAACAGATGGAAAAAACAAAGGCATGGAACCACAGCTGGTCCTTTTCTGAAATGGTAAAGGACCCACGAGGACCTCTGAGCTACAAACTCCAAGAGAAGTGAGGCACACACCCTCCCTCCTCCCTCCAGAGGTGTAGGCAGACAAACACACTCTGCCCACCACCTACACACATCACTGCCATTCAGAACCAAGTTTCTTCACCACTGACAAAACACAAAAGAGTTTGGATTACGGAACAAGTACCTGCCTTGTGTGCTTTATCACAAACGTCCCCAAACTAGGTGAGCAGAAAACACCAATGACATACTCAATTTGAGATAAAACTGTGGGGTTTAGCACTTTTTAATCCTCCCCCAGTATCCTTACGCACTCATTTATCTAGAACAGCAAAAGTTTCAGCATTTTCCTGAAGTTAAAAACTTGCAGGGAGGAAGAAATCCATAATAAATATCACTCTGTGCCATCAGCTCAGCTCTGACACCTTCACACTAACTAAAAGCTTCCCGTTGTCGATAGGAGATACTCAGAACAGTGCAGTGCCTCAAGGGAAGAGCAGAACCAAGACTGGGCTACACCACTGCCTCCAGAGGTGAAAAGTCCTAAACTCCTGGATATTTGAATTTTACAGATTCCATCTTAAAAGCAAAATAAAAGCCCAAACAGAAAAACAGGTGGAATAGCTCCTTAGGTTTTTTTATTCCCCTCGACTAGCAGAAAAAAGCCAGAATTGACTGCAATTTCTAATTTTAGGTTTGGAGGTTCTTTTTTTTTTTTTTCCCCCAAACTGAGGGCCTGTGTTTCAATACAGCAATTTCAACAAGGTGCTTCCTGCCTCCCATCAGTCACCCAGCTCTTGATCTTAACTGACGGGGAAGTCACAAGACACGTATTTTCTTTATTACCCTGCAAGATGCTTAAAGCTCCCTCTATGACATATTGAGCTGATATTGTCTTAGTAAATACAGCATTTCTGCCTTTCAGTGCTTTTCAGTTTCAAAGTAAGAATTTCTACGGAAGGCTTAATACATACACTTGTAAACTGACAGATCAAACAGCGTTTACACTTGATGCAACATAATTACTTCTGCTACAGAAAGCATTGTTGAAAATGAGTAACCATGTTTTTTAAAAAAAGAAAAAAACCCAACCCCTGCTCTGCCTAGTCCTTCACTCTTGCTTCCTTGACTTTCTACTGCTTTCCAAGTGGCAAAGTGCTTGACCAAAGAATTAACTGCACAGACAGAAACAGTAACTCAACCCCACCCAGGGTTGTTTATAAGAAACCATGAGAGGCAGGTACCTACTCAGTAATAAAACTGAGCAAACATCCCTGCAAAAAACCTGGTTCAGACAAAGAAAAAGAGATTTACCATCAAAGGGGCATGGAAAAGACAAGCCTGAACTAGACAGAGGCATTCTCCTCCATGACTCTAGCTACAGCTACGAAAAAGTACTTATAAAATGCTGGTTAAAGCATTTTCTCAAAACCAGGACGTACTTTGTGCACTTAATACTTGGAATTTACAATGCTTTAGGAGACAGGAGTATTTTCTCCACACAAAATATGTACAAAAAACATGCATGCTTAAACCTGTCTAATTATATTTTCTGCCTTTATGAAACACATCTAGAATTCCCATCCTCAGATACACCTAGGATTCTTTATTATAAATGACGTGACTCACCCATGCACGTGTAATTTGCCAAGAACTGCATGGCAGGCACATTACTGGCAACACTGCACGTGAATTACCTCAGTCCCTCCTCTCCCACCCACCACCCTGATCTCCAAAGTGTTAAAGTTCAAAGAGTCTTCAAGCTGCCTTTTGGGAATGCTCCCACCACATGCAAAATGAGCAAAGTTCTGCATGGAAACCATTTTCTTTCAGGGAGGATCCATATCTTTTTGTCTGTTTATCATGTATGCTCTGTGCTTGGCAGGTAAGAATCAAATGTTTGGGTCCTGGTTGGAACCTGCACAACATTTTTACAATGCAATTCAATACAATGACTTTCAGTTTTATGGATGAATCTCAAAACAACCTGGTGGGTTCCAGGGAGGCTCTCACTAGGACAGAACACATAATTTATCTTTAAAATTAGCCAGACTGGTTGCTTAAAAGCTTGATTCAGGTTTTTAAATGGTTTCTATGATGTTTCAGTGCTTGCTTCTGAAATTCAGCTAAGTGTAGTAGATCCACTTTTTTCTGTTGCTTAGCTGAAGTACTCAATAGTTTAAGGATGCCTCACTCACACAGAACTTGAGTTTGTACTTTTCCATTTCTCAAGTGGAAACAAGATCACACAACTAAATGGTATGTTCACTTCTCGTTTCGTGCACAGAATTGCAATCAAATGTTCAACTCATACATATAGAGAAGAAATCAACAAAGGTTACAGAAAAGTTATTTTTATATTCCACTCCAAAATAGAAAGGGGCTATTTGGAAAAGATAATGCAGCCGCTCTGAATTAAGGATGATTGCATTGCATTTGGTGAGGTCAAAATCTGCATTTCTTAACCACATTATAGCACTGGATATCCAGTGTGTGAAAAAGACCCCAACACAGTTACTACACAAAAGAATGGCCAAGTCTGGTTTTGAGAGAAAAGCAAGGACAATTATAACCTACTCTGGCATTCTGGAAACGTATTTTCATATACCAAAACCTACTAAATTAGCCAAAACATGAATGCAATTAAGAGTTTTTAAAATTTACTATTAAAAGTATCAACTGCTGATCTGGAAAACTACATACATATACACACACACACACACACATATATATATATATGTATGCAGCAGTATCTGTATATCTACATGTCTTAAAAAACCAAGTTGAAGGTTTTTAATCCTGTGGTTTTAGAGTAAAAAATTATTCCAATTGAATAGAAAGTGACTACTGGCAGCATTTTATTAAATGTGCAAAATGTATTTGGAGGAAAATAAATAAAACAGAAATAAAGCATGTGTTTTTTTAGTTGACAGGGTAACTAATAAAAAGATATTGTGTTTCAACATGTTTGAAAGAAAGAAGATGCCTGCAGAAGATGAATTACATAAAGAATACTGTTTGGGTTTCATATAAATTGCTTTATTTTTATTTTCAGAGACCTAATGTACTAACAGTCCTGAAATCAGATGTGCATCACTCGTCCTGGGTATTTGTGCAGTCCCTTGACCACAAATGAAATTGCTAGATTAGGATCTAAAATTTAAAGAAGCCCCTTTCACCTCTTGTACCTGTTTATTCATATGCACTGCCTTGAACAGTTTACAACCCCTCTGTGTATGCTTATTAATTTTCCCTGTGCCAGCTGTATCTTTCATTTCTCCTTATTTCCTGCAATCCACAAACCACATTCTGTGCAGGCAGAGGAAGCCATGGAGTGGCCGAATGCGCTTGCTGAGGAAGAGAAGCAGAGCATTACATAACGTGTTATTCTCCCCTCACATACGTTATTTGGTTTTCTCAGACACACGGTTATCAAACGAGGAACACAGACCCCATGTCACTATTTGCTGGCACATGCAGTTGCTGTAACAGGACACGGGTCAGTCATTTTGCATACCCCGACCTACAGTTTGCTTAAGCCCACCTATCTTTAGTGCTATAATTTTTAAAACCAGCACTAAAGGTTATTTTGATAGATTTGACTTAGCTCATGATTAAAAGTATTACCTCTAACATTTACCAAAAAAGACTCCTAAATCTTTGTTTTTTAAAATCTGCCAGTGAAGCTAGGAAAACCTTAGCTTTTTTTTACAGTTCTAAATTGAAAAGATTTAAAAAAAGATAATACCTTTTAAGTTGCATCTCACAGACCCTTAGTCCTCACTGGAAAATGTTTATATAACATTTCCAAGTTATTCTATGTTGATATATAGACCCTGAATTTTATTAACAGAATTTAGTGTGATCAAAATCCCAGTAGGGTATGCTGACATTGCTCTCCCTCCAGCTGCTCTTCTCCATCTGAAATGTTCTCCTGTCCATAAACAGGAAAAACTACTAAGAAGCCGACAGCATCATATGCTGCAGACACATGTATCCCTGCAAACGTGCAGTTTACAATATCAACATCTGTATGGAAAAAACCACACGGAAAACAAAGCGGAACATTTCGTAACAAGATTAAACAAAAAAAACCCTCTTAACAATTAAGCAGTTTTTCACTGAAGAGCTGAAGCTTATTACAAATATCCTGTCTAAAAGTATCAGAATGTCCAGATGCAGAAACAAAGATAATATACAAAGACAGATGTCACTCTGAGGATGGTGCTGAATGCAAAAATGCCCATTTTTACAACTACTAAAACACAACAGAGTGTGTGCAGGAGGTGGAATCCTTCTGCCAAATGGATAGAGGAAAAAAAGAATTTCAATATGGGATCTGTCCAGAGAAAGAGGTCATAGAGAAGAGAAAGGAGAAAAGGTCACATTCAAGCTTTTAATAGGCAATAACATTTTCTGGAGGATATAATTCCAAAACTATTTGGCAAAACTTCAGGACATCCATCAGCACAAGCAAAATGAGGGTCAGTTGGCTATTCTGTGAAATATTGAGCATTTTATGAGTCATAAATTTAATAAAATGTGGATGTGCTAAATTTACTCCACTCCCAAGTCACACCCTTTTTTGGTAACCTCTGTCCATGATATTCTTCAATGCATCAATAATTGGAACCCTCCAAAAAAACTAAACTCAAAGGAATTAAGACTGAATAAAACCAGACAATACATGAAAACTTAAGTCCCATTTAAGGTTACAAAAGAATAGGGTAAAAACACAGACACACACACACAAAAAGACCAGATATGCTGTTTTTGCTACAGGGTTGTAATTAGTGATGGGAGAACCAATATTTCACAAGGCTCCCACAGTTAGAGGATCAGAATCTCAGGAAGAATTTTGCCAGCCTCTGATGGACGTTGTGCAGTTATTTTACTGAAAATCCCAATATTTAAGCTAAGCCATTTCCTCACATACTTGGTACATGACACTACAAAGCTGCAGAACGTGTCCCTCCAGTCTGTCTGCCCATGACCTCACTGCCACAGCTCACAAGAGTAAACTTTGCTACACAGATTTATAGCAGGTACAAATCCATGTTCCTCTCTGCAGTAAACCAGTAATGATCTAGGTGGCAGACTCAGGGCATTTACATCTTTTGGAGATTCCTAGATAGGCTGGTTATTCCACAATTTCTTTGTTTCTTGTATCTCTCTCCGAAGCAGCTGCTGAAGGAGTTTGGATACAAGTTATTTTATTTTCCTTTTCTTTAAAAGATCTTTGCCACTGCTCTGCAATGCCTTCTCAAAGCCCACCCTCTCAATCACAATTTCAGTGGACTGTGCTCCCTTTCCTGAAGTCTTCAAAGAGAGCATGGGATCTGCTGCTACTCTATTCCTTTGCACTATTCTGCCTGATATTCTGCACTTTTATTTTGACTGTGAGTTCTTTGGTTCAGCAATTAAACTTACAGTGGAATGGAGGAAGTACTATGGTTATATCAAAAAAATCCCAGAGTGATGTGCCCCAAACAAGCCAGACTTTACACGAGTTACTAAGAGGTGGAGACTCAGGCACAATTTGCAGAGGGTCTCACAAATATGCTCCATTACAGTTTTAAATATTTCCAGGAAGAAAGTCAGTAGTGGCAAAGGGACATTCTGTAGATCCTAAGACTTTTATTACCTACAACCTAGTCAGACTCATGAAGAAAACACTGGGTGGAGTGGGAGGGCAGGGGAAACAAGACCTAATTCAAGAAACCACCAAATAGAAGCTTTTGCTCAACCAACACTTACATGCTCCCTTTCCAGGAAAACAAGAGAGAAAAAAGGCGACAGAAGGCTAAGCAGAACTAAAACTGGCAAAAAGCCAGGTTCCCAAACAAACCTTCATGTAAGAAACCATATCAAAACCACTTATGGATTAATAGACCTTTAAAGACATTGTTTTAAGGAAACCCTTCTGTGGGTGAGGCTTTGAATTTCAAGCTCCAGCCAAGGAAGAAAAGCAAAAAATTTTCTTGGAAATTCAGAGGAGAAAATAGGTTAACACTGTTTTACAAGGATGACTTAGCCTGTATTTTGGTGTCTTTCAAAAACCACATTTGTTTTTATATTCACTTATTACAACTGCCTGCATATTTCCTTACGAGTTTCAATTCATCAGAGGTTCTCGGAGAAGTGACAGCAGTCAGCACAAAATGAACTGATTTCTTAAACTGCCAGAACAAGTCACCACAGGTGACAGATCTTGTGTTACAGATACACGTAATTACTCTTCAAATCCCCAAAACAATCTTCTGAAAATACTCCTGCTTAGTTAAACTCAGGGGTGGTCAATAAAAAAGGTACTTGCTGCTAAGACTGTGGCTGCAGATAGGTGGGTTCTCATTGTTACCCTGAAGTTGGTTGCACCCACAGGTTCAGCTTTTACAGCTCCTTTTAAAGTACTCACATCTTAAATTTAAATTATGCAATCTCTTGCAAAATCACTAAAATTGCAACTGCTGGTAAGGCTACCAAACAATCTCATTAACGTGCAAAAAGTTATTTTGTTTCTCTCTAAGGGTTTTTGTTTGTTTGTCTGGAGTGAGGAGGATATTTGCTCATTTTAGAATGATCCTGTCTCACATGAAGTACAGCAGGCCATGTCATGATTTTGTCAAAACCATTTCTTTATTATGGTCATTACAACACACAAGACACTGCTGACTTACTAATTTCAAGTTAAGTAGCTTTAAATACAGGATAATAGCCACATTTAGTGGAACATTTAGTTTCTTTTGTTATGACCCCTGTTGTTTAAAAAGCAAAACCGGATTAAATCACACAAGTAGTATTTGTATATGAAAGAGCATACATTAAACAAAAAAAAGTGATGAAGTTCTATAAATTCTGGGTAAATATATTTTCTCTTTTTGTATTTCTAACACATTCATTTTCAAAGGGAGACTAATCCAGAAATGGAAACTACCCGTATTTTACTAAATTTATCTTATACCAAGCATAGTGTTTTTGTTAAACTTAAAAAACCCCATAAAATACCCAAAGAACCTCACAACCTAAAAGCTGCTTTAGAAAAGAAAAATATTTGACTGTTCCTTGTTAAATATATATAAGGAATTGCACTGACAGGTTGGATAGGGCTTTGAGCAACCTGGTCTATGGAAAGTGTCCCTGCCCATGGCAGGCGGGTGGAACTAAATGATCTTTAAGATCCAACCCAAGCCTTTCTATGTGTGTATGATTCTATACTTTTTGGAACCTTAACATGGGGCTTGAAGAGTTTGAGATGGTAACAGTCTGACCAGAGCATCAGGAGGCATTTATACTTGTTAACACCTGTGGGTTATGTTTTTGATTCATCTCTATCAACAAGACACAAACAATTTAAGAACAGCAACGTCAACACCTAATGTCAAGCTGACTTCTAATGAATTTGTGTGTTTTCCTCAATCAACACAAATAGAGCATTGAATTCTCAGCAACCTCTGCCCATATACAAGAGGAGGCAGCAAATACTAAATTTCAGGAGAAGATAATCAACTGGAGAAAAAAGAAGAGTATCCCAGAAAATAGTCAATGTGCCAGATTTACCAATTTATTCTGTAGCCCAATGAACATATGAGTGCAAAGAGGAGGTTTTGCAGAGTTCTGGACTCTTCATGTGCCCACTCCCCACCAAAAGTTAAACAGCTCAATATCCCATGGTCTTTCCAGATGTATCAAACTGAGTCATGTGCCTATTCATATATGTAAGAATAGATTATTTTCTTTGCCAACTGGTCTGATTGCCCTGCTGCTTTAAGTGAAGCTATGGCACTTGAGCTGGCATTCACCACTGTCATCAAAATGAAACAGCTTCATCCACCTCCCTTATTTTCTGGCTCTGGCATTGCAGGTTTGCTCCTTCCCCCTACAACCACTGTGATGACACCAAGATTTGCAGGCCAGATGGTGAATCATATAAGAAAAATTCTCCTGTTGTAAACCAATCCTTTTCCTGTATTTTTCCCAAGTGGCAGTCACTGGTTTACACGCACATAAAACTACAGAGTTGGTTGGTTACAAAGCTTTTGGGTGGACTTAATAATCTCCCCCTCCCCTCTATCCTGGTTGTGTAACTTGTTGAGAAGCAAAGCAACTTAAGAATGGCTTTCTGGTTTATCCTTACTAAAGTTTAGCTGGGAAGGAAAAACCTGACCTTCCAAGTGCAAATCCAAACATTCTGGCTAAAAGAAGTGCAAATACTTGACTGGATGTACAGTGACAAATCTGTATATATTTCAAGGGAGATGAACTATTTCACCCCACCTCAAGATCCAGACTTGCAAGAGTAGGAGAGGCGTAAAAGCAGCAGATCTGCACAAAAGTCAGTGAGAGCTGCATTCAACTTGGAAGGCTGCGAAATAGCTTTACCCATAAAGGGCAAGATGCTATTAGTAACAAAATTCTTCACATTCCTTTCACAAAAAGATGTTTCCTATTGCAAGACGATATCCTAACAAACCAGCCTTAGATGGTTGCATTGAATCTGCACAGTGGCAATGTCAACATAGCACACGTTCTCCCCACCAAGCAAAAATAAAAGTAGGACAGATTGTCCAGTCCAGATTGGGCTATTTGGTCTAAAGATAAAAGTTCCTGAACACCATTTTTATGCTAGTATGAAACAACTCAGATGACAACTGCCAATTTCTTTTACTATAAAGCAAGCTTAGTACCTTCACATTACAATTTCCCAACTCTTTCATTACAAGAACCTACTGTAATTGCTATGTGCAACATCAAGTTTAAACCACTTGGACTGAAGTGGTTTAAATTTCCAGGCTCTTTCAGACTCAGTTTTTTTCTTTTTTTTTTAAGGGAAGAAGGAGCACCACAACCTCAGTTAAAGCAATTCTGCTATATCAAAGACTGAGGATATGGAAAAAATGTTTTTGTTACTTAAAAAGTCACAAAGAATTTCAGATGGTTTGCTCTTTGGAAAGGAATAACATCCCCAAGCCTTGGAACTGGAACTTGAAGTTTGGCAGGAGATGGTACTTGTGTCAGTAATATGCCTTTTGCCAACTTTCAAGAAAACATCCCAAATTTGGCCAACAACTACGAGCCTTTGAAGAATCTTAGTTTTGCACACGCTCAGTAAACATTTCATAGAGTTTACAGCTGAAATATAAGAAGACTCTGTCCTTATTGAGTATTCCCAACTTCTAGTCCTCAGCTCATGCACCATTCCCTCTGAGTATAGGAACATGCTAATCCCCATCCCCTTGTGGCTCCTGCGTGTGACCACCCATGCAGCACGGGGAAGGAAGCCATCTGATTCAGATGCGAAGATGACAACTATTTAATAACTCTGGAAGGGAAATTGGCAGCCAAAGCAGAGACCCAGCCTGTGCAGGGATGGTGGCAGTATCTGTTGCGTGATCGGCTGTTGATTTACTGTTTAAAAAACACCAGTAGTGAAGAACATTAGGCTGTAAAGTTCATTACTCAGACCTAGGGAAATGCCAGATCTAAGGTTGCCTCTGCCTGTATGATGAATATTATCTTTAGTTCTGTGATGATAAACTACTTTGCCCCAGGACCTGAACTTGCAGTGGATCAGCTGTGTAACAACTGAATGCACGAGCTTTGCTTCATCTGCTGCAGGACCAGAAAGGTCTGCAACAAACAAAACTGAGGCGGGGTTCAACAAACAAAACTGAGGCACAAGTTCAACTTTAGGCAGCTGAGTCTCAAACCAATCTTCATGCTAAATAAAACTCAAGAGAACTGTATGCTATTTCTGCCTTTTTCATAAACAGACTTGAATTTCTCATCTTCTGGCTTGGCTGACTGGAAGTTTCTGGGGTCAGTTTTGCAGTGCTGCTGAGCACCCCCTGCAAGGGGCACAGAAAGCACCACGACTGGAAAACAAGCCCACAGGCGGCTAAAACCTGACTTTACTCTTGCTGCACATTTCCACTTCCCACAAACATGAGATAAATACAGGCATAGTGAAAATAAACTCTTTCAAAATCAGGAAGCACTCCAGTAGTAGTGCAGCAAGCAGCAGACATGCTAATATAGAAAATCTGTTTTCAGAGAAGAGTTTGAATAATGCAGCATATAAGTCCTGGGGCCACATACTGAAGATGAAGAGAAAACAAAATATTTAAAAGTTGCTCCTTCAGTGAGTGCTCAATGAGGCAGAGGATGCGTGTGTGGAAAGAATGGCATGCAATCATTTAGCTAAAGACCAGATCATCTCATATATACATGTAAGAAAGCCAAATGAAGATTCCACAAATAGCTTTGTGATGTCTGCTGACTTCTGAGTGTCGAATTTTGCAAACACTGGAATTTTTTTTTTCTCTCTTTTTAATTTTGCTTTCATTGTTGGTTTCATCCAATTAAAATTACCAGTCCCTCCAACTAATGGAATATAATAGTTTAGACCCTGAAATGTGATTAAAAAATCTGGTCTCAGCCTTAAAGAATACATTAGGCCTTCAAATATTCAGTTCTGCATCTGCTTTTAAATTCAAAGCTGAGAGCTGATCTGTGTAGGAAGACTCAGATTTTGTAATGCCAATAACCAAGTCTTAGCACTTTCCGTGTATAAAACCAATGCTTGTTAGTAACTATAAAGCTAATTCACTATGATTTTTCTGATTCAGTTTCTCAGACATTTATAAGTAAAATTATTCATTTACTTTATACTTTAACTCCCTGTGAAAATTGTAGATTTGGAAACTAGCTAAGGAAGAAGCATTAGAATTCTGTCATGTTGATTCTCAGCTCTATTGTTAAAGCCTCAATGACAAACTTTGCACATGTGAACTGTTTGCAATAAAAGCCTATTTTTATTTTGGCCATTATAACACGAGCTCAGTTGATGCATCTAATTTTTGTTAATCATCCCTAATATAAACAGCTGTCCTCAGCCCTTCCCCAGTTACTCAAACCTTTCTAATACACAGCACCGTATAACACAGAGGTAAAACACTCTGCCCTGCATGCCTCTGGCAGTTTATTTACTGCTGATTAAGGACTCCTGTCTTACAGGAAGCTGAGTGGTGGCTCCACTAATCGAATTCAACAGTAGATTAGAAAGCAGGAATAGCACTGAATTGGCAGCTTCAAGCTGAACTCTGTGTCATGACAAACTCTTTGACAGGCACTGATCTAAATTCCTTGGGATTTGTACTGCAAACTTGAATAGCCATATGCTTTACCATTGAAACGTGCCAAAGGCACCTGTTCTTTCACAGTGTTTGAAGTTTGTTTACCAATGCATATTAATATAGATTTAATAATGGCTTTAATACCCTCCTCCCTGACCCTCAAAGACTAACAGCTTCAAGAGAGGTTTAAAAGGTCTATACATCTACATCTGAACTTTTTATGTGTCCATGGACAATACTGAAATGAGCAGCATAAATAAACCATGTATAAAATCATGATAAACATTGCCACCTGTCAAGCAGTCTGCAGTAGAAGGCTAAAGACAAATGCACCTTTTTTTGAACCTTTTCCTTCTCCTCAGTGCTTCTCAGTTTTTCTTCTCCACTCAGACACCACAAGTGAGTTTTCTATCTTCCTGAAAACAGGCTGCTCTCTCTCAGCTGGGTTTGTGCTGGAGCAGTTCCCCCAGGGAAGCAGCGTGGTGCAGCTGAGCCTGCCCTTGGAGCATCTCCACCTCTGCCAGACCAGACTACACACCTCACATTCTCGTGATAGGGAGCACTTCTTTTCAGTACTTCCACAAGGTTTTGGAAATAAGGTAGTCCCTACACAATCTTGGCATTAACTATGCCTTCTTACCACACTGATTCAACACTAGCCGCTATAATCATTAAAAGAGGTAACACAGACATGAAACCCACCAAAGAATTAAATTAGCGTTCTCAACCCTAAATTGTCTGATTGTTTCTGGACAAGATGATACCTATGAAGACCATGTTTTTACTGTGAATAAAGCAGACATTAAAATATCTACCCAGGAAAAGACTGTCTAAGTAGAAAGGCTCTATTTCAAGTGTGAATTTTCTGCTTTGTTCTATTCAAATGCAAAGTAGTGTTGTTGCTTATTATATTGCCACTTTCAATGTTGCTTAATTTACATAAAAATTAACTAGACTCTTCTTTTGCATGCATCAAGTATTCATGGTTAGCTGTCTATGTATATTTAATATATTTCCATGTCATCATCCATTGCTAGGTAATTAGTTCCTGGAACTCTTACTGTGTTTCAAACAGTGAAACGTAAGAAGATCTTATTTAACATCAAGTTTCCATTCAACAGCTGAGTAGCAATTTCCCACTCATCTTCACCTCTTCTGTGTTTTGATTCCTTTCTTCTGATGTTTTACACTTAAAGGGGATACATATCTCAGTTTCACTCAACTGAGTTCAAACACACACCTAAGCTCTCACCTCTTTTATATTGCTTTTCGTCAAAGTCATACTGCTTATCCCAACATACTGACATACAACACAGTTTTGCAGAGGAACCCTCACTGAAATTTAGAATAAACACATCAATACCTATTTGACACATTGCGATTTAAAAAATTGCTGTATATGGACATTATACAAGTTTTTTGTCACATACAAGAACACATGCAACCACCTTTCTAGTACAGTCAGTATGAAATCTTCTACCAGCTTCAACAACTGACAGATTCTGCAGAGATCTGGTGCCCAGAACAGACACTTAAAGTTATCTTAACACTATCTTGCACTAAAACCCACTCAAATTCCTGCAAAGGCATTTCTTCCTTATGACCAGGTAAGACAGAACTCCTATATTAAAAAAACAAAAAAAAAACCCCAAAAAACCAACAAACCAACAAAACATTGAAGATGTTTGTATTCTCTCAATTTCTTTGAGAGTGACCAGCTGGCTGGCTGTCATCTAAAACACAAGTTTGGGGGACTCTATTATTCATGTCTGCTTATAAAACGGAGAGCTAATCGAATTTCACTCAAAATGTCATCTGTGGGGTGCATTATTTATATTAAAAAAAAAAAAAAAAGGAATGAAATATATCTCAGCAGGGTTGAGTTGGAAATTTTACTATCACAAGTGTCTGCTGTGTGGCAAGAAATTTGATCCATCATACACTGGATTAAAACACTATTGTATTGTGCAACTTCCAGACACCAGCACAACCAGGGCTGCCTTGGATGGAGGAATGCAGAGCAGAAGTCTCACAGACACTGCAGAAGGGAAACACCTGACCTGCAGCAACTCTGTGGAAGAAAATTAGCAAAGCATAATGTTTTTCATGCTTGAGAGAAGGGCCTATCCAAATTATGGTTTCTTTCGAGAGAACAAGCTGAGCATAACACACAGAAATTACCAGGAATTAATTGCACTGTAGTCAGTACCAGAGCAAGAATGTGGTGGTGAGTGCACAGGGAGTAGAAAGCAGAAGTGTCCAACAGACAGAATCAGGAAAGGCTTGAGATTTCTTAATTCTCTCGAACTTGAAAGTTTCCTCCCTCTGCTTTCAGATGAAGACAGAAAAAGCAAGGCATAGTGATATAAGAGAGAAGCAACACTGAAGAACGAACTGTCTCCTGCAGAACTGCTGTTGCCACTTTGCACACTCTTCCAGGCCCATCTGAGGCAGGGGCATCAGGACATGCAGAGGACAGGCCCATAGTGATTTAGAAGGATTACATGAAAGTGTATTTGGAGTGTTTAGAGCAGGGAAGCATAGGAAGAGATCCTTCCTAAAATTCCTGCTAGTGTTCTAACCAAGTATGTAGAAAAGACTGAGAATTTGGATGATCCTGAGCTATTGTGTAACAGTATGCACTGTAATTCACCTAAGAGATCCTACTGGCTGATAAAGATGATGTACCTGGGCATCAGGCTCAAATATAAGCACAGTTCAGGACGGGGTACACTGGCAAAGGCAGCAAATTCCAAAGCTGCTGTAGGCTGCCAGAAGGTCAGCTCCATTTTAGCAGAACTGCATACTCTGTTATGAAGGCTGGACTAATTTGACCACTGTGACAAACACAGGTGCCCTGTGGTGACAATAGTTACAAAAAGGTACTCTGCTTCCTCATCTACCCCTTCCTCGTCAGCACCTTGCATCTGACGGCTTCCAATTAATCTGTTTCAGTGCCAAGGTTCTGCTGATAACCATCTGTTCCTCTGGACTGGATTGCTTCAATCTCATTTTACCTTGGTTGATAAATCAGAATGTTTGTGATCTTCATGTAAATTTGACCACAAATATGCAGATATATTAGTTACTCCTCTTTGGTTTTAACCAAAGCAGACTATTATGGAAAAACAACAGAAAGAATAATTTATCTCATCTGTGTCAGCATTTTGTTTCTCTTGTAACTTTAAGTAACTCCTTTGGTTTATTCCTATTTAACCAGGCTCCCTAGTGTATTTATCTGGTTCTGAACATTCTTTTGTATCATAAACACTCCTGAAAATAATATCTTACAAATTACAATATTAGCCTGAGAAAGACACTTTATCCTTACACTATACTAAAGCCAGTTTGAGAACAGTCATATTTAAATATGCTACAAAATTCACACAACACTTTCAAACATGACATTTGTTTCCCCAAACCTTATTTCCAGAGAGTAAGAATACCTTCTTCTCAGAGTTCATTGTAATGCTAATGAAAACCTTTTTTCATACTGACTTAGTTGAAGGATATCCTGTCCTTCTGCTGCATTATTAATACTGCCAAACCACTGGAAAACTAATTGCAAATGCCAATTCACTTAGTGCTATCATTCGGCTCTACAGAATTTTCCATTTTAGCTACAGTGTGTGCTAAGTAGCAGACAAAATATATTTTACATGCAGGTCTCAACAATCTTTGTTTATTTTGTGACAAAAGACCAACGAGCATACTGCTCATGTTCTTATTTGTTTATAATTGCTTTCTTAGTGTGTTTAATATTTTTCAGAGAATGATTTTTGTGAAGTGTCATACTTCTGGGATTAAAACTATGCTGGTGCTCCTTTTCAAGATAGTTCTTGATTTTTTTCTACATCAGGTATACATAGCAAATTTCACAGTGGAAAAAGCAACATGACATTTTTGCTCCATAAAGCAGCAGTAAAATTTAGTAATGAAAGCCAACGAAGAAATATATCACTTGAAAATGAGAAAAAATTTTGTGTGGTCTTTTATTTCTTTGTTTGTTTGGGAGGTGTTTTTAATTTTTTTTTTCTTTTTTTAAAGAGAACAAAATCTGAGAGCTAGACGCCTTTTATGTAATGGTGTGCAAATATCCCATTTGAAAAACCACTCTTTCCTGAAGTGTAGTCTGGATTACTCACAGACATAAACCCCATTACCGTATTTCCAAGATGTGGATATATGCTCTGCTGTCAGAGTATACATCTTCAAGCCTCTCATTTCTTTCATCTAGCTCCACTACTTCCATTCTTTTGCATTTGCCACAACTCTTCTACTAAAATAATGAAAACATCTTAGGAATGTGTTTCTGGGCAGCAAAATATTTTGAGAAAACAATGCTGAAATAACAGCTGTAGAAGAGTTACTATAGAATTTTTGAAAATGAAGGCAATATTTCTGGAGTTATAACCAGATACTCCCAAATTCCAGCTTTCTCCTAGAAAGAAACTGTTCATTTCCTCAGGTTCACACCTCTTGAGCTCTTCCAGAGAACATTACAGATTACAGAATTTGCTTTATTCTTTCATAGTTTTTCACACAGGTGATCAACTTCAAAACCCTGCCAGTAAAAGGTTCCCATACTGACTTTTTTTTATTGTTGTTTGAAATGAAAAAGCATGAAATAGATTGTTAGAAGTTTGTCATTCTAAGCAAAGAAAATACCAAACTGGCCAAACACATTTGTTCTCTTGCTCCAAAGCGAACACCACAAGAGGGCTGCATTCCATCTCCCTTTCTGAAATTCCCATTTCTTCTCAGTATTTGGTTATGCAATCTGAATGCCTGACACTTTGCTCCTGTTTTACTTTGAAAAGATGCAGTGCCTTCTGAGATCGTCTCACTTTTAGATCACGACAGAGCACCCCGACAGCAGATCCCCAAACAGTTTCCAAGCAATGTGCACCTACTCAATAGAGCTCCTCCTCTCACCCAGCTAAGAGGCAGCTATGGACCTTCACCAAGAGGCCAGTGAAACTCATTCTGAACAACAATCTCTTCAGTTTGGGTGTAAAGTAGCCCTTGTCTGGCCACAGTGCTTTCAGTCAGCTTATAGGGAGTGGCAAAGTAAAATCATTTTGCTTGTAAAAAATCATGGGGCATATATCCTTATGCATAAAATCACAAAGGCTAACATTTGTTTTCTGTAACTGTATTAATGAAGTTTTTAGAACATGATCCTCATCCTAGACAGTCTGCTAAGAAAGACTGAAACCAGCCACCAAAACTCCTCTACGTACATATGCACAGTTCTGTATGTACACAATACACCAGACCTTACAGGAAAGATCCCCACCATTTGAGTTACAGGCACATTATATTCTATCAGCATTTTGGCTGTTCAGTTTTAATGAATTCTGTCCACTGCTATCCAAACAAGAAGACATGAAAAACAATATGCTGCTGGTTGATTATGACATGTGACAGAATACAGAAAAGTGCAAGACTGAAAGTTAAGAGAATTTATCTCTTCAAGAAGGAGAATAATCCTTTGAACATGTTCTATCTTAACGTACAACACTGCTATTATAAATCAGATATTATGTATATATTTGAACATTGAGTGCATGCTTACGTGTGTGTCTCAGTGTGTAATGTCAACCGAATTTGCCAGCACCACAGGTAGCATAAATCCTGATGAATCTCCACAGCCTCTCAGTATGGATGGGAATGTATTATTAACATGTTTATCAAATATTTGCAATGCTGTGGACATGCAGAGTGCACTGTTTGAGACAGCTGTGGCTTAACTGCTACCTACTCCAAGAAGGCTCATACACCAGTGAGATGGGTGTTCCAGACACACCAAAACAAAATACCTGCCTCAAAAAGACATGGGCCTCACAGACAGGGTGTGAAACAACAGGGAGGAAAGAAGGAGCCACAGAGCTGCTGAGCATAGGTTTCATTTAATTCTCTGATACGTGCTACAAGAGCAGCAAAGCAAAGGGCTGACAGGGGAAGCCAGGGAGCTTTCAGGTCTTTTGGAAGGAATGCTTTTTGGATAAGTGAAGGCAGAAGTCGACTGGTTAAATCACAATGGTGCTGCTGACAGGATGAACCTGGAGAGCACTTAGGGAAAGAATCCTTTTGAGGGATGATTTTTCAAAAGCATCCAAGCAGATTAAAAAAAGCCACTAATTCTTATAGGTTTTTAAATGGGACTTATGTCCCTAAGGTCTGCCCTCTGTGTGTTTGGCTTTTAAACGTCAGTACCCATAGCAACTTCCAGGCAACACAAACGTGCCATTGCTCACAAATTCCAAAGTCTCTGAAGCATTCTGAAAATGTCTCTCTTCTTTTCATTTATTGTGCATGCTCTTCTCTTCTCCTAATAGATGTCCTTACTGTCTGTGCCATGCCAGAAACCATCCGGCCAGGCTGGCTCCTTTCAGAGCACCGCAGTGAAGGATCAGTGATCAGCAGAAGCCAGAAGGTTGCTCAGGTCCCTGCTTCTGGAATTATTTTATAATTATCAAAAGCATTTACGTTTATTGTTATACTGCAAGGTCAATACTGACTACCTAGACAAACAAAATGACAGTTTTGCATAAGTCTAAATATACATGACATGCATTTCAGAGATGCTTATTTTAAGATACTATTTGTTTTTAATGGTATGAAATAGGGCTAGGGAGAGACACTACTGATTTGAATGTATATTGAAACAGTTCTCCAATTCTTAACAGACAGCCATTCTACAAATAAATGAATTTATGGGAAAATATATTAAAACTCTGTAACTGTAATATACTTCATTGTAACACCTAATGCACATTGCACAGCACTTCAAATAACTGCCATGGCACATAGGCAGTAAAGGGAAACCCTTCCTATATCCCACCAATGTTTAGTGAGAACACTGAGAGCCAAGACCTTATTTCCTGCCCTCCAAAATCCTGCAGTTCAGAAAAAGGTTGACAAAATAAGTCCCAAAGACAGAAATATTTCAGATTACATATAAAGTGATGAATGAGGTGTAGAGTTGAATTTATGCTGAACTTTATGTTTTGATAAAAATCTATTTTAAAAAGCATTTATGCTCTACTACAATTTTTCCCAAGCTCCTCTGCCCTCTTATGTTTTTCGTTTTTCAGTATCAGTCCCATAGCAACATCCAGGATTCATGGCTGTGGCACTGCTCGCAACATCTCTGGAGCAGAGCCTTGCAAATGATTGCTAAACGCAGGGATCTGAGTCAGCTCGGAAAAGTATGATGCTGGGCTAATTTTTTTATATCCTGAAAGTAGTGGCAGGGGACTGGGAGGAGGGCAAAGGGAAGGAGAGCTGAAGCTGCAACAGCAGAAAGGAATGAAAGAAACAAACTACTTAAGGTTTAATGATACCTAAGCAACGTATTTTGCAAGTAGATGAGATTAAAAGTTTTATTACCATCTTACAGATTTGGGGGCTATATCTGAACAGTTTGAGGATTCCAACATTTCCAGTAACTGAAATGATACTCTACGGACCTTTTCCCCTGCCAGTAATTACTCATAAAGAAAAGTGGTATCAGGAATACACAAAACACATTTGCAGCAACCTTAATGCATCTGGAAATGAAAACAGCTAGCATCTGCAAAACGTGGAAGAGCAGAGAATCCAAAAAACATGTCTGAGAATCTCCTCTACAATAGGCCTCTTGATTTGGGATTAGTCTATTCAGCCTGTAGATGCTGCTATTTTTCTAATAAAACACATCAGGAAACATCATCTCCTGACGGAAACTAAAGCAGCTTAAAAAAAAAAAAAGAGTATGGAAAAAGTATGTTTAGGTTCCTCTCTACTCAAGACTGCTTGAAGCAATTATCTGCTTTACCAATAAACAGAGCTGAGAAAGGAGTAAGATGTGTAAAGCATCTGGTAATAGCATGTGAAACAAATAGATGCCAATACTATTCCTTGGTTACAGGAATTAATTTCAACTTCTGCAATAATTAAATATGCTACCAATCCAACCAATATCACCTGCAAATTCTTGGATCATTGCCTGACAAGAATGAGCAGCAATTAATAAACTTGTACTGTACCCGAGGCTCACCTACTGTGTCGTGCAGCCCTAAGTCTTTAAAAACAACCATAAAGCTCAGTACTCTGACACAAAAACCCAGATCCCCTTGACAGTTCTCACAGAATTCAGTGTACTTCATCAATACCAAGCCCATCACAAGGATGCAGGGAACAAGCCCACAAAATGGACTGTTTGATGTTCTGTGCAGGCTCAGGGGAGCACCAAGGGTAATGCAAGACTCCATGCTAAGCTTACTGTGCTACTGCAAGGGACACTATGGGAAAAAACCAAACTAGATAAATATTCAAATCAGATGAATGACCTTTCAAAAAGCTCACCCAGAGAAATGCTGACCCAATCGAGACCCAGCAGACACACTCTGTTACTCACACTCTCAGTCCACCACCTAGTCAAAGCACATTAACTACCAGAAAAAAACCTTCTTAAAAGTATCTTCAAGAGGAGATAAGCATTAGATTAAAAACAAAAGGCTGGAACATTTTCATAATTCTGAAGAAAATAATTCTGGTTTTTCCTGAAAAATCATTTTTCCTGAACTCATCTGTGGCCAAGCTTCGTTTTTACATATGCAATCTCATGAGCTAACATCGTTCCAGGCCTCCAGTTGAAGCAATTAAAAAAGTCCACACTCGCCAAACATTACCACATCGTTACCACAGATACTGTGTATTCTGAGTTAAGGGAAAACAGTGGAAACCTCTAATACCACTGTGGGGTAACTGCTGGCAAATAATAACTTTTTAGTATGGTTACCACTGTGACTATTAATAACCTGTGAGGAGGTAAATGGAAAATGATCCACCTCATGGTGTATCTGCTTGTCACGAGCCATGACTCACACGTGAGAGACTGTAAGGGAATTACTGCAGTAGGTGGATCTTGATAGGCTCAAGAACATAAAACCTGAAATATTTCCAATGATATCACAGCTGTGTGGTGACAAACAACAACATGTCACCCTGAAAACACTAAAGGGGCAGTGATTCTTACACCGTAAACCCTCCAGTGAAAGGCTGTGCTCCCTTCTCAAAAGCAGTGGAGGATGGAAAGAGGAAAGGATGGGGGCTGAGAGGAAAGAGTGGTTAGGAAAAAACAAATCCTTCCCAGGAGGACTGAAACAATGGTCTGTTTGCCAGAGGTGGGGTGAGTAGAGCAGAATGCTGCTCCAGCAAGACATGAAAGAAGAGAAACAGAAACTTCAACGTGTATAAAAGGCCAGAAAATATCTAACAAAAAGCTGGTGCTCATTCTGAGAAGTACATCACAGCCAACACACGCAGATGTTTGCAAGACGTGGTAATCATCAGTGGTTAACATGATTCTGGAAAAAGTCGAGCTGCCCCTTCCCATGTTCCAGAGTGCAGAGACAACTGTCAGCATTCACAATAAAGCACAACAGCCTGCACCCGATTTTCTGCATTGCTGAATTTCACAGACATGCCCAGCAATAAAAGTGTGCTTTTGAACAAGGTCTCTGCTTTTTTTTAATTTAACTAATGCTGTGAATTTTTACTGACACACAAAAGGCATAAAAAGCATGCAAGCTTCAATTTACATAGTGATATTTCTATATCAAAGGCTATGCTATTTAACGCACAGAATCCAATTCTCATAAAGGCAGAAGATCAATTATAACAGTCAGTGAAGCTCTAATACTGCATTTTCAGCTAAAATCTTGCTCAAAGCTCTGTAACAAAAGCTCAATAATTTCAGAGTATCAGTCTACTTAGTAACATGACTCTGGGAGGAACACATGCACAGAGGGGAAAAAAAACTGTGACGAAAGAATTTCCTTGCATTAAGGAACGATGGTTTAGAGCTGCTGTTTAATCTCTACAAATCTGACAGATAAATGGCTGAAATGAGTTGATTGAGGACCCAAAGCTAAGACTCATGTGGACACTTGTATTTTCCTATTTCGGAAACAGACTGGTTTTAGTTTACACAACTGAGCAACCAGCACAAAGAGGCAAGAGATGCTCTGAGAGATGGCAGTGCCGGTCAGTGTGCAAGCTCTGGCCTCGCCAAAACCCACAGAAATTTTGGCAGTGGCCCAACAAGTAATTCTAGGGGTCAGAAATCTTTTCAGTCACAAAGCAGGAGGGTAAATTTTGTTAAAACAACAAATCTAACCTTTTCTGTCATTTGATGTTGGGCCTTTCTACGTCCTGTACCTCTGTTACACAGAGGACAAATTATGCACAAGCCTGGAAACTGCTGAAGTCCTGCTACATGGTTCTATTTGAGCACATAAAACCTCTGCAGACACTTCTGTGATCGAGACCCACATGCCTCACCCAAAATTTATGTGAAGTGGAAAGAAACTTTGTGTATCAAAATAAAAAGCAGTATATTTAATATGTACATCTATTCATTCATACACCCCCCCACCACTGCCTGAGCATTTCAGTCAACGAATAGACCTGATTTTTACACTTGCATTGATCTTCCCTTTAAAAAAACAAATATAACACCCTTAGAAATTGGTATTTGATTTACGTTTGAAAGAAAGAATGGCATCTTTCTTGTAAGTTGTAGGTGCTTGGGACGCAAGCATCATCTACACCAGACGGCAAGTCCTTGGCAGCATCATGGTAGCATTTCTCACTGACATTTCATCAGGTCATACAAGCAACCTCCTGCCTCTCTTTCAAAATCAGAGCAAGAAAACAGCTCTGGGAGCTCAGATGCTGCTGCTACTTCAAGCTGAAGGGTCTCACTAATAAATATTCTCAGTGCACAGCGAGGACACCCTGGTGCTGCTCACAAAAACCTGCTGCCTAACCCTGGCTGCTTCACACCCCAGCAAAAGCGAGCCAAACCATATGTCAGCTTTCAAGAACTGTTGATCACCATCTCCTACTGACTTCTGTATTAATCTGCAAATCACACACTGTCTCTGTACATTATTAGCTCAGAAGTGCCATGTAAGCAAATTGCACCATAACCCAAATAAATGGCATTAAGAGTTAAGTACATAAATACGCACATCTGGATACTCTAACTCCCAGAAAAGCACAGATTCTGTACAGTAGTCACTAAGCATCCCAGGATCAAAACATTTACGTAGTTTTATATACAGATATCCTGGACTGAACACCTAAATACAAATTTCTTGCCCTAGCAATAAAACAGATTGGAATACCTGCATGTAATTACTGAAACAACTGCAAACCTCAGGTGTGAACATTAGAAGATACAGACTAGTTTCTGAGTGTGTGTGCATAAACACTAATTTCAGGGCAAACTATCAATTCTGAACCAGTCATGGAAAAAGGATGAGATTCACAGTTTCTTTCCATCACTAAGGATGTGCAATGAGGGCAAGCATGTTAAATTTGTATCCTTGTTTATTTTAGGATGCTGCAGTTGGCAGATGTTATCTGCAATATTTCTTTTCAGTTGGCTAATTATGAACCAGAAATAAATTCAAAGCTGAAATACTATAATAAGGCAACTAATTCTGACTCGTCATTATACAGTGAAACCAGTAAAATATAAACCCCGTAATGGGAACATCTAGTCCAATGTATCCAGATATTAAAGACTGTTGATGGCCGTAGAGGAAGTGTCAAAAAGAGGTCAGTTTAAATTTAATGTTGGCAGAAATGACTGTCTACAAAAGCATGAATAATCTTCTAATGATGCTTTAAAGCTTTAGCTCTGTCTTAACACTTACTGTTTATTTAGTCCTGAGAAAATGCTTAAAAGCCATGAAGCAATTTTAAGAAAACATTCGTAAACAGCTATTTTCTCTTGACAGACTATTTGGCTACAATTACAGATATTATGCCAAGATAATATATGTAATTCAATGAATCCAGACAATATTGAATCAAATCAACCAGTATTATTTTCAATTTCTTTGAAACTGAACATTCAAGTCAGTTGAACTTTCAATGTCATTTGGCACTTCAGAAAAAACTTTATAAAATACAAACAGGTCTGAAAACCTATACATCATTTCTGAGTAACCTCCTGACCTTTCATAGAAGGATCTCACAAACTGGATCTTCAAGAGTATTATATAAACCACAAATGTTTTCAATTAACATTGTTGAAGGCATGCTTTAATAAAAGTCTTATTTAAATTCCTGCACATTTCAGCCTTTTTCAAAGTCACACATTTTGTAAAAGGCGATGAGTTACGTTAACCCAAGTTCTGCCAAAAACTACTCTATACGTAATATCTATTCACAGTTTCAGGCTTAAAATAGAAGGATTATATATGATTTTAGAAAATGGTTAAAGAGAGGTATATGACGATGAGCTAAAAAAAGTAAGGACCAATCCTCATTTTGGTGCCTAGAGTTCACTTTCTGTTCCTCATTCACACGTCCTTACTTTGTCTTTCGAAAAATGCTCACCTTTGTTCCCCAAACAAAGAAATAAAGCAGGTGCTGATTGAAATCAGGATTTCAAGCAGCTCAGGCAAGACAAATTATATACTTGATCAAGTGAACAGAAATAGAAAGAAACAAATCACCTATTTTATTTCTCTTAGCTTTCCATCAATAGTCAATATGTCTTCTATATCTCTCTATCATCAATACCTCTTGCTTAAAAACCAGCAACAGCTGCAGTTCTTATTCTCCTGAGTATATTATTAATTATACATCTAAAGCATGTTCGTAGTCTGTGTTTACTCTTGGGTGATTCTACGGTTTCTATGAATGAGAAGACAATGTGATCATTTACAAATATTTTCACTGTTTTGGCACCTGAGCATAAGGAAAGGAAAAACCAGTCAGCTTTTAAGTGGGTTTCTGTTTAGAAGAGTCAGCTCAGGGGGGAAGAGCTACCACTCATGAAGAGCCAGAATAGGGAAAAAAAGGTACGACTCAAAAGCAAAAGAGATTTATCACCTAAACAACTTTTACTGCTTTTTTGGCAGATGTTATATAGATCTTTTTTTCTTAATCCCATAATATCAGCAGTGACTCAGAAACCATCATAGCAGCCTCTATGGGCAAAAGAGATCAAATTGTTGAAATAATGACCATATAAGAGCGAGAAGGGAGACAGAGGAATTTGAGTGTTGGTCATCAACGGCAAAAATCCATTCACATGGTTCAGAAATTTTTGCCACCTGTGGATAGCAAAGGACTGAGAACTGCTCGGATTCTGTTGGCAGGGTGCAGACAGTGCTTCCTCCAGGAATAAACTCCTTTACAGAGATATAGGCAACATTTTATTGAAGGTTATTTTTGCCTTATTCTTCATTTCCTATTCAGAAGGGTCACTAATAGTTATTTTTATATAATAACAGGTAATTCTTTCATGCTGCAGCTTGTGATGCATATTAATCAGGGTTCTTGCCAAATTAGATTAGTTTCTTCGACATTTGAAAAGCAGTTAAACTTCTAATGACATTTTTTCCCTCTTTTCATCAACCTATTTTTGGAGCAAAATAATGTACTCAGGCCTGAAGAAAAGACACTTGAGCCTCAGGAATGGAAAACAGCCACAAGCCAAAATGTATTCACAGGAGAGCTATAGGGCAATAAGGTTGTTATCTATGAATAAAAATACTTTCAAAGACGTAAACATGATGTTAAAATCTCCACCACTCCCTCCTGCATGCTAAAGTTACATACACTGCTTTGTCCTTGGAGTTATGAGGAGGAAAAAAGGAAAAAAATCTATTTTTATGATTATTTCTATGAGTATAGCATTAAGACAGTTCAGAAACAGGGACTCAGGTTAACACCATATCCCTTCATAGTCCTGGTTTTCTTTATTTCTGCTAGTATCAGAAATTAGAATTGTAAAAAAGACATTCTATCAGTTTAAGTAATAACTCAAACCAGAGGTGCACAATAACACGACGTACCAACTGGGCCAACTGCATCTGAAAATCAACCTTGATATCTATATTGTACAGATAGATATAGATATGCACATGTATATAGGATAGTGAAGTATTTTAAAGTCCAGCAACTACACTTAGGTTGTGTGTGTATATATCTATCTATCTTTAAAAAACCCCAAAAACTTTCCAACACAAACTGTCCACATTTGGCATACTTGCAAACAGTTGAAAATCAATTCTTAAATTAATAAGTAATAACCAAGTACTTTAAAATGCTACTTGAACTACCTTCTAACACACTATTTACTACATAATAGCGAACAGTTATAGCACACACAGCTTACAATGCCTATCAAGGTACCCAATATCTAGCAAATCCAATACTAAAGGGACATTAATATTTCACACAATATTTGCCTGCCTTAAATAGTAAGGGGACATAAAACCACTTGAAAAGCTGGACTGCTTTTGCTTTTCCCCCAGCTTTCTACTGCATAAAATCAGTTAATCAGCCTCAAATATTTTCCTTTTTATAACCCAATAGCCTAATTTGCAAAGATTGCTCATAAAGCGATGGAAGAGAAAAGCATTTTTAAAAAATTAGAAAATGACTGTATAACCACAAAGCTCGTTTCTGCAGCAAATACAGATTTTTTGTTTAAGTTATTAACATTTTGAGTGGAAAATATTTCAACAACTGAAAATTTATTCCAGGCTTGAAATATTGTTATGCACTAGGTTAACTTAGTGCTCTGAAGTTTCAAGTAAAGAAAGGTTTTGAAATTGTGTACGTGGCAAATTTTTTCACTAGAAAATTGAGTAATACACATTCGAGATAGATGAAAATCTAAGGTGTCCAGCTCTGACTGTGCAATACTAATATGGTCAAATAGATACATGGCATGGCTGGGATTGCCCACCTGGACAAAATACCAAAGTGCTTACAGTGATTTTAGGATATCTGCCTAGTAGAAATCAGGTAAAATGCAAGCCAGGTCTGCTTCTAAAATCCAAGCAAGGATTCCAGCAAACAAAAAAAGCCCCCATTCCTTTTAATAATCTCAAACTTCTTCCTTTGGCAGTCAAAATAACCAGCATGTGTTAAAGATCCAGAATCACTTCTCCCTGAAGAACTAGCCTATAAAACAGTCACTTCATATCTACTGTACATGTTCATTTTCTTCAACCACATATCCTGCAAATATTCACTCATCTCCACTTGAATCCCGGCCACATCAGTACCATTTAAAGGTTACATCCTTATGTCCTCAAACCTCATCAGAATGCCCATTCCCAAAACAACCCACATACATCTCAACCTAACAATGACATCTTTACACTCTGTTCTCCTGATAAAAGGGACTTGACCTCGACCCCCAGATTAATACTGGGATGGAAAACCACTTTCAGGTCAAAAGCAAGTACCACATATTCTCTTACTCATCACCTTGCCAATCAGCACACCTTCTATTTTATACAACTTCTCTGAGTCATCAACACCCAAAAAATCTGGCAGCCCTGAGCAGCCAACTTGCTGCATTCACGTGCTGCTGTGCATTTCCCTTGTCCACTTAACAACGTCTTTACTCAGCTCTCAGACTTAAAACAAGAACCTTTTTCAGAGAGTGCAGAGAGACACCTGCCTGTGTGTTCAGCATCAACCATCCACTTGCGTCCAGGATGGTACAGGATGAACTTCCTTGGGATTTTTTTCCACTAGTTTTCTGAGGTAAGACCACTAAACAAGCTAAAATATTTAAAACAACAAAAGAAAAGTTGCCTTCATTCGCTGCATACCTACTGATGGTATTAGTGTCTGTTACCAACTCTCTCAAATCTCTCCACATGACAAACATTTTAAGTAGGGCTGGAAACAAGGGCTTTCTTTGTGATCAGTTTTCCTGAAATTACTTCAAGCAGTTTTGTGAACACGAGCTCCAGCAGCTTGGGTAAGATGTGTTTCTCTTAAATGAAAAAAAAAAAAGGACAGAGCAGGATTACCTTCCCTTAGACGCTCAACCACAAAAGTGAATCCAGTCGTTCGCGGGTGTAAAACATACTCGTACTTTTGAAGTCCGTTCTTTTCAGCAAATTCGTTACTGCGGGCTTTGGTATTGGCTGAGGGGAGAAGAAAAAGCACCATTTTCTGTTACTGTGCAAGCAACCACGGATTAAACATGACGACTGTACGACAGGAACGGTACAACAGCAGCTCACACAGTACGAACGTGGAGGCAGACAGCAAGTGTGCTTTCAGTCGGCCATACCATGCTATGAGGAAGAGCCATGTGGATTGCAAGAAAAGCCTTTTTACCTTCTCACTTAATTTGAGAAAATAATCAGCAAATCTTTCATATTTATCAAATGCAATCTGAAATTTATAAATTAAGAGTCTGTTAATGGTCCTCTGTACACTCCAGTACCCATTTTACAGTAAAATGTGTTGTCTCAATTGTGTTTTCGGGTTTTTTAACTCAAAAGACACAATGTGTAGTAATGTAGGTTTGATATTATGTACAGAAATACCTTGGTGTTTTTAACCACGTTAAACTTATTTCAGAAACAAAACCTTAAATGGAGGAAAGCAGTTAATCTAATACGTTAATATGGTATTTTACATCTTCATTCTGAACTTGCCACGTTTTATTCATCAATCTGCGCTGTGTATACATACCCTATTTTAATATTTTGACCAAGAGCTGCAGTGTCACAACACACGCCTGTCACTGTACACAGAATACACACAGGGCACCTGGAAAGCAGTGTGGCTAAACCCTGAGACAAACATGTTTCAAACCTCTGGTAAGGAATAATCTCTCGTGAGAAAACCAAAAGTCTGCCAGAGCTGGTTGCTAACAGTGCCCACTAAGCAAGGAAGACAAGGGCACTAAAGCAAAAACTTCTGAAGACAGGGGGAGAGGAGGCAATTTGTTCTCCTGTGATGTGCAGGAGGCTCTTCCAAGCAGCCTCAGTCAGCAGACAAATGGACTTTACTGGCTACACTCAGTTCTTCACTGTGGGTCCTGCTGTGCCTCCCCTGGGGCCAAAAGGCAATGGGACACATGCAGTGTTCCCTTGGCAACATGGCAAAAATCAATTTGATCAACTAACTTATTTAATAACTCATATTTATGAAGTTTTACAGGTGTTTAAAAGACAAAATCCCAGCAACAGATCTAGGGGACAAAATCACTGCTTAAGCAATATATCACGTTTTTCAAGCAGAAAAGTATCTTAATTTTAAGTGTCCACAGTTAAGCTTAACAGAGATGGGAGAGAAAGAAATGAAAAACATACTGCTGTTTCATAATTTAACAGAAGTGATACTTAGAGATAAAGCCTTCCCCCTACAATCCTCATAATTTTTTCCTGTAAAGGCACAATAGCACAAGTGAGCAAATCAACAGTACTGAGAGATTTCCTTTCTGGGGTAATGCGACATTCCGGCACCTTTCTTTTTTCCTAAATTACATGACCTCCCTATTCACCAAAAATGCTGGTGCCCCTCCTAAAGGGGCTTATTATCTACCAATTAATAACAGCTATAGCATATCAGTATACTGAATATTTTTTTCCTGTGACCTACTGTTTCCACATGTAAGAATGCTGCTTTTCATACGTGCAAGCCTTAAGAGTCACTACACAGATTTCCTGACCATGTGATTTGGAGGAGAGGAAAGCTGCTGCACAGTAGCCAAGCAAGTGATTCAGCAAAGAGGATCCAAAGATTTAATTCTTGCCAAATTGCCAAAACGTACAAATACTTGAAAAATGTTACAACTTCAAAAAGCATTGCTAAAATTACAGAACGTGTGAAATACTAAAATTACACTTGGCTATGCAACTTTAATTTATCTTGCCTTGGACATTATGTCTTTAACCACATGGTCAGAGTATCTATTTTTGTCTGCTCGACTACTACTGCATTCAACATTGCAAATGATTATTCTGAATCAGCAAAGGAGGGCTTGCCTTCGACTCTCATTACAATGGCAAAACTTGCAAAGTGAGTCGTGAGCAAGACTTGGAATGGCTGAAGAGGCAACAGTAATCTGGTAATTATTAAATGCCCCTCCAAAAAGCCAGGTTCTACCTCTTACGCATACTTGTATTAGCTCAACAACCAAAAATCTTTATTTTCTAAGAAATGACCAAGAGTGTTCCTATAAAAAATACCCAAATCAAGAGTCCTTTTCCAGATTCAGTGGTGATTCAAGTAAAATGTTTTAAATTAACTTATCACAAAGTTCTTAAGATCATGTATTGTTGTTTCCAAAGGACTGAACTATCATCTTCCTTTCCTGTATATCCAAGTTTGGGTTTCACTTTGGAAAATTTGCAATCTGCAAATCAAGTCAATCAGAGCCTTCAGGCACAAGTGCCATATAAATCTACATAAAGTTAAGCAGCCTTAAAAAAAATTAAGTTAAATCTAAGTCTGAAGCATCTCAAACAGCACACAGTTAATGAGCAGTGAGAAAAACTACCTCCGTGTGACTGCTCACTAGCACTTCGCTTCAGAGGAAACACGAAAATGAACTCCTTGGTGTTTGCAAAACACTCCTACTTGCACCAAAGGAAAACCAAAGAGTGAATGGGAACTTTCGCCCTCTGAGTAAGACCTAACTGATCTGCAAAAAAGATCTGGGACCTCCAGCACCCATCGCCTTGAAGCAATCATCTTTAAACTTCCTCTAAGTGCACCTCCCTGTACTCGGAAAGAACTCACTGTAAAACATCTGCAAAACATCTTCCAAATTTCCCTTTACTACACTGCCTTTCTGAAAATGTGTGAACAGCTGGACATCGGCACACTGGCCAACACTATTCAGCTATTTCCTGACATTTGTATCCCTGTCTTGCCTCTGGACTGTAAGTTTTATATAACAGAGATTGTTCCCCTCCCCTTTTGCATGACCCCAGTGTAATGGGATTTTAGAACTAGAACAACGCTCCCAGCTAATACAACGATCACTGTAATCTGGAAAAACCATCGCCCTCTTCCCTTCCTAACAACTATAAAGCCACAGGTCTTTGTGCATTAAACATTATTTATTACAGCAAGTCAGGAAGGTCAACATGCTTCGATGATATACTGAAAGCAAGGGTAGGATGCCCTCACTCTTCAAAAAAACTAGGAATAATGCCCTTCCTCCCCCTCCTGTTAGTCTCGGCATTTGAAAAAAAAATTTTCTTACTCTTCTGTTACTCATGAACAAGTGCTCTGACTGCCACCCCGCAGACGTAAGCACCTGTGTGCCCACTGCTCTTTGGGATCCTTGTGTGAGACACCAGTTCCCAAACCTTTGGGGGGAAATTCAGAGCAAGTCTGCTGCTCAGACTTGGGGATTCAACAAAAGGCAGAACATGCAATGCTCCTCATTATATGAAACACAGAAGTTAGAAAACTGATCCAGGAAACTAGAAATTCATTTTTATATCCTCTGCAACTTAAGGGAATTCACACAACAAACACCTCTTTAAAATCCCTTAATCAATAGACCAGGCTACACTGTCAGTGCTGCAAAACTTATGCAGATGCCCCATTGTTCCACAGGCCAGCTTATAACATTCTTAGGTCAAAGAATAAAAAAGTGAAGGATGCCTAAAAACTTCCTTAAAAAGAGGAAACATATGTTCTTTTATTTTCTTCTGACCTACTAAAACAAATATCATCAAGCAACTCTTGAAACAGGGCCTGGAAAAGAACTTGGTTTGGGTCTCCTCAGTCCCAAAGGTCACTCATATCTCTTGGTTGGCTACAGGTAATGTCCCCTATCACTTACCTTCTCTGAAAAATATGAGTAAGTGTTGCTTTCTAGGAACAAGTATTTTCTTTCTTACACTGTATTTAAGTCAAAGTACATTTATTCCCAGAGTTTTTGCTTATCATTCCTATTAGGAGTATTGTGCATTAAAACTCCTTGGTTCTACTTGCTGATAAAGAAGAGTAAGGGAGGTAGGTTATTTTTAGGGAAAGCAGCCAGTTTATCAATAGAGAGTGATGTGGGACATTTCCAGAATTGCTGCATGCTCTGACTCCTCAGGACTCACACTGACTTGCCTCTTCTCCCCCACCTCTTTCAGTTAAAACTCGCAGTCTCTCAGAGTATGTTCTTCAGGGTGGTGACAGGTAGAATCAGTCCAGTTTATTTGAGTCTTTAGACACTTCTGCAGAGCAACTATCAAACTACACAAAAGGGTTCTGGACAAAACATCTCACAATTTTTTTGCTCCTGTGATGCCTTAGGTAAATAATTTGATTACATTTTTTCCCATTTGTCTCCAAATCATGTGGGCAAATCCCATTTACCACACTTGAAAATTACTGGGAAAGCCCAGAAAGTCAGCACTTTCTAGAAGCGCCACACTTCAAAATTTCATTTAAAGTAACTGGAGGAAGAAATGATGCAAACACATTTTCTTGATTTTTGAGTTACAGATTTTTAAGAAGTTAAATTGCTTTTGCTCCTGAAAACCAGTGGATGAAATGAACAAACTCAGTTTTTTTAACATAAAATTATATTTTTCATTTGTGAGTGGAAATTGGATACCAAGTACTACCTTTTCCTTTATTTTCACTTGTGAGAAAAGCATGCTGATAAAAACATGCATGTACTTCTACGACTTCAAGTACTCTCAAATTATATTAGTGCCAGACAGTGAAAGAACAAATGAGCACTCCAAATCTCTTGGAATAAATAAATAAATAAAATCCTCATTTATCTATTAGGTATTTGCAGAGAAATGATAAAAGCTATATTGGCTGACAGATAATATTTTAAGAAAAAATTAAGCAGTTTTTCTTACTTGTGCTACTTTCAAGCCATTCCACGTTAGAGGAAGCCCTAACAGTGCTTTTGAACAGCATTTTCTTTGTACTATCAAAGTACATCACATTTACAAGCAAACTTAAAAATGCAACTGCAGTTCATTGTTATCTTCTTTCATCCACATCACAATATTCCTGCCAAAAATCTGAGCTCTAGCAAGCCTTCCTACTTGTTTTTTTAAGCTGTTCCTCAAGGAAAAAAGGTCTGTGCAATCACACTCTGTCCACCTGCTTGTTCCCCTCAACTTTTGAAGCTCTTGCCACCTGCAAACAAAGTTTATCAGGGACAAGAGATTCAAAGACAATCAAGCCCAGCAGAAGTTTTAGAAAAAACAGCGTCTGGGTAAAGGGAAGCTTCTGAGAGTGGAGATCTGAGTGAGGGCAAAGGCAGGGCAGGCTGCAGGGCTGGCTGTCCGTCAGGGCTCCCAGCACAGCACGCAGCAGCCCAGCAGCCCCTCGGGTAACACGGTGCTGGTGAGGAGCAGCCACGGCACACGGCGCCTCTCGCCCGGACCGCGGCAAGAGCTTTGTGGAGGAAACGCCACACGGAAGGAAACACAAGGAAAGAAGGAGCAGTTGGCGTGAAGAAGAGACCATGTACAGGGATGCAGACACAAATCCACAGGAAATGAGGCTTTACCAGGCACAGAACAATACGGCAACCTTTGGGTTTTTTTTTTCCGTCATTGCTTTCTGAAGAATTACTACAAGCACTCTTTTAAGGAACACCAAGAAAAACAAAAGAACAAGCAACATGGTGGGCTGTATTCCAGCTTTCTGGAAGCATGAGACTTATGGTTGCTTTGCTCTCTTCAGGGCTTCAGAAAGACTGGCTCTATGTTTACCTGCTGAGGGCTTCTTTTTAAACAATTACAATAAAATACCTTTGAGCTTTAACCTTCAAGTACTCCAGAGGGAAAAGATGGCCAACCTATCAGAAATAAGTATATAATTATTACCTCAGCCCCTATACATCCAGTCTGCAAATACAATGTTCGGGGTTCATGACATTACTATTTCTAAAATTTATTTATGTAGCATCTTCCACTGCAAAGTACTTTATCACCTTAAAGTCAAGCAGTGGCCCATGTAAAAATACAGTCATACTTAACATTTATTTGAAATATCATTTTCGAATACCTGAAAATATTATCCAATTTCTTATGGAGTAAATCTATCATTGTCACGTGGCCACTGAGAGGAAAAAAAAAATGATAGCAGCATGGACCTGCACAGCAATTCTGCTATTCAGTGATGTAGAATGTTACTTTTCATTTTAAGCACCAGAAGAATTTTGTTTTCAGAAGTAATTAGCAGCTTTGCAATTTGGTCAGAAAACAAGAGGCATTGCCTCTATTTTTGCAAAATGTTCCCTAGAATTTTGAGCAACTGTTCAGAACGAAACCACAGTTTATTTCTTATTCTAAAGGATGGAACAAGAGGTTGCAATATGTCAATGGTATAACAGTCTTCTGAAAATGATTTCTTCAAAATGCTACGTAACATAGATTCTTATGTTCTAGCATTCTCATGTGGCATAAACTTACTGCTTGGTCAGGATGAGCTTGTCAAGGGATTTTTTCCTGTCTCCTATATTTTAAAACATATATAAGGTAATGTTTCTTGTAGAGGCAATCAGATAGGGAGAGAGCTGTGCAGTTCCACAGAAGAAGTCCCATGGTTTTGCCCTTCTCTCTACATCTTTTTATGCACAAATGTAATATTAAGGTAGCATTCACTGCTTGATGGCAAGTTAAGAGTGGTAAACACAGGACAGTTTAACATGTCAGAAACCAGCACAGCAGTGCTCTGTTGTTTTCCCTATTCCATCCTTCCCACCGTTCTGCTTCCTCCTGGGCCACTTCCCACCCACCTGTGGTGGCCTCAGCAGAACAGCACAGTCAGTGCAGCTCTTCATTTGGCATTGTGAAGTTAAAGAGCACATGTTGCACATGTATAAGGAAGGGAAATCAGAACAACAAGAAACAGCTTTCAAAAAAAAAAAATCTGTCAACAACCTGTGTTCAAAAATTTAATTAGAATTTTTTTTATATTAAATGAAGATACTTGTTCACATCAATTTCTCAGTGGATGGTATCAACAGCATACACCTAAAGTTTAGTCTAAGACATTTATATCAGTTAATGCCACAGAGAGAAAACCCTGTGTTTCCTTAAGCAGCTCTACATTCAAGAGGGAGCATTCCCCACCACTGTCTTTGGAACTCGGCAGCACAAGAGTTAACACACTGTGGCTGTCTCAGTCCTCAGCTAAATCTTCTTTTTTAAAGCTGCAGTACAAAACTTTCTCAGTTCTTTAAAAATCTCTTGTCTCTTAGGAATATTAGATTCCTCTAGAGATTAGAAGGCATACATAATTTATGGACTAAATTACAAACAATCTAATTCTCTCAGTCATCTTGGGGTGGAAACACCTGTTCAGAGTGTGTGAGCACTCTAAGGAGGAGTCTCCTGACTCCATGAGCAGGATAAAGATTGCATCTTGTAATTTAAAGCTAGGAGGAGACAGTTGCTCATGAATTCAAAGGAAGAAAGTTGAGGTGAGATAATTTCATAGAATCACAGAATGGTTTGGGTTGGAGGGGGCCTTGAAGATCATCTAGTTCCACCCCCTGCCATGGGCAGGGACACCTTCCACTATCCCAGGTTGCTCCAAGACCCATCCAACCTGGTCTTGAGCACTTCCAGGGATGGGGCATCCAGAGCTTCTCTGGGCAACCCGTGCCAGTGCCTCACCACTCTCCTAGTGATGAAAATTCCATCCTTCTTCCTAACTTTAGATACTAGATAACCAATTCAACAAGAGACATCATGTGAAGCAGTCCAAATATGTTCAATGAATTTATCCTCTTTTAAGAATGCTGATCAAGTGATGACAATTCCCTACACTGTGATAGCATCTGAATACTATATACATATATACATATACATTTTAAGAGTATTTAGAACACAGAAGAAAAAATTGCAGTATATGTTAGTTATTTTTATACCATGTCTAGTACTTAATGATGTGGCTTTGCAATAAAATATGATTTGAGAATATTTGCAACAGCAAGTATAGCAAAAATCTTTTAAATAAGCTAAAAGTTAGAAGCTTAATTGAAACTGATTTTCTATTTAAAGATAATGCTTATCAAATCGTGCATTATGCTGGAGGCATGAACCACCACAGAACATTCATACAATGTTTTCTTTTATTGACACTTGAGTTGGCTTCAACACTGGTTTAACAGCTTGCTAGTGATGCCATAAGATACCTGTATTTAGTTAGATATTTGATTAAAAATTAATATTACTGCATTGAACTCATTAAATTTACTCCTATGATAATGTCAACATTTGTTTTACAGAGATATTTCTCTTATAGAGGCAGACACAGACTGCTTACAATACTTACATGGCCTAAGGAACAAGTACCTCTATGTTCTCCTCTTAAAACATTAGGCAAGAAATCAAATAATCATTAGTCCTTTTCAATCACTCTTTCATAGGTATGGAATGATTTTGTCACAGTAATGCAGGAAATGGGAACATGCAAGGGATATATTTCAGGTCTTGAAGCCTGCTTTTGCAAATGCAATGCATGTACAGCACTGACCAATGAAAAGCCATTTCAATCATCTGATGCTCTGAAATGTAAGTCATTTCAGGGAGACTGGCAGCATCTCTCAGTGGAACTACATTTGTGCTTCTCAAATGAATCAGCACAACATTTGACCATTTATTATCATTTCTACTGTACACGTGAGCCAGGTCTTGCTCCTGCCTTGCACTTTTAAAAACTCCTTCCATAAAAACAAAGGATTTCCACGTTGAACATTCCACGAGAAGAAGACGACAAATGCAGCCTACCTGTGAGATCAGTTCCTTCTGGAAAGATGAGGAGTTGTAGTGGTTCACGAATGTCACAGAAATAATCCAGCATTTTTTCAAAGTGACTCTTGTCATCTTCCCACTTTCTCTGAATGAAAACAAAGGCTGCAACCTGCATCGCCCAGCCTAAAGTTTAAAAGAATACACCTTCAGTAACACTTCACTCTGGTACTTCCACAGTGTCTTTTATTCCAAAGTATTTTATAAATTATGTTAGACACAACATTTTCCTTGCTGCCCACTTCTCCTCAACTCTGATTAAGAGCACTTGGTTACCTTGTAAAAGGGGTTTTGGATAGGAAAAAAAAGAATGCGTAAATGCATTTAAAATGCAAAACTCAAGCTCCTAGAGTTAGAAAAGCTTTCAGAGAGTAAGAATAGGGTCAGTGCTGCCCCAAGAGGAGGCTGTAGCAAGGTGGGGGTAGGTTTCTTTTCCCAGGTAACATGCAACAGAACAAGAGGAAATGGCTTTAAGTTGCACCAGGTTTAGACTGGATATTATGAAAAATTTCTTCACCAAAAGGGTCCCAGGTAGCCCTGGGAACAAGCTACCCAGAGAAGTGTTTGAGTCTCCATTCCTGGGAGTATTTAAAAGCTATGTACATGTGGTGCTTAGGGATGAGGTGCTATGGGATGTGCTCAGACTTTATGACCTTAGTCTTTTCCAACCTAAACAATGCTATGATTCTCTGAGGCCAAGCATTTAAAACCAGAAAGTATCTATTCCTTTGAGGGCTTTATTACATATACCTTCTTATAACTTTCATTACTCATAGAAGAAAATACCAAGTTTTTCTTTACACTTGATTATAGAAAAAAATGTATGTATTATCCATTTATTTGTATTAATACACAAGAAGATCTGCAGCCTGACATCAAACTGATAACATAATGCAGTTAAATTAGTGAAACTGCTGCTGAGCCTGCAGCTCAGGAGTGACACCCCATTATCTTCAATAAGTACTCTTGGCTCTTTATGGCACAAGTATAGAGTGTGCAGCATATCACACAATATTACAAGTTCTGTCCATTAGTTCAGACAGCAGGATGAAAAATCAGGGCCCCAGTTCCACCACGTGCCTGTGATGCTCCCTTCCTAAATAGGGCTTAGAAGAGCATGACCTTGCCTTGCCACTGTGCTTGTGAGCTTGTATCTCATCAGAAAATCTGCAGAGAGATCCTTCATATCAAAGGAAAACATCACAGCTTCCCATTCTCCTCTTTGCTCACCACTGTTCTCAACCCCTCTTTTGCCTTTACTGGTGACTTACAGCATGTTATTCTTGCACTTTATTTCAGCTCCTCTTTACAGGGATTCCTTTATATTCTGTTCATGGCAGTATCTCACAAGGACCATATGCTAGAAAACTACTTATTAAAGTCACTCATTTTAAAATCAACTCTGTAAGTCAGTCAGCCTGGATAATACATTAACTTGCTGCACAATCTCTTCTGTATTGGTTAGGAACATTAACTGTATTGTTAAAGATTTGTGACCTGTATCATGGGGTGTATACTTCTAATTTTTATGTCAGGTAAACAGATGGAACACGCATAACTAACATGCCTTCTGCAATCTCAACTTAATGCATCTCAGATATCCAGATGATCAGTGATATCCAGATATCTGAATACTGGGAGTGGTTACATGAAAAAAATGCCCAGAATGCAGTCTCAGCAAATCTTTTCAAATTTGCACACTGTGCTTGTGAAAAACCCTTTGTAAAGAAAATTAAGCTTTGACCACAAAAATTTATGTGCATTTATGCACATATCATTCCCACATCTGCAGTGTCAAGAAGTATCAGTACAACTTTATTAACAGAGGCCATCCATGTTTAAACAAATTGTTTGCAGGAAAAAAATAATGGTACATTTAAAAGTAATTTTAAAATAACCTATGTAATTTGACTATGCTATCTTTTGGCATGTAATCATCTCCCACTGCTGCAATACCTGGCATAAAAAAGGTGCCAATCCTGTATTAAAAATTGAACTAATCAGGGCTTCATTTCCACACTTGTGTTACACAAAGAGGACATCTTTTCATATCAAATGGTGCCAAAGCATTCAGTTCCTTTAGAAGATACATGGAGATTGCATGAAGCTGCATGAGGGATGTTCAGATTGGACATTAGGAAAAGGTTCTTCACTGAGAGTGTGGTCAATCACTGGAACAGGCTCCCCAGCAAAGTTATCACGGCATCACACCTGGCAGAGTTCAAAGAGCACCTGACTGATGCTCCTAATATGTGGTTTGGCTTTAGGTAGTCCTGCAAGGAACAGGGAGTTGGACTTGATGGACCTTACGGGTCCCTTCCAATTTGAGATTTCTGTACTACTTCATCTGGTATCAAATTCCGAAAAATGGACACAGCAAAGGACAAAATGCCTCTAAGCAGAAACAGAGATGCCTTCAACCATACCATTTACAAGTCTGAGAATGCAGATGCTCCACAGGACAGAGTGGAAAAACACACAGAGATAGGAAAGTTCTGCTGTGGTTTCGGTGTTTTCCAATTGTTCTTAGCTCTCAGCCCAAACCTTTTGTGTGTTTTATGTACCCAGGACACTATACCTAAGTTAGTACATGGAAAACCTGTACTGTGCTAAGCCATTTTATTGTGTGGTATCACACATTAGGCCTAAATTATTCAGTCCTTGAGTTCTCATTGCAGCAGAGTCCGTAGGCTGAAAGAATGGAAGCAAGGAGCAAAATAAATGCTCACTTAGGAAGCCTGCTGATACTTTCTAGCTAGCAGCTCCTTAGGAGTGATTCTGGTCCATAACAAAGGGAATATGGAAAAAACCTCACTGCCAGATCCCATCCCCTCTCCTACCTTTCATCACGCAGCACAAGGCTTTAAATTATATCGAAATTTGCACACAAACTCACTCCAGCTATCATTTTTCAACAGCACTGTGAGCATCAAATTATAAACACCTTTAGCTGCTACAAAAGATGCTGCTTGGGTGACTTGTACTTTACCTGACTAAACTGCATAAAGCAGAGGATATAGTGCAGTAGTTTCCCATTCCTGCTCTAAGTGGTGGTGTTATATATGGGCTATGAATAATTAAACAGAGGCAGTAATGTAATGACAGTACGATGTCAGGGAGAAGGAAGAAAGAAAGAGTGGGAAAGGAACTGGGAGACATCCAGTTTTTAAGATAAACAACAGGTTTGATTTTCTAGCCTTTCCAATAAATAATATCCAGTGTTCAGGAAGAATCTGTCTATCTTTAAGTGTATATGCAATTAGATAAAACAGTCCTGACTGTTCAAATACGAACAGATTATCTAACAGATACATGACTAACAGAAAAGGACCCAGGTTTCCTCCAGACTTACCCCAGCATAGCACACTGGGCAAAGCTGTTTTACCATCTATGACAGTGGAAAAATTTCCACATTTGCTCATGCTTTTAGGCCTCCAATGAAAGGCAACCACAACATGAATTCCTGCCTCCTACCAAACCCCTGGTCCATGCACCAGTGGGGACAGTGTCTACTCTTCATGTGTCTCACCATCCCACCAGAGTCAAGGGGGAAAGGAAAACCCCACACAGAGGCCCAGCTCTGAACAAAGCAAAAGCAGCTCTTGCTGTGATTTCCATCCCAGTGTGTCTGCACTGTGCTGCTGCAAAAACAACACGTAACAAGCCCAAGACATGATGTGGGAGCCAAATGGGAATGCACAGAGAAATGGGAGGAATTCAGTAAATCAATGGGCAGAATGAAAGGTTTTGCTAATCATCACGATTTATGAATAAGCAGCAGAAGGCAGTACCTTCTCATGTGCAGCCTGCAGTGAGACTTGCTGTTCAGTTAATCACTTTTAAGTTTAGATCAACATATTGTTCAACAAAAGTAAATATATTTTGCTCTTTTTGCACAGCATTTTTGGTTGTCTAAAAGCTCCTGGACAACAGGCATTTTCCTAGCAAAGGCAGCATTTATTTGCCTGGGGAAAAATGGCTGCCTTTTGATTTTGCAGACTCTTAAGAAATCATTGATTACAAAAACACAGCAGAGAAACAGCAAAGCTAAAGAAACCATAACAATGCAACTCCATTTCTTTGCTAAAATAATCTTCTTATAGGAGCTGATATTTTGGATAACTAACAGTACTTGGAAAAGCATACAAAAACCATCACATTGCAAAGCTCTTGTTCAAAATTGCAAAACAGCACTGCAAAAACCTACCAGAGAGAATAGCTAGCCACACTGACCTTTAAATCAACTTTTCAGAGCTGAAAAAATAAACAAGGCAGCTTAAAATCTCTGGGAATACAAACACAGTAATGATATGTATCCTATTAGGACATAATTCTACACAGAAAAAAAAATGCGCTTACACGAAAAGAAAAGCCTGCTATTGAACTAGAGAGATGTGCTGTACATTAGAATTTCCTTACTGCCTTGGGTATAAAGCAAACTATAGCTTATGCAGGTTGAGAATTTGTAGCATTGTATTAAAAATGCCAGCTCCAAGTCTAAAGCTTTTTAAATTCTAAGACCCTGCACTTCTATTTTCCTCACTCCAAAATCCTTTAAAAGAAAATAACACTCAAAGCTGAAATTTCTTGAGTGAGTTTTCATTGCAAAGGTAATTTGGAAGTAAGGAGATACCAAGGATGGACGTGGCAGCGAATAAAAGAAAGAAGCGAGTTATGCCAAAAAAAAAGTCTTTGTTTGGTTTTGTATCACCGTTTTATGTATGTAACCTCAGAAATTAGATATCCCCCAAAATGTCACATCTCAAAGAGGGATATTATGGCTGATATTGAGAGCAAACATACACACACATGAAAATGGTATCTATGTATTTCCTGTAGCAATGTAACAGAACAACTACTAATACAAAATCCCCTGCAAACAAATTCAATAAATGATTCAAAACTACAGAAACAAGTAGGAAGGTAAAAGACCTAACTATGGGATTTTGCTATTATATTCATTCATCCCCTCTCTTTTCTTCCACTGCAATATTCACAGTTTTTTCATAGCATTATCTTGATCAAAAATAGAAACCTTATTCAGTGTGCCTGTATTCAACAGAGGTCTGGTCCTGATCAGGGCTTTTGAGGCATCAGGGAACCAGACATCCAGGCTTAACATGGGAAATCACTCGGAAGCTCATGATCCCACTGTATACAAGTAATTGGGTCCATTAACAGCTTGTTACTCCAAGTGTTTTGCTGCATAAAATTACCACAAGATAACAAGCCCTCAGTTCTGAAAGTTCCCTCTTTCAAAGATCTGTAGGTATTGAAAAGATGCTGGCCCATAGAAAATCACACAGGAAGCCAGGGCATAAAGTTAATATGTGTATGCACTGTTGAGTTTTCATCAGTATAGAATGATAAGCATGTTTCTGCAAATTCAATTAGAATCAGCCATTTTAATGTTGTTCCTTTTTCCTAGACAGTTTTATGCCTAAAAGCCCAGAGCAAATTAATTTTTTTTTATATTTAATGTAATGGGTTGAGTGCACAAACCAGGAAAATAAAGAAGAAAGTGCTTCTTGAAACAATCTTGTAAAGCACAATCTCTGCTCCTGGCAAGTCTTCTTTAACCATGCTCATTTCCAATAATGTAGTTAATAGGAGTATAATGAATTGAATGATTCCTATCTGATTGGGTGAATTCTCTGAGCAAATTACAAAACTAGAGATAAACTAAGAGATAAAATTCACAAATATTTCACAAAAATTCACAAATATTTCACAAATATTCACAAAAATTCACGGTAGTGTTCCTAGTTTTATAGTGAAATATTTGTTAATTTGATGCAATCTATTTGTAAAGTGTCTATTTAAAAACCACCATGCTTTTGCTATTGCCCTGCTCTATCAGACTCTGAACATTAATCTACATTTGTTTTAAATTATTTTTATGGTCAGGTCCAGTTTATGTTCAGACATGCATATACCATGTAGTCTACGATGCATCCTACAGAAAATCTTCACTTCCAATGTATGTGAAGCCTAAACCTTTTTCTCCTTACTAAAACAAGCTAACAAGCAGCAATATTATAAGCATAGATTTTCAAGGTAACTGAAAAAAAGAAAAATATTCTAGTCCTGCTCTGATCAGTTAGTTTTACCTTTGACTTCCCTATACTTTCCACGCATTTGTTTCAGTATTTCAAATTATTCTAAATGTTATGTTTATTTAAGTCACATTCAAATATTAATGCTTTCTGCATTTCCTTTGCTCTGCTTCATTCTCCTGTGGAGAAACACAGGATGTGACAGCGTAAGTCTCTGCTTTAGCTTATTTTTCACTTGTAACACAATTAGAAGCTCTCTCAAACAAGGTTTGCAGTATGAGATTTCCTTGTCAGGGCAAGAACAATGTTGTCAACAAGCTAGTCAGGCACAGTGGCCTATGTCTTACCCGTGAAAATGTAACTGTGGAACCTCCTAGAAAGGGTATTCCAGTGAAGAATTTATACCTCTCAGCCAAGGCACACACACAGCACGTGAAAATACACGGGAAAAAGTAATTACAATTGCAGCAGGATATGTATGTATATAAAATACCCAAACAGAGATATACCTTCTTCTTGGGAAATATTCTTTCAATATTCAACGCCTTAATAATGGTTCAGAAAGATGCTATTTGGACACTTCATACTCAAATATTCATTTCATTTCCTAAATTACAGAATATGGACAATTAAATGATTAACTCTACCATTATATTAGTGCTACTCACAAAATGCTATAAATGTCATTAAGGACTATTAAACCTCTTCAGTTACAGTATCCATCTTAAAATAATACTTCAACTTTATCTGATGTGTAAAATCAGAATAACATAACATCACTCAAAAGTAAAGTAAAGCAAAGGCTTAAGCCTTTAGGATGGCTGAAAAGCTGCTTTCTTAAAATGTATTTTAAAAATACATCAATACAGTGAAATAGCACATGAAAACCTACGTATGAAAATGATGAGTCTTGCGCAATACGTATCTGGAGAAAAGCCTCACGTCACTCCAAAATCTCCAAAGACAAAGAAAACAACCTCTAGTAGTTAAACTGTGAGGAAGAACAAACAGGCCCTACCAAATAGTGTGAGACTCTCCCACGGATGTGTCATCTTAACTGCGAGTCAGCAATGGAGAGAGATTCTACAGAGAAATACCTCTTCCAAAGGGCTGCATCCTCTTCAGATGCTCCATCTCCTCCATGGAGAACCATGAAGGTAACCCAGCCTGAGGAGCTGAGCCTTACAGATGCTGCATAACCCACTGATAACAGCAATGGAATGTAGGTCAGGAAACCATGCCATCCTAATTCTGCTGTTATTTGTTCTGTGAGCTTGGACAAAATAACCACTCTCTTCACCACTTATTGTTTGTAAGATGGGGAGAATGAGACAGGTTAGTATCTGATTTCACTCTTTCATTGTGCATTTTGGAGAGGCAAAGGGGTAGAGAGAAGATGGGAGTCATTATATAGAAAGGATAAGGAAAGTTTAATGGAACACAGGCTAGTTGGGTTTTCATTGTGGGGTTTTTTTCTTTTCCTGACAGGGTTGGGAGAAACCTATTATGCCTCTCCTGGATAAGACAAGCTGGAAACAGGCACCCAGGCTTTTCTGCCCCACCAAAACAAAACAAAACAAAACAACCCCCCAAACATATAAAGTTACAGCCAACTTAAGCTGCATTTCTGCTGCAAAGTAAAAATCCTTCATTCACACTTAAAACTTCTTCAAGAGAGCCTTTACCAGGAATAACAGGTAGAATAACAATTGTGCTTTCCATTAGAGAGCATACTTTTCAACTTCTACTTTCAAAATCACGTAGGAGAACAGCTCCATGGTAATTAAGTCTGGCAGCTCATAATTGAATTGCTAGAAGACAAAACATCACAGCTCCTCAAAACTCACTTCAGCCTATTTTAATGTAAGATACTTGACACAGGAACTATACTAGCAAGTTCAGTAGGTTACAGTTTTAATTTTTTTAACTAATACGCTCTATTGGTAAGAATTGGAATGCAAATCCAGCTACAACCTGAACAAAGCAGCTTTATGCTGAAGCATTTCTATCCCTAGCTGTGGAAGTAGCTGTGGCAGCACAAATGCTTCCATGCCAAAGTAAATGTGTACAGATCCTCCACAGCGTGCTGCTTTAGCTATACTCCAATTGAGTTAAGTGCTAAAATCTTCTAGGCTTAGTGACAACAATATTTTACTTCATGGTAGCTGATCCATCATAGCTGTCGGTGTGCATGCTCTCAGCCCGTGGCAAAGGCAGGATAATTTGAGTTGTTTTGCCCTGCTTCATTGAAAACTAAGATGACTCAAATTACTCTGAGCTCGCTTCAGGCGAGGCTCGCACACTTGGACAGCTATAATGGATCGACTGACGTGTAGTAAAAGATTGGTGGGGCTAAGCCCAGTGCTGAAATAGAGCAAAAGTCCTTTATTTTCCCCTGGCACTTAACACAAGGGCCAAACCCAACCGAAGCCTTTGAGAGCTACAAAATACGAGTGAACAGCTGAATGAAAAACAACGAAAAAGCTCCTATATCTTGCAATCTTTGAGAGCAATGTTAGCCACAGAATAACTTGAATACAGAGATGAAGATCTGGACAGAGTTACTCAGTTATCTCTGCTCCTAACTACTCCAGGCTTGTCAGCTTTGCTCATTCTCCTCTTTTTGACTCATCACCTTGTCCTTTCCTTACCTGTTCCTGTCCCAGTCTGCTTCAACTATAATTGCCTGCTTTAGCAGTCTCAGTGAGTCTTTTCAAAACAGGTAAGTCTTCAAGATATGTCCATCAATGGTGCCTGCAACACCTGCGTATTTTACATTTGTACACTGAATTACAACGGTATTTATCTCTTCCATCCACATTATGCAAAACTAGAATTAGTATTATCTCATATAGCAGTCAGGCAGTGACACTAACCCCTCTGGTTACACTCTCCCACTTTTCCATACATTCATCTGACTGTATTCAAATTAAATCCAAATTTTAATTTATTTTTCACATACATGTTGAGGCTCTTTTAACCACTAAAATCCATATATTACTGTAAGCCCATCCAACACATTCACATTGTCCACTATTAAAATACATACCTATTTCCAGTGAAGTCTTATTGGTTATCACAGCTAGACATTCACTAATGAAACTATTTAGAAAAACATTAGAACTATCTTTTAGTCATTATCTGGTCATCTGACACTATCTTGCATGTTCCTTGGTTCCTGCTTGGACAGTATGTATTCCACAGCACATTCTGAATGTGCACAACTGCACCATAATCTGTATCACTTCCAGTACTACTCCTTATTAATTGAGAACACATGAAACTATTAATTGTTCATATCTATTACATGTACTGTAGAGAAGTCGTATCATGTCAGACTATGCAGGAAACTGTCAATGCCATTAGAAATTCTCCTTGAAAACTGATACTGCAGAATGTGTCAGTAGTTTCTGATGATGTCAGATGAGAAACTGCAGCAACAGCCAAGAGCAGAGTAGTGCTCCCTCGAGACACCAGCTTTGGCAAGATGTACTGAAATGCTGCAAGAATGTTTCTGAAATTGAGATTACTGAAACGTAATATCTCTTTTTGAAAACTTTACTGCACACAATTCATCAAGCCAAAGCTACAGTTCCAGGAAGAAAGGACCATCTGTTTTTCTTTGGACTTCTTTTTTTAAAGCTCACCTTTAATCAATTTTAAGGTTTTTTTCATACACTGGAATGCAAAGAATTAATAACTTAAGAATTAGATAAATTACTTAATGCATCTCCTTGAAATACTGAATCCTCTGATTTCAATTATAAATAACTAGAAAATAACTGCCTACTTGCAGTACAGACTAATTAAATCTGATACCTTTACACTTTTAACCTACAAAGGGGGCCACAAGACCTCTGTATCTATTTCCATTCCCAGCTTTGCCCTTCACCTATCGTATATGACACTTGAAAGAGCATAATCTCTCACAGACCTATTTTTATACCCAAATGGGAAACTACTTATGACAACAAAATGCTATGCTGAATACTGTCAAGGTTTTCAGAAACATGGAAATGGAAGGGTTGCATTATAAACCTTATCTTAAACATAATTTTAAATTCAGTGCTTGTTAAAAAAAAAGCCTTTGAAAGATACGAAAAAAATTGCACTGAAAGCAATATGGTATATTCACTCAAATATTTCTCAAACTCGTAGCAAGATTACCATTTATCAGAAGTTACATTTAGCCAATGCATGAAACTTCTCCAATCCTATACTTTTGACTATGTACAACTAATCTTTATAAATATATGAACAGATAAAACTGGAAGACATGACGAAAGTAGCTTGTTGAATTGCCACAAATATTGTATCTTAAATGATCAACATCTAAAGTATCAATTACAGATGCAGTGCACTGCAACTGTCTGGTTGATTTCTAAGTGATCTTCTCCTTTTACAAGCTCATGAAACAAAAGTTTTAGTTAAAAACCACAGGACACAATTTCAAAAACAACCCCAAAACCTGATAAACACTTATTAAGGGTCTATCACATAACACAGCAAGGCTGGGAGAGATAAGTAGGAGAAATTCTACTGTCACTGATGAGATCCAGGGTTGTCCTCTTTAGACACCATTCTCTGCAGTGATCCTACCCCAAACAAATTCACACAGATTCATCTTTTTTCATCAGTCTTCATTTAATCCAAGAGTCTCACTTTCCAGCAATCCCCTAATTACATGGATATACAGAATACCATATTTTTGCAAGAAACTGCCACCCAAAACACAGCCTGACTTAACATGGAGACGTATTTCTCAGGCCTCTTTTTAGATACGCTATAAAACAGAAGCTTATCTTTCATAATTTTAGAAGATTAAATCATGGCTTGAGAAATTCACAGGTGAATTTCCCTCCTGTGATTAATAACACAACATTAACAGCTTATTGAAAAATAAGCTGTAATTCACAACATTGCAACCAATGTCCGTGTACTGTGGAGGGTACTTGGGGATCTGGCATAATAATAGTGGTTTATAACACTACAGACCCAGGCACCCACTCTACCAGCAGAAATTGTCATCCTTTAATGCAAACACCAGGAATAAATGTCTGCCTGTGTCACCTCTACATCACCAAGTGGAGCATGAGCCCAGAATTCCGTTAGTGGCTTAAGCTACTACATCAGACTATGAACAAAATGGCATCATGGTCTGCTCGTATTGACCTGACACAGATCCATCTGCCTGAGCCCATCATCAAACCTATTAGATGTGTTCAGTTTATGCAGAGAACTAAGAATTCAATTTGTTAAAAAATCAACTTTGGGGAAAAAAAAAAATCAACCTCTAAACTACTCCTAACACCTTTTCAGGAACCAAATTTTGACAACATAACTTATCATCCAAGCTTCTGGAGCTGACCTTCCAATTTTATTAAAGGCATTAACAAGCATACATACAAATGTTTTGTTAATAACAAAATATATGTTACTTTTGGAGAGCTAAATCTATGAATCTTTCAGACTACACTCCTGATTTCATCTTCCATCACTGCTTTAAAAAGTTGCATACGCAGCTGATTCCAAGATTTCAAAACATCTCTGCTGCATTATGAAGATATCTAAATACATATTTTCCTCATTTCCTGTCACATTAAAAGAGATTTGTCTTTTGTCAAGTATAATTGACCTTAACATTTGGCTGTTAGGGAAAAAAAAGCACACTACCTAGTTGCTGCTCTTGCTTAAGAGGACTGAATGCAATACAATGCAACAGTGAATGCAATACAATGCAACAGTATGAGAGCTCCTCAGTATGGAACCCTGCCAAAATTATCTGTTCAGATAAATGGCCTGACAAAAGGGAACCATAAATAAGGTTACTCTTTCGACATCATAAAGTTGACGCATATCCTGCCCAAGCTAGTTTTGTATAAAACAGCAAATAAATCTAAGAGATAAATAAAATGCAGAGATGCTTTTATTTCAGATAAGTCTGCCTATTTATTCAGAAACCATTTGTGCAACAATTTTTGGTCTATCTGAAATGATTTCTCTGAATACGTGCAACTCAGATCTGTTTCCAGCCTACATCACTATAAATCCTGATTATTTCATATCCTGTACAGCATATTTTGCATAGTCAAGTTCAATTTAAAGTTAGTTATTAATATGAGCCATTAACTTTGCAATTGCTTACAGAGTTTTTTTTTTTAAACTTCACAATAGTATACATTGGATAATGAAGAAAGAAGCTTGATGAGAGCATTTGCAACATGGGGTGAAATAGCACCCAAACCACAGTGTTGAAAGAGACTTTGAAAAAACTGAAAATCATTTTTCATCATCTTGAAAAATGCTTTCAGCATGTAAAGCAGAAATATTTTTACCTACAAGCAACAGCAGCACATGCAGTATTTTAAAAAATAAATGCTTAAATATGTAGTCCATGTGTCCTCTGGAGATTTATGGTTTAATTGCTCCACATGCCATGTATTTTACACAGGGCTTTTTTTTAAATACTGGAACAGAATTTAAACCTATGTCATTTAGCAGGCTATGAACTGTGCTGGACATAATTTAAACATACTTTCCTTTCAACTTAAAGGGTCTAGTGACATACCAAATCCCGGAATGCTTTTGAGACTGGATTTGAGACAGATTTTTTCAAGTCTGAGGTAGCTGTATCGCAGCAGGCAGTTCCACAGGAACATCCAGTCCATTCGTGTGCGATGGTTCATGATAATGACACTCCTTTCTCCAGGAACAAATCCATCTCCAGTGACAACCACCTTGGCACCAAACACCATTTCCAGCAAGGCCTAGAAATAGTATCTCAGTATTATGGCTTTACTCCCAGAAGAAAAGCATCACCCCATTAGCAATAAAAATTAATCTGAATTACATAATTTTACTTATTTACTCCTCACATTATAACTGGTAAACAAACTTCTGACTGTTTTCTAATAAAGCAGCCAGCTTTTCTGCAGTAATAGCTGTTTAATGGAAGAGGAAACAACAATTAAACAGCACTTCTTAAAAAGCACTCTATTACCATCACTGCATTACCCTTCCCTGTTTTTCCAAGAATACTATCATCTACGAATAGAAGAGAGGTAGGTAATCTAAGGAGAGACTGGCTGTACAAATAATCTATTGCTCAATATTGGCAGAGCTGGGAAGGCACCAGAAGCTGCCTTGCTTTCTGCTTTGGATCGAATGGTCAACATGTTTCATGCCCAAAACATGGAATAAGCCTCAAACTTGGAAGGACACAAGAGGTTGGGCAAACATCTGTCTTCATTTTGCCTGTACAGCCAGCGAAGCCAGAAGTTCACATACAAAGCATGCTTCTTGCCTTACCTGTTACATGTGGCTCTGAAGGGTCAAGTTATAAACAAAGGTCAGTGGTTTATCAGAAGGGAAGAGCAGGCAAGAGCTACGCATTAAGTTGAACAGGGCTGGTTTCACAACCTGGGCACTCAGACCAAACAACTGGACTGGATGTAGTAATTACAGCTGTAGAGCCCAACAGCTCTGGCCACACTCACACCACATCCAAATTACCTATTGAAAATGGTTTCTGACCCATGACCACACCCCAGTCATGCAGGGAAGTGTATCGGGGAGTGCTGGGTGGTTACAGCAAAAAAACAGGTAAATAATTCAAAAATATGGATGACTGAATGGTAATGCCTTGCAACCTTTTAATGCCTAGTGGAAATACAGGGGAAGGTAAAAATCCCAAGCATACAACAGACATTACGTAGGGGTATGACTTGAGGCCCCTGAGGTCAGGGTCACTGGCAGGACACTTCCAACCCAATTAGCACAGAAAAAGAAACCAGCAAAACACAACAGAACCTCTAAAGGAATAAACTTATTATTTGGCCTTAACATAAAAAGTTCTTCAAATTACATCCTTACCTTCTTTTCCCTATTCTTCCTCCAAAAAAATAAAGAAAAAGAACAAAGACTGGGGAGTTAAACAGAGCTCCAGAAAGTAAAACAATTTCTGTTCATATTCCTGCCAACTCTGTCCCTAGTACAAGCCAAACTAAACTGAAACAGTTAAGACCCACCTCACTGTCTCATCCTGCTGACTCTCCTAGAAAGGAAATAAAATGTGATAGCAGAGTGAGCAAGGTGGAAATTTCTTACATCACGGAGGTCAGGGTCAGAGTTTCCCTCTTGGAGTCCAATTGTACAACAGCACTTTATTGTATGGAGACACAGACCAAGAACCTGCTTCTCCTGACTAAGAACACAGTAAGTGTAAGGACAGAGAATTAAGGCAGACAAGGTCTGAGCCTCAAAATGGTTGAATGAAAAGTTTTCTGAAATTCCTTTCCTGAACCTAAATCCCCAAGATTCTTAAAAGGTAGAATCCTTTTCACAAAGATATTAAAATTATTTTGGTTTACGTCTAGTATGGGCTAAAAATCAAGCTTCTAGACTGCAAAAGTTGTCACAAACTAGTTCCAATAAACCAGAACTTTAAAGCCCAGGCAGCTAATCAAAGAAAAGACCAATATTAGATTTTGGGGAGTTTGAAATTTTAGAAAAATTTGAAGATTAACACAGAAAGAGTTATTCTGTGACACTATGTTAAATTTCATCGTAACAAGAAATAACAATCTATTTCCTTTACTGGTCATTACGTCTGCACTCCTAATTGCACTACATTTAGTAATGATGAAAAGGACAAAGGTTTTAGAATATGAAACAGCTCAGACCCTTTTAAAACACACAAGGCAAACAGTGAAAGGAGAGACTATTTGATATGCAATAAGGATAAATGCCACAAGATTCATACTTCTGCACACCAATATGGCATTTTACTTCAGAAAAAGTTAAACAAATCTCTAATGGCCTAGAGGAACAAAGTCCCTTGGCTTTTAGAGAATGGAAGAAGAGACAGATTCCATTCATACTGCCATTCCTTTGGAACAATTCAGGGAAGAGCTCTGTTATTGATTTCCAGACTCATATAGCTATGAAGTTGATGGATTATAAGTGAGGAACACCTCACTTCTAGGGGAAGCTCTTCTTTTTCATCTGAAAACATTTATCTCTAATCCAACTACAAGGGCTAAATTCTAAGAGGATTAAATAACAGAAAGGTGAAGGTTGGTAATAGTGTACCAGACAGTGGATAATTTTCCTAATAAAATAACTGAGCAGTGTCCTAAGGAAGAGTTTACAAGACAACTCATTTAGGAAGTTTACAATTTAAAATAACTCCTTCTGCTGACTAGTGTTTCACCTGCTCTTCTCTGCATCTGACTGACACTGGACGGAGTTGTCACAGAAAGGCCTTTTCAAGCAGAAAATGAAGACACAGCATTAGTTTACACACGAATTAAACTGTGGAAGAAGAGGGGGACTGTAAACAGGCACACAGTTTACAACACTGACCTAAAACCCAAGTCTCCACAGACAGTGAGGGTGTTAGGGCCTGTTCAGACAAAAACATAAAATCAGAAGTGTTAGTGAGCAAACTAAATTGTGGGATCATGGGCAGTTGCCCAGAACTTGGCTCAGACTGCCACTTACCACGGGGAGCGTGAGCCAGGTGGCCACAATGCAGTCGGTGATCCAGCGGTACCAGGCCGGCGAGATAAACATCAAAGGCAGAAAAGGGCCGAGCATGAACACACTGCCAAAGAAACTCCCCAAGAACAGTGCCAGTACAAAGTATATCCCTTTCCATGACACCATGGCTCTGAAAAAGAAAGTTGGCATTACGTTAGAGAGACAAACTGAAAGTAATTACGTAATCCTTCAAGTCCACAAGCCTGGTTTGAGGTAATAGTCCTCCTTCTTTTCCTAACACATGATAACAATAAACACAATCAAAATGTTTTTCTTCACAAGCAGCAGTAAGAGAAGGATTTTACAAACACAGTGATTTGTAAAGTGAATTGGGATATTAAAGGGGCCATAAAAGTATCAGCTACATCATAATTTCCGCCCGTTACTGCAATATGTAGTCCCACTCAAAAATCTTCAGCAAGCTATTTTTATTATCCAAAGGTACAAAAGAGATATATAAGAGATCACCAGATACACTAAAATTTTCAGCCATTATCTCTGCCATTGGTGGAGTACTAACGTTCCCATTTTATAAAGACAAGAAACTTTGCTTTTCTATTTCTCCATCTCGTTTCTTCTTGCTAAACACAGCATTGCAGAAACTCATCTTCCCTATCTAACAAGGGTCTATATGTGACCTCCCTCAAAACACTCAAACCTGGCAAGACTGACCAGCCATTTCAAACATCAGTTCCTTTTATATCCCAACAAGGCAGGCAAGCAGTGGCTGAAACCTCCCAGCCCACCCTGGCTTAAGGAACTCATCACTTTTGGCAGTCTGCTGTACTTCAACTGCCCTTATCAGTTATTTTCCAACTTACTGCACCAAAAAGCCTTTGGTTTTTAAGGCATAGTCTAGACTTGAAATATTTCAGTGTCCGTGCTATCAGCTATACTGTCTTATTATAAATTGAAATGTACAGTACACTGAGCTTCTCAGTGCATTATGTCAGAATAGTCAGCAGTCCTCCAAGCATTTGTAATAGCTACAAGCTTTCACAATTTAGCAACTACTACCAGCTATGACAAAGCAAATGTGGAAATATCAATTCTCTAAATTAGGGTCCAAAAATAGACTGTTTTCATCTATTTTGGACTCAGCCAATTGCTTATAAAATCAAAGGTTAAGCAGAAGTCACTTTTTAGTCACTTTACTGAAATTCTTTTTTTGACAGGCTGTTTTAGAAATTGTAAGAGCTCAGATAGAAAGGACTTCAGGACAAGAAAAACAGGAAGCTGGTGGGTTTAATTTTAAAATGAGCAATGGAAAAGTAATCCATTAAGCCTTGTGTACTGTAACATACATGATTTATCTCAAGCACGGTTTTGTACAATGTCCATAGCAATAATGTTTGCACAGCAAAGTATTTGAAAGTCAAGAAATGTCAATGCCAGCGTTGCTAGCACATGGAATTTGTTCCTGCTACTTCACGTTGACAAGTAACAAGAAAGTAGCTCTACTCTGAGATACTTCTAGGTTTAAACAATCTCCTAAACAGTATGGTATTTGGAGAAAGGCCGAGGGAAGAGGCCATGCAGATTTGTTAATGCAAGAAGGATACAGGAAGCTGTATTTAACTTGACTGCGGCAGCACAGTAAAACAAGTAACACTAAATACAAATGTTTGCTGACAACTGTATCAGAAAGATTTTAACACAATGAAATCTGAATTCAAACAACTACATATTATTTATATGAGTACAGACCTCTCTTTTCTGCCAAAAGCAGGAACTAAATAACCATGTGTCTAAACATATGCACACACTAAGGAGGATCAATTCTGACACATCAAGGAACCCTTGAAAGGCAATGCACTGAAGAAAATGTTCCACTTTTTTTTATTTGTTATTGTAAACCTCTGTGGGGAAAGTCCAAAATAAAGCTAGACGAGGACAAAAAAATCCCCAAACCAAAAACCCAGAGAAAAACAGGAACAACAGAAAGAGGGGAGGGTGGGGGGAAAGCGTTAGTTGCAGCAAGACCAGAAGAAAAAGCCTTATCTTGACATCAAGATTTGAGACCTACTGCAAAAGGCAGCAGACAGGATTAAAATTCAATGTGCTTGATCTCATTAGGCATTTTTTTGAGGTACAAACACATCAAAACTACTGGAAACAGCTTTAAGACAGGTAAAACCCACTAGCAGACAGAGAACACGAGTTTGTTAAGCTTTATCCAGCTGCTCTGCTCCTCTGTAAGGCTGCTCAGAGCCACCAGGGATCAGTCAGATTCAGTGACATTTGCCAGACACCCCGGCTCCAACAGGACAACAGGGAGGACACGCTCCAGTTCCAAACACCTGACTGCTGCACGCAGATGCCCAGAGAGGTAATGAGAGGAGACATCACTCTGTCATCCTTCTAGACTCTTAAGAAAGCAGTGTGGGACACTTATTTAGAGGCTATCCTTTTCACAGTTCGCACTAGTCCTTCCCTCAAATTATTGTACACAACCGAAGATTTAAGGAAAAAAAAATTTTGTTGTATTTTATGTGAAAGACTATCTCATGAACACTTTTATTTGTTTTAGATGAAAGTATCTGAGCTATGGAGAAGACCTACGGAAGTTCTGAATTTTCTCTTCTTCAACCAACACCCCAACAGTACTTTCTTTAACGTTACAGTGTATACATTATAAGTTATACTGCATTCCAGCAGGTTAAACACTGTGGTGTTTATCTCTAGACACTAAAGACACCACGTACGTTTTCAATCGATGCCATTTATCACTCTCAAAGCCTTTTTTTAATGTGATAAATACAGTATTTTGCTTCTTGCTTCTATATAACACATTATCTATCTTTACACATGTACATACGCATTTCTGTAGAGTAACAGACAGGCTTTGACTTTGTCTCTGATTTACCTCCACCACAACAAAGGGGAGAAAGGGAGAAAATTCCAGCAGCTCTGACTGGGAGTGCAGTGCACAAGTTTGTAAACAGCTGAGGATGCAGGGCTGGCACAGGCGTGGCCAGGCCAGGCCAGGCTCTGCACACCTGGGCTGTTGCACCCAGTTTAGCAATCCAGACACCTACCACCAAAGACAACAGGGAACAGACTCTATTATCATCCTTTTGCATCCCTCAGCCTCTTGAACACCCACCTTAGAAACAAACTGTCTCTAAGATATGTCAGGCATCCCAAATCTAATATCTGCATTCAACATGAGAAGTTACAGCTACAAATCAATGCAAAATACATGCCTGCAACCTTAAAATATGATTAAAATCCAGCCAAAGAAGGAGTACTTAATGAGGACTTGCAAAGTGATCTAAACCAAATGTGAAAAATCTCAAAACAAAGAAAATTGGAGCTGGCTCATGTCAGAAATGAGAGACCCAAGAAATGAATTAAAGGATTCAACAGGACGTCTGAAGAGAACACAAGCATTTTCAAAGCACAGAAGTATTCTCTTACTGTTGCTGACAACTATCTCCTTCTAATGCAGCAATCACTCTCAACACTGGATTTAGCATGTATGATGGCCTTTATGTATTCCAAAGAGACACACTTTCCATTTGCTGTGTGGGTCAGAGCTGTGGGGAGACAATTAAAATTATTTTACAGTTCAGACTGAAAACTGCAAAGAGTTAGAAAGACAGCACCCTCATACTGGGCTCAGAGTGAGAAAGACATACCCTCATCTATTTTGTGGCAGAACTCCAAGTTATTGGGGTACTGTACTTCACATGTTCTTGTTGCCATAGCAGAACGAAAACATGCTCTGTCTCCAGGTAACTGGAAACAATAATTCTTTAAATACAATTTTTGCCTTCTATTTCAGTTAATTTGAAAAATTCTTGGCTACAAGGGGACAAATTACTTTCCCAAACAGTTTTTGTAAACTGCATCTTTATTAGAATATTTACTTAAAATTACTTCAATATTCCACGCAAACAAAATGTTAGCACAGTAACATAAAGTGAAGGTACCTTCCTGTGATTGAATTTTGTCCTGTTTTGTTTAACATCTAATTGCTTTTATTGAAGGCACAGCTGAAATGACAAACTACAGCTTATTGTCATGATTTCAAAAGGTTTCAAACAGCCTGTTCTCTGCAACAAAACTATTCTTTACAACTGCTTCTAAGGGTTGTAAGTGGGCTGAGGATGCAAAATAAATTTATTTGATAAGGAACAGAAAAGTTCAAAACTTAAAGGTCTAGAAGTTTTAGCACAGTCAAGACTCACCACACAATTCAGGTTTCCTTAACAGCTTCTGGCTAAATTGAAGTTCTTGTACAAACAGGTTAATTTGTCTTCCAGCTTCAATGTAAAACAAGATTTTAACCTCGGCACAGTATTAAGCAATACTACCTGACAAACAGAGCCAGCTGTCTGATAACTAGAGAGATTTTTAAGCACTCACTATGTGAGCAAATCAGGTTTTATTACACTATAGCAAAAAATAAAGAAATGCTCTTCAGTGCCAATAAAACAACACTCTATTACTACTGGTCAGCATGTTCCCATTCAATCAGCACAGGCAATAAAACTGTTCATTAGTCTTCAAAAACTGAATGGGGAACACTAGGCACTGGATTTAACGCTTCTTTCAGTCAATTACCAGTGGAAAAGGTAAAGCTTATCATCAATTAAAATCAAGCAGAATCTCACACAGCCAGGCACTGATGCCTCTTCTCTAACAGTTCTGCAAAGAAAGCCAGCAGTTAACTACAGACCGACTTAACTCCTGCATTTCCTCCAAGCAGGGCAAAGGAAACAGGAGAGCTGGAAATTCGAGCTCCCACATTCAATTCTGCATTCTGAAACATAATTTCCAAATCAGAAGATACAACTGGCACAACAAATTTTAAAACCTTTAACCTGATGTGAATTGAAGTTCCAGGAGGTGGGCAAGAGGGGAACAAAGTTTGCCAACTTCTCGGGTGTCCACTGAACAAGGCATCAAACCAATGACCCAAACCTATTCATTTACTGTTTTTTCACGTTACTAAACAAAATCATCTAGACCAGAGAGCAGGCAGATGGACAACCCTCCCCAGCTTTAGTAATGCAAATAATGAGGGGTCTGAGCAGGTGGCCAAGTGACAAAACATCAACCAGGCAAACAAAGTTTCAGTGGAAATGACACATCCTAGCAGAACGTTTCAAGTCCAACAAAATCACCACACTTTTCTATTTGAGCATTTTATGGTTTTCTTCCACAACAGCATTTCAAAGGAAATTTTTATCAATTCTTGCACTCAGAGCAAGAAACTAGTTTCTATGTAGTACCATATTTAAAAAGAAACTTGCTTACGGCAGGTTTTTGTAGACTGACTCAATTGTATTTCCAGATCTACAACTTAGCCCATCTCTTTGATCACATAACTTCTCACTTTTGCCTCAGTTAAAAGAGCTGTAGCAACAGAAGAGGTTATAGGGGAAGCAATGACAGGAGGAAGCTGAATTATTAATTGCAGAGATATCCACTCTAATCAGAAGCCCATGCAATACAGATGAGGAGCTCCATCAGTCTCCAGAGAACCCTTTATGAACCACATTTTATTCCTGATCCTTCTCTTGGGCATTTCAGTATTTTAAGGAATATACAAATATGGCACAGATCACTATCACAGAAAAAATATGTGAAGAAACAGGCACTTGACCACAAAAACTACTTCCTTTTTATTCAATTCTTGCATTCAAAAACCGTAAGAGATCCATGTATCATAAAACAATATAGGTTAGGGTAATGAAAGGTAATTATCACCATAAACCACACCCCTGACTCTGTTTAACAGTATAGAAGATATCAGCTTACACATGCACAAAATAAGAAGTACAATATTTAATGTGCAATTTCCGTAAATATTACAAATAAAATATTATTATTGCTGCAGCTCACTATTTATTATCTCTTTTATTTGCCAAGACTTAATCTGACTATTATAATTCAATAAAAAATTTAATAGAATATTGAATCTGCTCTTCCATGTAATTGTGTCTTTCCAAATGCAAAAATCCTGGCTGAGATTCTTTGCAGTACAGCCTTTAGACACTGTAAGCAGATAATTCAGTCAGGGTACAGACATCAAATCAGTCTGATGCTTTTTCACCCTCGTTTACCTGTGCTCCTTCCACTGTTGCTCCAGACAACCATTAGACCAATAAAACTTGAATGAGAGCATGAGCTAAGGTATTTGAAATAATTTGTAAGAGGGTATCATGCAATAGCTACAGCTGCTTCCTGGAAAAAAAAAAAGAAACAATGATTTATGGAAAAGTACCTTGCTTTTATTCCTTACTATAATCAGAAAATCTAGACGAATTGACAAATTTGAGCTGCTGTAGGAAGAACTGCACAAGAGCTTTTACTACCAAAAGCTACCTCATTTTTTTTATTATGTATATTGCACAGACAGGAATAATTCTGAATTACTTCTTCATGGCTTTCCATGCAGAGAGTTGCTCGCTGCACCATCCATCAAGTTACTGGGGCCCCACAAGCCTGTATTAAACAGCAACCAATATGAATAGAGTGCCCTGGCTGAGAAGTCATCAAGAATAGGTTTGGCAGATAAAAAACAGCTGCTGCATTTCTCCCATCCCCTGTCTTTAAATGAAAGAAACAAAAAAACCCAACATAACCTTGCAACAGACATGGAGCAGTGGTCATTTTTAGGGGTTTATTAAGTACTTCATGTAAAACCTGCAGGTCAGCTGAAGGCCCAGTCTATTATTCAAAGAAGTTAGTTGTGCTCAACTGTTGCCAAATCCAAATCCTCTGGTTTTCAAAGTCTACAGCAGACCAAAAAGCTGACCAACATCGATGGATAACAAATCCAAGTGAAAATGATGAAAAACAGATAAAATGTTCCACTTTGTAATTGGAGATGTTACAAACAAAACAATAAATCAATTTTTTTTCCCCCCTGCATAAGAGCACCCCAACACTTCAGTTCAGAGCTATTCTTGGTGGGAAGGGGTGACATTTATAATTTCCAAAGTATCTACTTCACAATAAAATCCTCAGTGGGGAACAGAAATAAAGGACTCAATGCTGAAGAACAGTTACTCAAACAGAAAACTAGTAGAGTTCAGAGGAGTATCTTTAAATCTCTGCCACTGGCATTGAACTAAAAATCACTCTCAGAGAAGGATACATCCATGAAACTTCTAATGGCTTTCTTTCCCCCTCATCAAGACAGAAATTTCTCATGAGGTCAACAACTCAAAAGAAATACAGGAGAGGCACATGAACAAAACTCATACAGACTATTCAACAAGCTATGAAAACTACTGACTGTCACCAGGATAGCAGCAGCATGAAAGCTTATGCTCTCAGTAACTCATATTATTCGGAGAGTTCAATTATGAAAGTAAGGAGGAGGGATGTAAAATCAGACTTTCAGAGGCCTTAAGCAAGGCACCCAACTTGGAAAAAGTTTCATTGAGAGCTCAATATTTGTGACCATCCTTTACAAAAAACCTCTCTCAGCTTTAGAGCAGAATATAATAACCCAAATAATATTTATTTCCATTTATAATGTATGCTATGAATGAATTTGATTCTGGATGGGTAAAACTGCTGTGTCATTTGGGTTTTTTCAACCACAGCAGCTTTTTTTCTTTTTTGGTATCATTTATACTGTGACAGTCATCACCTGTAAAGTAACAGCAATTGCTAAACTACTTCATTCCCTTTCTCAGGAGCACATTCTATGCTATCAAAGTTCAGCAGGCCCCAAGCTAAAAATCCCAATAGCAAACTCACTCAAGCCAGTGAGCTTCCACCTAGAATCACCTGCAGGATAAGATAATGGATTTTATCTACTCAGAATTGTTAAATGGCTGAAAAGAAAGACGGGACTCTTATCTTCATTTCCCTACCATGTAAGTCATTCTGGCTCAACAGTACTTAGATGAGAGATGGAGAACAGAATCTACAGACAAACTTATGTCACTATTTTTTTTAAAATAATAATAAAGATAAATTGCTGTTATCAATGGGATATAACTCTGCCAAGCCTCTGAGTCTGTGCAACCGCCTCAGGCTTTTAAAAATGTATTTCCAAGACAAATATCAAAGAAAAAAACCATTTGCAAATAACGTTAAAAATGTTCTAGCCATTTAATTGGAAAATTCCATTTGAGAACTTGAAATTTTGCAGGACTGCCTTTGTGTCAGGGGTACACAGCACTCTGAAGCATACTTACACATCAGCAAGTATCAAAAGTTTATAACAGCTTTAAAAGCTACATAAATTGTAGTTTTCTAGTGAGCTGTGCTTACAGGCTGGCTGCTTTCCAAGGTAAGCATAGAAGAAACAATAGATTGGTTACCTGGCAGGAGCTAAAGCAAAGGAAGAAAAATGCAGCAGTTCTGCAGAAAATTTATAAATGTTTCATTCCCTCTACAAGCAGCAGAAACAGTTTATTTGCATTTGCTCCATTTCTGGACATGAAATCCTGCTTTCAATCTATTATGTTTTGGTGTAGATCAATATCCAAAGCATTATAGTCAAAACTCACATGTTGCCGAACTACTGTCCCACTATTAACTAATAATATTTCTGCTTCAGGATCTTACAGTAAGAGATGAAGATCTGCTGTGCTTTTCAGTCCTCTAGACAACAGCCTGCAAATCTCGTTTGCACAGCTCACCAGTAGGATCAGTCAACAGCATATCTGGATCTTTCTAAGATTACAGTACAGACCACTGCTAAGAAGTGTAGCTTTAACCCCATCTTCAGCTCTGTAACTCTCTTTCTCCATCAGCTACAACAGGAAGCTTTTCTCTTCTGACAGGACTCCAAAGGGACGTTCCCAGGGCTTCAGGCGGGATCCAGGTCTTCAAAGCCATTCCTAGCAGAGCATTGCAGGGTGTAAACCATCAGCACTGTGCTGAGCATGGATGCAAGCTGTGCCTGGGCAGATGCACAATGGAGTGGGTCCATCCGTACTTGTGCTAATAAAGCTCCGTGGCTCAGCAGGCATGCTCACAGCAGCAGTCTGATGCAGACATGTTGCCTCTGCTTCCAGGGCTACTGAATCTGATTCTATAAAACTTAAATGCTCTCAAAGCCAGGAAATATTTCACCAATAAAGTATAATAAAGCACCTCATGTTCCTTGTTGAAGCTGAATGGCTTTGGTCCCTCAAACACCTAGAATGATATGAGCAACCATTTGATCCTTACTTGTAAATTTTTTGGCATTTAGATGCAAAGGATCCACTGCTATTGACAAATGAATAACACAAAGTTTTTTATGAACATTTATCAAGGTCATTTTAGCCTAAAACAAATTACCAGTATAAGAAGCTAAATAAAGTAAATCAATGCTGAGACAACGGGGGAAGTTTATCTGCCAGCGCTTACGCAATACTCTAAGCTGCCAGAAGACAAACAGAAAAAAAAAAAAGCAACATCTAAGACTAAGGCTTTTAGCTTTAGCTTTTTATTATGTAAAATAGTAGCTCATTTGAAACAGAAACTCAGTTTCTAATAAAGTCTGCCAGAACTGAAAGGAGCTTATAGATATAATTAGAAGTGGTTTAATAGGTGCCGCATTTCCCATCACAAAGACCAAGCCAATGTACAGTAACAATGAGTTTCAAGTCAGCTGCAAATACATTTGGCAGTTGCAGATCCATTAGATAGACATGCTGTGGCAGACACATAGATGCTAAGCAATCCAAGAACAAAATAGCCATGAAATAATTACACAACAGCAAGTGACCTAGTCAGGGAAATAACCTATTACAGCTGCTCAGGGACTACCAGATTTTACACATGTGAGCAATGCTCTGTCTTAACAGCTATTAGGAAAAAATGGGGGGAAAGAAGGAAAGCCTTGCAAGAGCTACAGATAAAGAGTCTCCCAACACACATTTTGGGGCACTGTTACAGACCAAGTGACTCCCACCTTCCAATCTCTGACTCAGTACCACTGATGTTGCTAAAAAAGTGCTTTAAAAGCTGCAAAGTAATGGGGAAAGAAACAAAAAGACAGAACAAACAATTGTTTGGATCGTTCAGAGACCTGCGCTGCTCATACATAGAGAATGATAGGACAAAAATAAATAATATCCCGACCTACACCAAAACTATCAGGTAGAAGATAAAGGAAACGGATGACAAGGTAAAAATAGTCTAGGGAAGGTTATTTACTCTCTCCCCCTTAAAATAAATAACAATAAAAAAGGAATCTAAGAGGAAATGCAATGAGTCAATCTTTGCACTAGATAAATCTTATCCAAAAAAGGAAGATACTGTCTGTGCAGATCATGCTACGAGAAATATCTAAATCAGGAAACTTCTCATAGCAGTTTCTATAATCAAGAAACATGTTTAACATCAGCCATGTCTAGACTTTCTTTAGGGCCAGAAAGATTTAAGATCTAGAAATTCATAATAAGGATTATTTTTCCTTTTTTTTTGTTTTTTTTTGTTTGTTTGTTTGTTTTGGTTTGTTTTGTTTGTTGGGTTGGCTTGGTTTGGGGTGTGTTTTTTTTTTTTTGTTTGGGGTTGTTTGTTTGGAGTGTTTGTTTGGGTTTTTTAAATTTTCCTTTTGTTTTTTCTTTTCTCTTTTGCTACAAGAATCTGTTCCAAGAAGATCTCAGTTATTTCTAAGTGGGAACACACCCTTGTATGTATTTCCCCTTTTACCAAGGGTCCTGACCTTTCAGGAAAAAGATCGTACAAAAACACAGAACTCCTGGAAAGAATTTGCTCCTTCTGACTAGCATACTAGTATCACAGAAACAGAAGCAGGAAGAACTTACCCTCAAGGTATAAAACCTGCTCATTAATAAGTAACTGGGCAACTGACTAAGAATATATATGACAAAGCACGTACATCTTTCTAGCTCCATTTGTAGAAGAATTCTCAAATGTAATCACAGCTCTTGAAATGCCTTTAATGAGTTCATTGCAATGGGCATTGAGGAAGTGATATTTTTATTGGGGAAATTATAAATTATGGACTTGTCAAAAATAGCTGCTTATGACATTCCACTTCCCTCTCTTCCTCATCAGGCTGAGGTTTCTGTCCCTGTAAACACAATGCTGAAACTCTTAGTGTGGTTTCAAATAATCAAAGGACACTATGCTTTTATTTACTTGGTTACTTTGCATTCAAACTCTACAGCCTCAAGATAATTAGTCCACCTCTGGTATGACTGCAAGGCATGCTCAAGTTAAGAAAGAACACCACAAACACAGGTACAAACAGAAACACCAGAATTAAAAATAAGAGCTCTGACTATGAAATATTCTTATATTTCACAGTTAAGTAGACATTTTTCATCTGAGCAAGGAAGAGATAACGATCTTCTCTTATAGTGAAACGCTCAGCTCTGAAATACTTTTGTTGCCAGCAAGACCATCAAGTACACAGCTTGATAAAGAAGAGCAAGAGTAGTGATAGCAAATTATGCAACACAGAGATCAAAGACCTGATATTACAAAGCATCACTTGGAGCCTGTTAAAGCCATTCATTTATGCTAACTTAAGTAAATACATGGAGAGTATTTAGAGAAACTGTAGTTACATAATCTTCATCAAATAAGAGACAGAAAAATTGTTCCAACCCTTTACTAAAATGTTATGAATTAAATAACAGGCAGTTGGATCAACTTGCTGTTTTTCCCAGAAGCATAAAACCAAAATGACATTCAGGGATGCCACCTTCCAAGCTCATGGGCAGAACGAACAGTATGGGAATTTCTATTCTGGTGGAAGCACCAAATCAAGATACACTCACTCCTATACATCTTAACTCATACTGAGCAGGGTTTAAAACCTAATTCTCCACAATGGCCCTGAAATAAGAGCCCCTGACAAGCAAGGTCCTGCTTTTCATAGTTCTGACTTCTCCTCTCAGCAGGTCCGCCCCGAACAACGACTGAGGCAGTGACATCAGAGAAAGTTAGCCGTGGTTGATAAGTAAAAACTCCGACTTTCACAGGGCAACATATGCGGACACTTCTGAGTGCTTCCACTCCTAACACTAACTACGATTTCTTGTATGTACTTTGATCTGAATTCATACAAGAGCACTGGCTTCCCATGAGGGTAGCTCTTAACATGTAGAAGGCCTTAAAAACTCTCCACAGAAATGCACACAGCACTATACTGTTTTATTTAAAGATTAATAATGCATTTGTCACAGTTCAAATAGAAAATAAGTTTGCAACCTCTACTATGGTATCCACAAATATGCTGTGAGAAAAATCCCTGGCTGTTATAATATCAGTTATATACTTGGATTAACACAAATAACTTAGAAGAAGGCCATAATTTCTCAAGGCTAAAATATGTAATTTTAAATTTTACGTAAAGTTGCTTAACACTCAAAACCTTCTTCTCACACGAATCATTTTCACCTGCCCCTGCTGTTGCTGCAGATTAACAGCCAGAGAGAGAGGATAGAAAGAATCAAAACAAGCAGAGTTGGGAATAAAGGAACATGCTATGTCAAAGGGGAAGCCTAGAGCTATTGGAAAGCCATATATTCCAGTTAAGCAAGGCAAAACAACATGCCTTCTAACAAAGACAATTTGAAACCAATTACAACCCAGAAGATTAATGTACTGACTCAGGCGTAGACGAGCCTGAGTTTTCCACCACCCATATTTCCCAAGAATCCTTGTCTAACTCGCGGAAGGAGGGGTAAAGCTGGTTATAAAAGAATTTTCAAAATACAGTAAGGAGAAAATTTGAAAACAACTTGAGGAAACATGGATTCCTGCTGAGTACAGAGTTTTCAACAACAACTAAGATTTATTATATTGAAATTTTTTCCAACATAGATACAAGCTGCAACAGAGTGTGTTTCCTTTCCAATTCAGCCACAGCTGAACATTTATTGAACCATTACAGTAAGAAAAGAAGCCTTCTCAACAACTTTAAGAAGCTCTCTTCTTTTGGGATCAAACAGATATATTATTAAAGTAATGCCAGTAAGAGCAATCAATCACTGGACTAAGTGATGTCAAGAATTGCTGAGCAATTAAATCCGATTATTAATTTTGATGTATTGATGAGAACTTCAGAACAGAGTATTTAGGAAAATAAATTGAGGACAAATGTTCATGAACCTATTCTTTGAGTTTTTACTTTACCTCTGCCCTGAATTTGGATATCAAGAAATACAAACAACCTTCTCCATCAATATTTAGACAAGTTTTACGGGCAATGCATACAGTAAATTCAGTTTTTAATAGTGATAATACAACCCATACTTACTATGCAATCAAAGTCTTCTTTGTTTGTTTGGAGACTTTTGCTATAGAGAACTGGGAACAGGCCAAAAAAAAAGTGATATCTTTGATAATTTCTACTGAAGAAGGTAGGCTGGCAATAATCACCAAATCCAGCATTTCTAGATCTTCCCCCACCTTCACTAGTTCAATGATAGACAATTTAATACCCTTTTCAAAGAGAAATACATAACCAATGTAATACAAACCCAATGAAATAATACAGCCATATAAACTCTGTTTGGAAGCAGTTGACTGGTCAAATAGTGCACGGGTAGCCCTACCCTAGTCCCAGAGTGTGCTGCTCTTTGATTCAAATTAAAATTCAAAGTATCAAGGTTTTATTAGGGAATAACCCATTTTCTAACAACATCAAATTAACATTCCCAACGATTTCCTTGCAGAAAGTAAAACACTTTTTGTAGGATATTAGAGTATTTACAATCAAATAATCTTTATTATTTACATAAGCCATTTTTAAAACATCTCCTTGTAAATCACATCTTTTTCTTTTTTTTTTTTTTAAATTAAACTTTGCTCCACAGAAACATCAGGAATTATGCTCGGTGGAATGGGGCAAGAAGTTCACACAAAGCTCTCTCACTGCACAGGCAGTGATGACAGGTTCTGTTAAATATGTGTTTTCTCACCTTAAAGGTATTTCACTGGAAGAGCCTGAGCAGCAGAAGAAAAAGCAATGGTCTCTCGGCAGCGTGTATGAGCTGCCATTATTGTGATGAAACACTGAACCACAAGCAGCTTCCACAGCCAGACCTGCTTATGTAAAGGAGCACATTTCTTCAAGTGTTTTAGCTTAAATAGGTATTAAAGTACTTTTAAGAACTGCCTTCTCAGTCAGCTTTCACCTCTTTTGTACATATGTTACAGTGCATAACTGTGTTTTTGGAGTAAGGGTCTGGTTGTTTATATATTTTTTTTTTAAATCTTTGAGAAAAGATTGAATTGAAAAGAAATTAGCTGCCTTCTGCTTCCTACCAGCAAAGTAGTACAGAGTTTTTTAAATCCTGGATCAAAACTACCTTATGCAATTTTGAATTTGCCAAGCCTAGTACCAATCCATCAAAGAAGGATTTCCTTCATTTCGTTTTGGGCATTTACATAAGTACCTTAAGTTGGGTCACTGGAATTATTCTCCCTCATTCCCCATCCCATCTCACTGCATTCAGTAGGCTCATTCCATAATCTCATTTCACAAAAGAAAACTGCACTTTCTCTTCCTCTGAAGCAGCAAATACACACACAGCTAATTTTCATGGAGGCTTGATCTACAGGGGGTTAATATTTTAGAACTCCTAGGTAAAATTTGCAATCACAGTAGGAAAAGCTGAAGAGATACTTAACCTCAGGAATGCCTCACTTTCCTCACATCTTTGTGACATTAGGACCCTCCAAATGTAAATTACTAAGCAGGCAATAATTTTTCTAGCTTTTCCTCTGAGAAAAGGGAGTGAAAGAACAAGGTACAAGATGCCCTGGAAGAAGTTCCTGATAGGAGTAAAAAATTTTCCACAAGAATATGTTTATCCCTGTAGACCCACACATCTTGGACTTCTAAACAGAATTTCAGAAAATAATGAAATTTAGATGTTTTAGAGATCAGTTCAAGAGCCAGGTCACCAGACTCACTAGCACTGAGATATGAAAAGGATAAGTCGTGACAATAAAATTGGCATTTTTCTCTTTATATACAAGAAGTGACTAAACATGCAGAATCATAACAAACTTCAGTGATGAAAAAAACCTGCTTGTAAAATAAATTGCTTGTGCAAAATAGCTCCCTCTTCAGTTTTCTTTCAGTTTGATCCTGCTGATTTGAACATACAAAAGAAGATTCTTGCATTAAGGCCACCAGTTTGGAAAAACTGTGTTAGACTGAGGTGGTATTTTAGTTACCATGGACTTGTCCTCCTCAAAGTTCAAAGCCAGAAGATACCATCAGATCATTCAATCAAATGTTTATGGAATGCTATTTAACATTATTCAACAGCAGTTGGCCTGCAAAAAGGTTGTCCTGTTTGAAAATACCAGCATGTGATATCTCACATCTCCCACTATTATGCTATTGCCCCATATTTTGATACAGTAATTTTGTTTCTATAAAGAGAACTGCAAGCTAACCACAAAACTTCAGTCTTCATTTAGATAAACTGGACAGAAGTAATAATATACCATGAACGGCCAAGAAAAACACATTACAATCACTACTGAATTTTACCAGCCAAACTTATTTTGCATGTAGTCCTATGTTCAAAGATGTCATAGTCAAGATGCACAATGGGCAAGCACTGCAGTGACAACTCCACAGTTCTGTTTTCGAAAGAAGTTGTATATGAAAATAAGTAACCTACAAATATCAAACACACATCAGGCAAAGATTTTCTATTCAATATGCTGTGAGGGTAAGCCAGTAGCCTCTAACAGTCCCAAGAATGTTACTAATGCCATGAGTATCCCAACCTCCTGCTCCATACACACTCTAATTTATATATAGATACATATCATACTTTGGTAATAGGCTCTGCCAGTCCTTAATAATGGACTACTTAGTACAGTCATCAAAGGTAACTTTGACTCCAAAAATTTTCTCCTTTTTGTCGTGACAGCTATATTTAGTGGTTAGTTTTTCTCATGGCTCAAGAAGAGCCACATTTGTCTCCAGTCAAGTTATTTGTAATTCAAAAGAATAAACAGTGACCAAGCTCAGAAATTTAGTTTTTTCTGGTTTAACAAGGGACTTTCTGAGCATGCACATAATTTCAAAGAACTTGGCCTTTCAACAGCTACTCCTTACACCTACTTATACATTCAGAGACAAGAACACAAACACGGGATTGTAAAGCTTTTGCTCAGGGTTCTATCTGGTTGAACAAACACCTACATAGCTTCTACCAGTACTCAGCTACCCCAAAACAAGCTAAGAATATATATATTACACACGTAAATGGAGAATTGAAAGTGAGCTGCAACACATCTACTTATTCCTGGATGGAAAACTCACTTTATTTTAGAAAGGGGAACTAAGACAGCATTGCCACAGATGAGGAAAATGCCACTTTCTCTCAGTATCTGCAAGATCCTATCACATAACAACTGTATGTTAATGCACGGGATATTTTTCTAGTTATACTGGGGTAGGAGGGGGTGTGTGGGTAGTCCTAGATTTTTTATTATCTTACTTTAATCTTATTTCGGATTTCAGTTTTCAGTTTGTTCTTCAGATGCCTTTTTGAGTATCCCAAACTTGTTTCAGATGTAGCAATTTATCCAACTAGAAGAAATTATGCTATTAATGATATAGAAAGAGCCAAGATAAGAAGTCAGCTTAATTCCTCTACAAAATAAGCTCCTTTTTCATAAAGGATGATGATGCTAAAGCATGAAATTTTCAACATTACGAGGACTGTACTGCTTATGAGCAGAGCAGGTAGGTATGTTTCTAATTAAAGAGTGACATTCTCCATTCAAGGTTCTCCATGTGGTTGCTTATAACTTTCAAGAAAGGGAACAGCTACTTACAGAAGAAGTAGTATGTGTTTAGGTAAATCAAAGATACTACCAATGTGTAGATTAAAATCAAATTAACCTCTGCAGGCAATTTTACTTATGGTATTTACACTTTATTTTCCAGTAAATTAATAACTGGGAATTTCAATAATTTTGTTTCACTAGAGAGATCATATGATTTTTTGAAATACTCAACTGATCTATCTGAACCCTGGAAGGGAGTGGGGAGAGGGGGAGCCTTAATACACTGTAAGGAGCACTCTGGTTGTTTGGTGATCTGATCACGCAAACCTTTATGGAAACAGATATTCCAAGAAATACTGCCAAGATACCCAAGAGTTTACAAAGTTTCAGATGCACTGAATTGCTTTACTAAACCCTAATTCCACTAGAGGAACATCTTGTAGATATGTAGAGAAATATCTTGTAGGTATTTCTACAGAAGAAGTAAGCCCTATCTTAGAGGTACTACTACAAGAACGCTTGATTTTTTTCCCCTGTAAGAAAAGTTATTTTGTAGAGCTTTAAGCATGTCCAAGAGCTCGGTCAGACCAGATGGATTCACAGTATATACAAGTATTTATGGATTCCATTCATGAGTAGCAATGACTACAGGTTGGTGAAAGACTGGCATTCCATCAACCTTTTGCATCTCCCACACCAGACAAGGAAAAGGAGTTAATTATACAAGTTTTCAATTCAGAAAAGAGCTGCCTTTGCTACTTAGAAGATGGCAGATGGCATTTCAGGGAATGAGTTCTAGAAAAGTCTACATCCAGCAGGGAGCGAACATCAGCATGAACTGAAAACTGCAAGCCAGAAGCTATGAAACCATTAACAAACTCCCTCACTGACCTTCTTTCAGCACAGGACCTCTGCAAGAATCAATAGACATCTGCTAAAATAAAACCTCCCACTTCCCATCACCTCTTCCCTCACACAATCTATCTGTTTTCCGTGGAAGTGTATTCCTTGCTTCCTATTTCTGCCAACAGAGGAGTTAGAGAAAAGAGGACTACTGCCTGAATGGAGAATAGACTGCAATGTCCATATGAATATATACCATTGCAAAATTCACATCACACTGGGCAGGAAAAAGCTGACAACTTGACTTTAAGAAGAAAAAAAACAATTTAAAAGCCCAAACTATGGACTTAAAAAGGAATAAAAAGGAAATGAGTCATGGGGAAAATTTCAGGGAAATTTCACATGAAAAGGAAACCCATAAGCAATTTCATAAAGTTTTCCACACTCAGTTGTCCTCCCCTCCCCCCCCCCTTTCTTTCTTCTTTCCCAGAAGCTTGATGGAAGAGGACAGGCTTCAAAATACTTTTATTTATCCTGCCATTAGAGGGAGAACAAAACAGAGAATAGCCCACAGTGTGCTCTGACACTCTGAATATTTCTCTGCTGCATCTTTTTTTCACGGAATAAAAAAATGTATTGCATCAAGAACTGGCAACTGCAAGCATTCAAAAACTATGAATCAGATTGCCAAAACCCAAACACATTAAATAACCATTCCATCTCCAGTTTTCAGACATGCTGTCAGGAAATGAATGGTTTCTTTCTTCTCCTACGTCAAATGGGCAGGTGGAAAATTCCCAAGCACGTTCTTCTCATGGCTATGTTCTCAATCAGCTGGAAAGCAAATGTGTCAAAGTCCCAACAAGGTCATATGGATTTCTGTCTTAATTCCCTCCCTAACACTTGGAGGCAGCCTTCTGTCTTTGCTCCTTCACTAGAGAAACCAGAAACTTGGGATTGTTCAGATGTAGAAGGGGAAAAAAGACCCCAAGGGACAAAGAGAGGTCCTCAACATCCCTATTACAATTGGCTTTACTAAAGTAAACTGTCTTCTTTACTCTGTAAATATCTTAAGTCATCACCTAATTAAGGAAAGAAGAGCAAGCTGCTCTGCTTCTCTGTTGCACGTCAATATACTTTTTTCATGAAGAGCACCATAGTTTGGAACTGAGAGTGAAAACACTTTCTGGAAACTCTAAAGGACACTGATCTTCCCGGCTGTTCAGAAGACTGAGGCACACTGCTCTGCTTGATACATTTACCTGTTCCCAAGCTTACAACATCTGCAGCCTCTAAACATCACTCGGATTCAGTCTTGATTCTGAACATGGCCCAAGAAAAGGCTTTAACAAAAAAAAAAGTTTACCGCAAATACAGTCTGCAGGGTAATTTGTTTGAATTAATTCAGAACAAGAAAGATTGAGTCCTCATGCAAAACATTTGTTTCCAGGAGGCTCACAAAGGGATTCTGCTACTGAAATGACATCATGTTTGTCTTGAACAAGTGTGGTTTTTCAGGAGTCTTCCAACGAGACATTGCCTGGACTCAGTGAATCGAATTTTCTAGCTTTAGCACCTTCCAAAATAAATAAGAAATGTAACTATATTAGCAATCAAAATAGAAGCAAAAGCACATGAATTGAGAAGCTCTTTTCCTACATAGACATGATCCTCAGATTCTAGGCTATGTCTCAGTTTGGGTGGCTGTTCCCTCTGGTTTGGGAATTCTAGTCTGACATTCATTCACCTGGAAATACTCCACAGATACTTAACCTTTGGGGAATGGTCACGATTAGGATCCTCAAAAAACAACATTTTAGGGAGGTCACAAGTCCCACCATGACTCACAGACAGAGATGGTTTCAAGGTATCAATCATTAGCTCTTTGTGTCATGGCACAGCTCATACACAGCCATTGCATTACACAGATCAATCATGTAGACCTGACACAACAAAAAGCAGCAATCTCAGAGTTTGAACGCATAAACTCAAACAGCAGAACTTACTGGAGTAAAGCCACTGACAAAAAAATTGTTCTTTCCTATCACACCTATTAACATGTTTCAGTTCAATGGCTTGTTGGTAAAAAACAGCTTTGGGGGGAGAAAAAAATCTCTTTAAACTCTCATAATAATGAATTCATTGTAACCCCAAGAATTTCAATTAAAATAAGAACAACTTGTAGAAAAAATAGCACATGTGACTCAAGACAAAAGCTGCAACCAGCCACCAGCATTCAACGAGCCAAAGAACTGACCTTGTGACCCCCATCAATGGTTGCCCCACACCCCTGGTACAGAACAAACCCCAACAGGGTTTATTCCGTAGCTGCAGATAACATCCTGATTAGTGCTCTAAATACCCACTTCCTGTCCCTCTTGCTGTCCTTTGGCCTTAGGTTCTGATCCAGCCATGCTCTTTGCCCCTTCAGTTGTATTAACTCATTCTGCCAGCACAGAATGCTTAACTGGTCTGCTTAACACAGATTCCTGGATCTCACTGCCTACCGGGCCCCCTCGCCTTCCCTAATATTTCTAATCACATCACTGATGTTGGAGGAGGGACAAGCAAGCATGGAACAGAGAACTCCTAGCCTAGGATCACACTGCAGAGCTTGTATCCCCTGGTTTTTCAGTTCTTCATAACAGTACTTCACTCCTGTCTGCCCTAAACTACAGAACCTATCCACTCATACCCCACTAAAGCTTCCTCACTAACAAGTAAAAGAAAAACAACAGGCACCAACCCAATTGATACCCCAGGTACAAGAGTAACACCTGAGCATTATTAAGGACCTACCAGCTGCTCTAGAGTTTCTTGCAGCTTTAAGATGAGGAATAAAATCTTAACAGTCAGATAAAACATATACCCTTTACAGTACTTGTTCTCTAGCATGTTCCTTATGGCATCTATTCTGAATTAGATCAGAGGCTGAAAAGAGTCTGGTTTATTTTGTGAATTCTTTGGGAAGTTTTGCTATTATTCTGGGACAGGGAAGGAGAGAAACATTTACAAAAAACTTGGCAAGAAGTGGCAACACCCACTTTTCTTTTGTTATTTTGGCCCCCATTGCTGATATATTTGGATTTTCACTCTGGAAAAAGGAGAAAGATGAGGAATTGTCTGAAGGAGTGTTTGCTGGGCTGCTTGCCCTCAGAAAACTGGAAAATTGCCGAGGCTGAAGAAAGAAAGTATTCTATAAACGCAGATCTAACTTGTGTTGAACAGAACAACATTTATGGAGAATTAATATTTCCAGTGTCTTGACCTAAGAGACTTTGTTATCTTGTATGATGTAGAAAGAAACGACCAGTGGAAAAAACACAGAAATTGCCAAACAATCAGCAGTAGTGCACCCACTCATCCTGTCTGACAGTGTCTTGTCAGACACCTTGATAAGAAGGTGCAGGGAGAAAGCCTGCAATAGGCAGAGATGGTGAGTTTATTCTTAGCCTCTGCTAACATTTATCTTATGCCATAAAATACTCAGGCTTACATTCTTCTCAACGTTACTCATTCATCAGCAGTCTGATCTTGTCTTCTGTATTAAAAGACCTAATCCCTTTGTTCTACAAGCAATCCTTAAGACTTCTTCACTCTTGCTGAATACCCAAACTCACAAAGGAAAAGGATTTTCCAGACGGAAACTGCCCATTCTGACAGAAGACAGACAGCTTGTCCATTCCAGCAACAAAGGTACATTCACTCAACTACCAGTTGCAGGGAGTCAGTCAGAAGCCCAATAAATCCTGTGACTTTATTTTCAAGTCTAAATGCTGTATTTTGTTCCAAGGAAAAGTTCCCATTTTTTGGAATATCTTACTAGAAGGCATTGTTAGCTGTGAATGGTAGCTCAGAGTGTGCAAAACAGCTTAAAGGCTTCAGGGAACAAAGTATTAAAGAGGAAGAAAGTAGTAAGGAGAAGATTAAATCTTACGCCCGGGATTTGTTCAGTTATTACACAGCAAGGGATGCTCTTAAGAAGCTCTCTCTCCAAGTCAGGAAGGTGTGGCTGGGCTGGCCAGCTGTCCAAGGTGCCAACTCCTAAGATTTAATCAGCCTTTAACTGTTGGAGGAAGTTCCCATTCTCCTGCAGCAACCCCAGGACAGAAGTGGGGAAAGGAAGGGCACACCATATCAGAAGGCATCACTGGCATGCCCATCCCGAAGAACAGTTGGGAGCCACCAGCTTAGACAGCAGAACCAGCACCAAGAGTCCTGTAAAAAGACCGAGTCTGCAATGACTTCTTGTAAAACAAGTATTTGTAATCCTATACAGCCTATGTGGCTAACACCACAGGGGCAAAGAGAAGGAAAGGTGCCAGCTGGAGAAATCTAGTCTAAGTAAACAAAAATATGTATTCCTCTTGCCTGCATTATGTAGAGTATAATTTATTCATCACCACCCCAGACTGAAATGTCTCAGCAACTTCCAGAGCACTGAGAAGTTATTTTCCCCTCCAAAATATAAGAAACACAACCAACAATCACTGTTTAATACAATAATAATGTAATACTGTGATTCACTTGCATTAAGTCTGACTAAATATGTCATTATCTTTAAATAGAAATGGCAACTAATAACTTTAAAACTAAAAATAGGTATGTGATGTGTATCCTATGTGATTTACTCCTAACGTGAATACATTATGCCATCTTTCAAATGTTTTTCTAGGTGCTTTCAGCTTTGGTAATTTTTTTCTTTTCCACTCATGTTTGCTTTGTATTTCTCTTGCTTACCAAAATAACATCTACTTACAGAAACACATTTCTACAATTTTGTACAAAAAAGAACTACATCACTCCACTACTACAGAAACCATGCTGATATGAAAAGTAGATGCCATTGTAGCTGAAGAAAATCAAATGGCAGAGGAGATGACAATGAAATATGTGGGAGCAAATACACAAATAAACCCTTTAAAATGAAAGGAAGTAATACTAAAAGTCTTCTAAAAATGTCAGCTAGGGGAACTCAATAAAGGTCAAGACACTTAGAAAAGGAGAAGTTAATCAAAGACTCTCTGTATTTGCAGTCTTTTGTTCCATAAATATGTACAATATACTCTAGGTTACTTTAAATCTGTGACCTTTCTTGCTAACATTCACTGTGCATTAACACAAAAATCCCAAGTTTTGCTTGAAGAAGCCAAACCTGTTGATGTGTAAATTGTTAATCTCCACAACCACTCCTGAGATGACAGAACTTCACCAACGTGATTACTTTTGACTGTTCTTACATAAACCAAAATAAACAACAGGTGGGGAATGACCCCAGAACTCACTTCATATATTTTAAACAGCCTTTAATGTTACCATTCCCACCACTAGCAAATGAAAACAGGTGGAGCAAATATTTTTGTGCCAATAAAAATGTTTCATTTAACAACAAAGCATGTGTAAAGAAAACCAATTAAAATGTACAGGCACATTTTGAAGTCACTGAATTTAGAGCCACTCCAAAGTTGTGAAAATAAACCAGCATTTCAAAATGGGAGCATTACAAAAATGACAGGCAGATTTCCATCACCTTAAGGAGAGTCACTTTTTAATCCTTTCCTTTAAAGGAATCACTATCAAAATGAAAGCAAAAATCAAGAATGAGAGAGGTTGGTTTTGATACTATTCACACCCTTGAAACTTATTTTTTATGTGGCTTAACAACCACATTTTCCCTTCTTACAGGGCAAGACCATTAGACAAGAAACAGCCTATAGCAAAACAGACTACACAGCAAGAGCTTCTGTCCTTCCACCCCCAGGAAAGAGTTTGATTTTCCTATGGTGGCTCAGTTACAACGTACATTTAAATTGCTCTAATGGCAGCTACAACTGCAGCTTCCGTTTTCAATTCGCGTGATTCCTAAGACTTAAAAGTGGAAAGGAAGCTTGTTTCCCAAATAACACCCCTTATTCTGAAACTTACTTAAAACTAAGTAGTTATTTCCTCTCAGAGTTTTAAAGGAATTAATAAGGCAACTTTTTATTTTCAGAAGAATCATCCATGGGTCATCTCAAATACAGACTGGATGACATTCGCACAACAGACCCACACAGAAGGTGAGGTTGGAAGGGACTTGTGGAGGTCATCTGCTCCAATCCTCCTGCTCAAGCAGGACCAATTGCAGCCAGTTCCAAACTGTATTTAGTCAGCTTACGAATATCCCTGAGGCAGACTCCATAACCACCTCGGGCAACCTGTGACAGTGATCACTGAGCCTCCCAAAGCAAGTGTTTTCTGACGTGTCTCGGTTTCTGTCCATTGCCTCTGGTCCTGTCGCTGGGCACCACTGAGAAGCGCCTTGCTCATCCTCTCTGCGCCCTCCCTTCAGGTGCTTGTACACACTGCTAACATGGCCCTTCCCAAACCTTTTCTCCTCCAGGCTGAACAGTCCCAGCTCCCACCCTCTCCTCATGTCAGATGCTCCAGTCCCTGCATCACCTTTGCGGCCCTTCACTGAACACTCTCCAGTATATCCAGTATCTGTTTGTGCAGGGCCTCAATCCTAAAAATGTCTGGAATCATCTAGAGCATCCTGATTAGCTGGGAAATTAAACCTGAAGGGTTAAGTGTCACTTAAGCTACTGCACAAGGTTTTTACAAGAAAGTGGAAAGAGCTTATGGCCCTCCAAATTCACCAAGGGGTTTCCTCGTTAACCACTAGAATAATAACTTTGATCCTGATCCTAGTTCAGAGCAGAACAACTTTCAGGAAACTGAATTATGTCCGACAATATCTCCCTGCTAGCTGCAAAATTAAAGAGACTATAAAGTTTCTTAAAAATTCATCAGTCCTCAGCTCCATTTCAAACAGTTTAAACTTCATGAAGCAGATAATAAAACTGATAATGTTATTTTGAAATAATGCAAAGCTGAGAGAAAAACTAGCAAGAGATTAAAAGACAAAATATGAAGATCAAGCTAATGAAGGTGACATTTTCATACCAATCATTGCCCAAAATAAATGAGGTGGGAAACAGGTGAAACTGTTTCCAACTTTAAAGCTTTTTATAATGTGTATAAAGTCTCAGTAGCTCTGTGCCATAGTATGACCTATCAAAATAGTTCAAATTACTTTAGGAAAGGGTAAATATATTCCAGAACAAAAAAGTTCACCAATCTTCCAACTTTTCTCCCTCCACATTTTGGTAAGAGGACCCAGTACCAAATACATAGAAAGACTAGAAGACATGAGCAACAACTGAAAATTCCTTTACACTTATTTAAATTAAGCCATTATTTTTCATAGTGCTTCCAGAGCAATTTACAGTAATCTGCAGTATGCAAAAGGGATATAATAGACAAACAGAATGACAAGTTATGTGATTAGCATTTCTTAGGATGTCAGAATTTTTAATAACTAACACTGTAGCAAAGAAGAAAAGAGATTAATGGCAACAGAGCAAGCAATAAATGGGGATTTAGGTATATTATGGAAAATAAAAAAATTGAAAGTGATGTAAAACCTCTAACAGCACATTTGTAAGCCTTTTTTACTGGTAACAGATTTCAAGCTTCAAATCAGGTTTGACTGCATTAGTCACTAAGGAAAAATGTAATAATTTCCTGATACTTCACTGAAGTTCTTAGACCAAACTACAACAAAAATAAGTAATAATCCCTTTTAGAAGGAATATTAGGAAAGGATTCTCCTCCAGTTGTTCAGGAACGCTAGGGATTTAAAGTATTTCAAAATGTCTGGCTGCAGTTCAACACAACATGGCTGATGGGACTCAACTACCAAGTCTGCCATAACAGTTTATCTAGTCAAATGATTTCTCTTTATAACTTTCTGCCTCTAGCTTCTATACTGTCAGATAAAGGTATCAAGCATATTGATGGGAAATTACATCAAGAGATATCATAACTGACTCTTTAAAGCTGAAAGTAGGTTTTACTATACACTAAGAACCACCTGAAGTCAGCTACAAGACACCCTATTAAATAACGTCTACAACTTGCAATTTCTGTAAAGTCATTACATATTTTGACAATATAATTTAGTCACTTTCTATTATGCAGATCAGATAACAGAAATATACTTTGAAATGATAACACTTTTTCCTACCAAAGTTCTTACTTTCAAAGTGCATAGAGGAATTTTTTTTTTCTATTAGCAGGGAATTGTTATCAGATATGTCCATAAAGATGATGACTGTGTCCTCGATCAAAAGCTGAAAAAGTTTTAACTAATCATCAAATAAGGTAAACTATGATAAATCTGTAACTCCAAGTTTCACCCCTCATTTAAAATGCATCTCTTTAAGTTATCAACTGCAAAGATGTCTGCCACTTCCACAAATCAGCTTTGTCTCATTCTAAATCTCATAAAAGACTACAATACACTTAGATCTTCCAAGTACATTTTTAGGCTGAAAATTCACTGTAAAAGCCAACAGTGATTAGGCAGAGTTGTCTCTTACTAATTAGACAGTGAAAGTCAAAGAACAGAGGTTCAGTATGAATTCCTTGGGAAAAAGGGATTCCAATCAACATCCTTAACCTTGACTGCACAGGTATCAGACTGAAATGGAAAGAAGTGGTCCTAGGTGGCTAATACAATTTTCACAAGTTACTGTGAAGAAAATTTCAGAGGAGGCTATTTTACTCTTCTCCTTGGAACAATAACCACATGCTCAATCATGCATATGTAAATAGACTTGGAACTGCTTCACTCTGGACAAAAGCAAGATTTAAGTGAGAAGCATAAAGCAGAATTTAGCCAATTTGCAGAATCATTTACAATTGTTAACTGCTTTGTAGAAATAGCTTGGAATACTGACAGATTTCTTTCCTGGTGCTGATATGGTTAATGATCTGGATACTTTATTCAGGAACTCAGTCCAGTGACTTCTCTTCGGAGTCAGCATTCATCTTGGATATCTATTTGTATACAATAAAACAGACTGCCAGGAATCACAGTCTCAGACTAGAAATGAAGGGATTCTGTGGAAGCCTAACACACAACAGTTTCAGCCTGAAAAGCTTTTAGGTCAGACACAGCGTCACCAGAATTTACAGGAGGGAGAACATCACCTTTAGTGAGGGGCCATCCTCAGCACAAGCACACTTCGCTACATTCACAGCACAGATCAGGGGATTCAGCAGCATTCAAAAAAACATTTAGGATACTGAAACTGCACAGTGAAACACACAAATCATAAACCACCAGTTTTAAGGCTGTTGCTTCCTGGCATTTTTGTTCTTTCAAACAAGAATCCCACCTTATCTAATGCACATGCCTTGACAGCAGGGTGAACAAGACAAAATTATTTTGTATTTCTTTTTCCCCTTCTCATAGCAGAGTGCTAAAATAGGCTAAGCTATTAAAATCCTAGGAAAAAAACCTTTTTTTTTTTTGTACCCTTTTTCCTCTATCTTATGTTTATTATACTGCAATCTGAAAGTGTTATATTTCAGTAATTTATTTTCACAAAAGATCCTATTTATATTTTTATAACTCAAGACCTACAGCACACAGCATACGAATTGTGTCTGCTTAATCTGGAATGTTTCCAGACTAAATTTTTTTCAGAATATTTGTCACTGTGCAGGACATCACAAGCACAATTCACAGTTGTTATCAACTTCAGTTTCAGCTGTGAAAGCTTTGCATTCTTTGTTTTATACATGTCCAATTTGAAACTTTTAATTCAAATTTGAAACTTATTATTCAAATACAAGGATCACAAGTAGTTACTGTTAGTAATGTTGCATATTTGGCTTTTTAAGTAAAAAGTAAAATCCAGTTCTTCAGTGGCATTTAACTACAAAAACCTTTAGATGATCATCTGCAATCCTTTAGTCAGCTCAGGATACAACATCAAGCACATGCAACAAGTTAGATGGGCTCTACAGACCACATTCTTTAAATCTTTAAGGCATTCCTCAAATACAAGCCATGCTGAACAGCAAGTTTTTTAAGGGGCAAAAAAAGCGAATGTGTTAATGGGATTGCACCCTGTAAATTCAAGTATGGAGATGTGGGTGACACTAAAAAACTTAGCCTATATATCACTTGGCACTTATGTTTCTGTTGGTATTTTAATAAAGTTTAAGATCATGAGCCTACTGTGAAGAGAATCTGGGGGAACAACAGCTGCTCATCTCTAATAACGATCATGTAATTTAAGAAATGTCATTTTAATATTTTCAAGGAACAAAGGAAAGGAAAACACTGATGACAAGGTAGGCTATCTGGAAGAGAAGACCTAACATTCTCATGTACAATATGTATGCTTTTCTAAAAATCAAAACCTCAGCATTTAAGTTGGTCACATCATCATAACTTCTAAGCATTCCTCTCAAACTCTTCAGCTAAATTAAAAATTTTTTTAAAATCAACTGAAGCATTATCTAGAAAGGTAACAGACATAAATGTTTCTGTATTTGCTACATTTCAGGGTAGGTCTGATATCACCAACAGGTTAATGGGTGAAAGAACAAAGTGCTAATTAAACCAAAACCTTGTATTTTAAGCCATTACAGTAAATCTGTATAGTCAGTGTACAACTCTTTAAAGCCAGCTGGCCAGACTGGGTTAAAGAAAGAGCAAATCCTATCATATTTAATGTTTAATCTATGCTTGATCCAGGTACCTTTTTATTAGTATTTCAACATTTTCCTCTACAGAAGCAAAATAATGTCTTCTAGTGCTATTAAACACTCATAAAAGAACTGATTTTCAAATAAAAACTTTAATATGAAAACCCTAAAATGTAACCTATTTTCCTTTTAAAATAAATTCTGTCCACCAAGAACAATCAATGAAAGTAAGCTTATAGAACTTGAAGATAATAAAGTATAATTACTCCAAGTCTTTTTTTTTTCTTTTTTATTTTCCTACTAGTTACACTGTAGTCAGAAAATTTGTTTATGCTACATTAAGGAACAACTTACTCAAGGTAACTTCCTTCTGAAAAAATAAATTGAGCTTTTAATTACGGTTGCATTTAGAACACTTATATAGAAATTTCCTAGCCTTTATACCAGAGCAAAGAGTTAAAGTGTTTTAATTAATCCACTTTTCCTTGGGAAATATTTCCTTTACAATGTTTTTAATATAACTCAACATTGGCTGCATCTTTCTTCGACAGATGGTATTTCCTTAACAGAGAATGTCTCAAATGGTTTATGTATAACATTCCTTCTAAAATTCATTTCCTTTCTGTGTAAGAAGTTAATACACTAAGAAAAAAAAAAAGAACAGGAATGTTTCATGCCATGTGGGATATAACAGTTCTAGACTTTTGCTTTAAATTAGCCGAGTAATGTTTTTGTAGAAATATTATTAACGTGGCTGAAGCTTAGCATTTGGAAAACGGAAAAATCCTTGCCCACAGCGCTGCTTCTCTCCAGATCCCATTCCAACATTAACTTCTATTTTATGTTCTACTCTTCAGTACCATGTCTGGTAGAAACCTGACAGATCTTAATAAGGTTCAGCTTAAGAGAGAGATGTTAATAAGGTGATTTGTTTTCTTCTTAATAACAAGAGAATGGTAGTTCTGTAACAAATAGCTCCCAAACCAGAAATGGAAGTTCTTACAACTTCACACTAAAATCATTCAAGACATTGAAATCAGCAGAAAAGAACACCATAATCTTCTCAAAAGAAGCAGACACTGAAGTCTCGCAGAAGAAGACGCAGCTCCTGGAGGTGGGTCACTCCTCCACACTAACACCAAGACACAAGTTCTTAGGAAGGAGACTTGTACCAGCTGAATGCAGAGAACTAAGGTTCCACGTGCACAGATCCTGGGGAAATGGAATCTTTACAGGATACTGAGGCCAAACAAAGGCATTAGGTCTGCAGTTTGTTATGTAAACTCCCTGTAAATGTTGCAAACCCTTGGCCAAATGGCTGGAGAGCTACAGCGGTAAGAGCAGTCTTAAAGTGATATAGAAATACCTGTTGATGATTTCTTCTTCCTCTAATTATGCTACAAGCATTCATTAACATATTATTCTTCTAACAGATCAGATAACTTTCAGTACTGCTGGAAACTTTTAGTCTAAAGTATTCTGCATCCTTTGGAACTCCATGTACAACAATATTTTGCAATTACTGTTTTCCAGTTTTTGGGCATCTCCTAGCCAAGATGTAATTTTGCGATACTTCTAGTAAACATTATAATCTGTGTTAATACTGTACATAAAGAGCATCTTGCACTGAAATCCAAAGCCACCACATAGTCTTACTAAATTTTAAGGTTTGCCTATTTTATGACTATGAAAAAATGACACGTTTCTGAACTTCAGCAAAAGCCTGTCATAAATATGCTGTTTACAGCTAATTTTGTATTTCAAGACAGTGAGAGATCACGGAGACGAGAAATATAATTTTCCTTTCTTTCTAACACACAGATCCATTTTAGCTTTCTGCTCCTAGCAATGCTACCTTTAGTTCTGAAGGCAAGCTGAATGCCCAGAGCTCATGATAACAAAGCTATGGGTAATATATGCAGTGCCAGTTTGCTTAACAGATTTTTATGGATGCCTTACATGAAGTTAAAAAAGAAAAAAACAACTGCATTTAACATCTCTATTTGCCACTGACTACATGTAAAATGAACAAGAACTCGAGCACACTTGAGGTCACAGACAACACGGGAGTAACTTAAAGCTTCCCTTAAAAAAGGGGAAGTATTTCCTACAGCAACTGCAGGGGCATAGTGCTGTTGCAGGAGGGTGATGCTCTACCAAGCTGCAAAGGCATAGAGAGAAGCAAACCACTAAAAACCTTGCTAACATGTGACTGAAAGGAACACACTTTACTAAATCCTCTAAACTTTTCATAAGGTTCTTTCTTCAATTAAAAATAATTGCTGTTAGTATGTTTTCAAAGATAACTACTGCACAGGGGTGCTGGGCATCATGTCATAATGTTCTCCAGCAGACCAGCCTAGTGCACGTACTTTAACAAAATCCACATAATTTCAACTGTTTTTCCCTTTAGGCAGAAGATAGTATTCCTGTGTTATCAACAACCATTTTAGCAGTATCTATTGTAACACTCCAGCCACATTTGCTTCTGCCTATACTTAATTTCCATACTTCCATAACGACAGAGCCACTGTCTCCATTTAGCAGATCAGTCATTTCTCAAGGTCCTTTGATGGCCTGCTGTAATTAGAACACACACAGAAAAAATAGCTGTTTGACCTTTGACAACTTTGCAGGCATTTGTCTTTCAAAAACTATTAAGGTGGCAGACATAAACATGCAGCTTTTTTACTCACTGCCCTAATCTAAATGAGATGTGCTATTCAGTTCAAGTATTGTCTTATAGTGTGATTTTTTTTCTTATTGCTTAGTGGAGTTGACACTGTTCAACATATAACCCTGTATCCAATAGAGGTGCAAAACTAAATGCTTCTCAATATTTACCAAAAAGACCAAGATTCTTCTTTCAGAGTAGGACTGGGATACAATACACACAATGTCTATCTTTATTACAACATAAGTAAAAATATTCTGCGAGATACATTCTTATAGAATTTATTATTCTAAGTAAGTTTTGGAAATTAGCATCTAAATATAGAATAATTTATGACAAAATAATGAAGTATCTATATTGTAATTGAAGCACTGGAAATAGTGGGTAACTGTAAGGATTTCATTTAAAACTTGGTATTCAAGGGAAAATTTAAACCTGATGTTTCTTATAAAAGAACACACTTCTCTGAGCAAAGCCATAATTTTGGGAAAGACACACCCTTTGTCACTTCCAATGGTTAGAAATAGATGAGTCTGCAAAACATTTATTGTAGATCAGATTGACACACAAGTATTTTTCTATGGAAACTAGAACAAAATCTATCCATATACTGGAGGCAGCACAAAATGCAGCAAGACCAATCCTTTTCTAAAACATTCTATCACCAAAGTTCAGAAAGATCAAACATAACCAGAACATTACATTCCATCTTCCTAGACAGTCAGCAATTATTTAAAAGAGATCTGAACAAACCAGACACCCCCTTTCCAAATGTGAAATGCATGCCAATTCCCAGAACATTAACTGGGAATTCCACTATCTAATGATGAATTACACATAAATAGTTCACTGGCAGCGCATCATTTTTACTTGTCCCAAGGACAAATCTACTGACCTGGGCAAGAGACCTTAAAAGAAAACGCGAAAACTGTTTTCTTTTTAAAGGAATTCACTAGTTCAAGTTGACAGATTTAGTGGTGTTTTCATACTGAAGAGGGAGGACCAGAAGAAAGCTACTGTCTGTGTAGCAGGCTGAAAGGAAATGATCAGCCTTACCTTACTAGACTTCATGGGTTGGCTCAATAACTTTGGCATGAGGGTATTACAACCTCACATTTTCCAAAATGTTGTACTCAAGAAAAGAGGTTTTCCACGAGTGGAGAGTTTAAAAAAAAAAAAAAAAAAATTTAAAAATGTACTGGTTCCCAAAAGAGACTTAACAGGCATTTCTTTTACTTGTTTTGTACTTTGAGAAATCTTTTGCAGTTTTCCCTGGCTTTGTCGAAGAACCTGTGACTTCCCTGGTGCACATGGCCCCCAACTCCAGCTGACATCTACAATCTCAAAAATTTACCCAGCAGAATTAGAAACAAGCTCCAGGTTCTGACCATAGCCTGAAAGCCCATTTACTGCTTGGCTCACTTCGAAAAGTTCTGTCTTCCATGGATCAGCATGGAGTCACCCATGCCTCCTGGCCTATCACACCAGAAGAGTTAAAAGTTGTTTTTCAATGAGAACAGAACATGTAACTGCTATTCAGTGAGCAGAATGCTTGAGAAATTTCCACTGTGCCACAGGAATTCTGGGGAAGCGTTAGTCCTGTTCATGAGAAAAAAATCATTCAGTGAAACTAAAAGTGTTGTGCCATTTAAATTTCTTCGAAGTAATAGTACAAGCTGCAGCAATTAGAAAAAAGAAAAAGGCAAGCTTTACCAGTCATTAATACATTTGTTACTGTTTACTCTTGATAAAGTACCATCAGCTTTTTCAAAATGCTGTTTACGTTCTAGCAGATCACAAACATGATCTTGATAGCAAATGGAATTGATCAGCTGAACAGATGCATGGTTACTGTAACTACTAAAAACAAGAAGGATCTAGTCCTTCTAGCATCTGAATAATAAAATAAAGCATAAAGTAAAAAACTAAGTGAGCTTTCTCACAATTCCATGTCCAAACTAGGACAGAATTTTTTTTGACATTACTTTCACTAGAGAAACAGTTTATCAAAGCTAACCAGCACATCTCATATAAAAACACCCTGCATTCCACATAATGGGAATCCACAGCACTCATCATTCTCTCACATTTGTGCTCACATTTAGGGAAAGGAATTCACTCTACCTGTGATCAGAAGAAATGGTCTATCTGAAGAGAAGACTGCTGACAGATTGACTCCCTTGATCTCTGAACACTCTGCCAACTGGAAAACTTACTGGGTATAGCCAAGATCTTTTTTTCTGCATTTGGGTAAAAAACAGTGATATAAGATTGGCAACATTTCTGGGAGTCTTTTTGCTTGTAAGTTTTTTTAATACTTTTCTAGAAACTGAAACTACCAAATGTTTAGCAGTAACTCAGAGAGTTGTAATAGCCACCTGAGAGACACAATTCAGACTCTTTCCCACTTCTGTGTGGGAATATATACAATGCTGAATATCCCCCACACAAAGCTTTACACTTGCCATACATCTGTTTACAACTTTAACACACCAACTGAAAATGGAAACTATACCCCACCCAAAGACATACAAGACAACCAATGAAAACTTCAGTAATCTCCAAAACTTCAAAACAATGCAGAGAAGACTGGAAAAACAGCAGCATTTTCCTTTGTTTTGATGTAATTTAGCTGCTTGATGAGTGGAATTTACAGTTTCTTTCTGAACAGCTACCTTTCAAATTTCAGAAACAGCATGAAGTGCTTTCAGAGGTATTTATTACAAAGAGACTCCTAGCATCATATTTGAGTCTGTCTATAAACATTTTTTGCAAGCAAACTAAAAACACTTCAAAAGCATTGATCAGCTTAAAGACATTAATTTCTGCATACATTTTTCTGCATAAGTTAAATCACATTAGGAGAACATACTTTTTAAAATATGGCTTGAGCTAATTTTAAAGATGGTTGGAAAAGTTTGGCCTACACTGATTAAGATCTATACTTAAATGAAAGGAAAATTTAACCACAAAAACTGTGCTCATTTTAGAAAAACAAGCATATCACTGCCAAAGTGCTGTCCTAAGTTTAGATTGCTGTCTAACTAAAACATTATAATTACGAGAAACTGAAATGGATTTCTAAATGTTTCAAGATGAAACAGCCATTGGGTAATTTGCAAGATATGCAATTATCTTCTGAATTCAAACACATAATGCTAATACTTGATCTGAACAAATGCAGGCTGTGGCTCACTGCTTGTGTGAAGATTGAGGAAATCAATATTAAACATCAATACCAACACTAGATAAGAGTAACCATAACGAAATCTAAAAGCAAAATTACCAAGTGATATGGAATTAATTACTTCAAGAATTTTCTTTGAGAAAAAAAGAAGGCTTGGAATCTTTATGTGTTGTTTCTGTCTCTCCAAGAGCTGATGAAGCTGAGCAAAGGATCCTCAGCACTTTTATCCCTGTTAAAACTGCACCAGTGGTCACAGGAGGCATTTCACCCAAGCTCTCACGTAGCAAGACAGTAACATTTTTACCTTCATACACCAAAGAGGGTCTTCAAACAGATTTGAAGGGTCATATAACATATGTTCTGGTACTTCACAATTATCATTCATATTTGGGTGGAATAATTATCAAACTGACTACGCAAAAGTCAAATAGAAACAAAAATTAAATATAATCCCATGCTAACCCCAGATCTGCTTGTCCATTTCATGGACAACCACAGTAAATTCCAGTTACTTTGAACAGTAAGTTAATCTTGATCTGCAACAATCATTAAGAGTTCGATGCAATTAGCAGGATTTCAGGAAATCAAAGTAACTCCATTCCTGTTTAAAAATCATGAAGGCATGTACTTGTCAGTACCTGCACTGCCTTTTATTGTTTATCTTTGATTTAGCAAGAGAAATTGGTGACTTGGTTTTGTTTTATTTCTTGGTCTCCTTTAAAAGCCTGAGTGTTCAGTTATTTTTTGATTCTTCTGACTGCAACCCAGTCAGAAGTTTCACTGATTTGGTGAAAGGAGCACAAAACAATCTGTTACTCATATATGGAAGCACCCAGGAACTGTGAGCATGTCTGGGGACACAGCAGTTCATAGGAACACTGTAATTCAAACTGTAATTTTATAAAGGACCAGAAAAATTTTTCAAGAAAAATAGATTATCTTTCTACAAGTAATGTGTGGTGATCCAGGTAACTGCTTCATATAGGCTCATAAGGCAGTCTTCATTTAGCTTTCATGGCACCTCTGAAGCTGCCATCAAAAGAGAAGAGCAAATAGAGATAGATTTCTTTCAACCACAAGAGATGCTGGATGCCTTAAAAATAACAAAACCATCAAGCTCAATGAGAAAGCACCTGACTTTAAGCAATACCTTTCTGAAACACTGGAATGAAAGCAATACCTGCTCCCTTGATACCTAAAATAACATCAATAGCAGGTTTTACACCAAAGGATGCCCGAAACAAGCTCCTCAAGAGTCACAGGAGTTTTAGTATCACACATGCAAAACCTTGGAAAAGCATGCTGAAAAGCAGCAACGTGAAGAAAAGCAGTTTTATTCTCAAGGGGAAAACCACCCAAGCCTATTGTCAGATTAAAGGCAAATTAATTTTCCTAAACTCATGAAAATGTCAGTGCAAAATTAGTTGTTTCACTAGGCTCGCACACTATAAGTAAAGACTCAACTTTTTAACCCCAAAGCATATAACAAACCCTAATACAAACAAATCTAATTAAGAAAATTAAGTTTATATATCAAAACAAACTAAGTTCAAGTTCACAAGTAATCTAGCTCAGCTAAGAGAAAAAAACTAGGAAAAGGAAGAGACATTTTGTCTATGTTTGAAGAATTCTGCTAACATAGCTCTATCACATCTCACTGCAACAGCAACAATGGACTTTACAAGGCAGAATTGTCTTTCAGGAGCAATTTACTTTTTAGGCCAAGTCAACAAATAGTAAAATCAAACTGTGAGCCTTTGCACACACTCAGCAGGGACTCGTTCCAAAAAGTCAACTCTCTAGAGGTTCCATCTCCCCCTCTCTTAGCTCTGAGTGCTGACCAGGCACCACAAGCCAGCCCTCCTCAGTACATTGCTAACAAAACTTTAAACCAGACCTCAACACCTCTCTGTGTGTTCTCAGCACCACGACCCGAAGAAACAAGGGAACAAGGAAGGGACAACCTCGAACAAGGCTGTAAGTGGAGAACAGGAGAAAGAAATAAGGAAAGAAGGACAGAGGGAAACACAGATCATTTGTAAAAAATGATGAGGTAGGAGGAAAGCATAAATTGAAACTAAGACACTGCACATCCCAAGAAGCTGGAAGATGCAGCCAACAAAAGTAAAAAACTGTGTTTTGGCAAATCAGAGTTGGGAAGAGTAATGGGTAACACTGAAAGATGAGACAAGTGACAGGAAAGAAAACATACACGAGACTGTCCAAACAAAAATTAAGAGAGGGAAACTCTACGGGGAAAAGTCTTGGACAGAGTAAGACAGAAATCCAGCAGAAGGACAAGACGATTTGCACCTGAGACAGTTCAGATGATTAAGAATTTAAGAATTAAGAATCTGACTTTACTAAATATAGCTGCTGAAGAAGTAGAGACACTGCAGGAACAGATGAAACACCTGACAGCCTGCCACCTGAGCAGCTGGAGAAAGGGTTACTTGATCCAGCAAATCCTGACACCACTGAAACACCAGGTGGGTGTGAAGATGACACCTCATTACACTTCCAATTTTCTTTTCAGGTTGCTTTTGTGAGGAGGGCAGGCAACTCCATGAAAGCAAAACTCATCAAGACTGAGGAGCTGGACCATATCAGAATCAAGGTTTCCCTGCTTCGGTTTGGCTTTCACAGTAAGGTACAATACTATCTTTCCTTCAAGATTCTGCCTCACTGAGTACACTTCGTGGACCAATCCCGGAGGTCTAAATAAGGGTTTGTAAGTGACTTCCCTCTTTCAGCACAGAAACACTTTGGCAAGCAGTGAATGGGAGAAAAAACTCTGAAAAGATGGGAAGTTCCTTCACAGGCTTATACTCTTTTCACTCTTACCATATATATCCCTACACATAGCTGACTTTTTTTAAATCAAAACTTTTCAGAAGTTTGAAGTGTAGTTCTGATTTTCTGAATGACCAATTTGAGCTCTGGTTTCTCAAGGTACAGTTTCACATTATTGTTGACCCACAGCTGGTTTATGTTAATGCTGAAGAAGAAACAGCTTTCATTCATATCAGAGCAAGCACTCACTGGAATAACTTCCATCTGACTGAAAGCCATCTCCATAAAACTGTTAGATCAACTGTCCCTGAAAGCATCCAACCACTAAATCCACTACAAAGAGAGTAACAATAACCCACGGCCAGTGATGGAAAGGAGTTAGACCACACTCATCAGCTGCAGCCCACACACTGACCAAACTATGTATTCACACTGTTAAAGGGTACCTTGATTTGCTGAGGAGCCAGACAGTGCAGCTGCCACTGAAGCTTTGCATTCAGAGTATTAGATAATACTATAAAACAGAGTCAACCAACTCATTTTAGATTTCAGACCATTTAAGTTCAATTTAAGACACGCTTTGCTTTCTTTATTTCATCCTAGTTTCCCCATTTGTAAAGTAAGGAGGACAGAGGGGGACCCATCTGTTAATCTCTGGGTTACAGTGGAATAAGTTTATGCTTGAGAAACATTAAATACTGCTGTATCTACTACTGCAAAGTCCAATTTGTAAAGTAAAAAGAAGGATGGGGGAGAAATGCATCTTAATCTCTTTGTTTCACAGGGGAATAAGTTTATGCTTGAGAAACATTAAAATATTGCTGTGGTATCTACTACTGAAGAGTCCAACGGTCCAAAAGCAGAGGCTGGGTGGTGTCTTGAACGGAACAGACAGCTGCTATAAAATAAGTGAGATATGGTGATACTTTCCATGACTAAGCAAAATACACCACCCATTAGTGTAGCCCACTCTGTGCACTAGCAAAAGTGGATATGTCAAATATGTCCAGTGACCCAGAGCTGTATAGCAATGAATACACATAGGCACCAGTGTGAAGCTGCACGCCCAGCTTAACTCCAGTATTTATTTTTAGTATGCAGAGTCTTGCAGCCACAGTTATGTCCTGAACAGCCCGGTTGTGCAAAGCTCCAAGCCTTGTTCCAACACTCACCCTACACTTACTATACAAGAACCCATTCTGGTCAAAGTTTAGCTTCGCCAGAGGGCACATCTAGCCCAGACAGCAGCACATACGCCAATACTAAAAAGTAACACCAGACACAATAACGAGGGAAAACCACCCAGCAACAGCTGGAAAAAAACTGTTTAGCTTCTGTGCACGTGCAAGTCAAAACATGACTCTACTGTTCACAAAAGCTTAGAATGAGACTGTAACAACAGGCCTACGGTAATTCCTCCACGTGTCACAAAAACAGCAGCACTGAAACCGAGGTTTCGGGTACCGTACACGTCTCACACACGGAACGCCTCCGCAAACAGGCTCAGGCGCTCTCCTCCATCGCCGCGGCTCCCGGCCCTCCTACAGCGCGGCGACCATGCCTGAGGAGAAACGGGAGGCGGGTGAGAGCCCGGCGGGCGAGAACCAACCGGCTGCCACCGCCAGCACCGCGGCCCGGCCCCCCTTCCTTCCTTCCTTCCTCCCTCCCTTCCTCCCTCCCTTCCCCGCTCCCTCACCTGGGACGGGGCAGCGCCGCGGCGGGAGGAGCTCAGGGAGCCGCCGCGCCGCCGCCATCGCCCATGGCCGCCAGGGCCGCCGCCATGTTCCCGCGGCCTCTGACCCGGATCACTTCCGGTCACGGCGGTCACGCCGTTGCCATGGCAGCGCCATGGGCCAGCCTCCCTTAAAGGGACCGCCCGGGAGCTGGGAAGGGGGACTCGGACGGGCGTTTTGGGGTACGCGGAGCCGTCGTGCCGCTCCCGTGGGGCCGCCAGCGGGAGAGGGGGGCTTCGGCAATCGGGAAGGCAAAGCACGCATCTTAATTTGGTGATTAGCTGAAAAGGGACAGTGATTCATCAGCCCCACAGCGCTGCACCAAGGGGAAAACCCTACTACTGTTTGGCTGTGGAATTTGTCATAAAATAGCTCGTCGGGTGTGAGAGCAGTGGAAAACGATCGTGGCATGATTTCCACTGCTGTGAAGAGATGGTTTCTCTTAATTTTCCCTGAAATGGGCTGTATTTTCAGCTTTTATTACAGCACTTTTGCTGCTGATCACTGTTGATGAAGTTAACCTCTCTGTACTCTTTCCACATGTATGTTTTTATAAGGTAAATAAACCCGGTGAAACCCTCAGTTCAAGAAGGAAAACTCCAGGAGGTTTTAAGTACAGTTTTATGTTTATGTAAAATCAAAGTGAGTCCATGGCCAGCTGAAAAGAGCTCTTGGATTAGGACCAAAGCGACCCAGGCTGCCTTTCTGACTCCACATCAATTTCACGTGCATAGACGAACATGCCCCTCTGCAAAACTCCTGCAAAGTACAAATGCTAGGGCAAAACCTGATCCCATACCCATTTAAGGATATATTGCCCCATAGCCACTCCCCCTGTGGGATCCCTCTTTTCCACTACAGCTAGTGTTGAGGACGACATTGTCTCTTCTGATGTGCCTACAATCATCCAGTGAGAGTTTCTCACCTCAAAGAGTACTTCTGTAGACCTAAGAATCAGTCATCAGTTTGGTCAATACTAGAAAGAAAAAAAAATTAGGGAATGAGCCTTTGGGGAATTTCATCCTAAAAGTCATCAAAATGTTGGAAATTCTGCTGTCACCCCTTTTTGAGGGTTCTCATTTGTTCAGCCTGGAGAAGTACGTGCTAGGGGGACTTAGCTGTTATCTACCGCTGGAGGAAGGTAGCTGAGAAAGTAAAGCCAGGCTCTTCTCCGAGGTGCACAGCAAACAGATGAGAGGCTTTGGTCCTGCATTGCAGCAAGAGAAATCTCGATTAGTTAATAGGAAGGAATTCTTCAAAGTGGGAGTAGTCAAACGCTGGAACGGGCTTCCCGAAGACCTTGTGCAATCTCCAAACCAGCCTAGACAAGGTCTTATTTAAAAGTACCCATAGCATCCCATACCCTTCAAAGTGCCTTAGTTGAAGGGATAAGGACAACTCCCTGTTAAGAGAGCACTGCCTCTTGTGTCAGGAGGCTGTTTGTTGTGTGATTCACCTCAGCTGACTTGTGCTAACGAGGAAACAGGTATTTACTCAGACTTAGTCACCAAGATTCCCTCCTCTAGGCAGCTCCAAAAAGTGACCCGTTCTATCCCAAATTGGATGTCTAAAACAACTCAGCACATGAGGAGCTGAAATGGCTCACCTTGAGGTTGCTCTGGCTGATGACATAGTTCAAGCTAGGTGAAATGAATCCTCACTGGTGCCTTCTGAAAATAAGGACAAGAGGAAGGCAGACTGCTGAATTTTAAGTAGCTAAGCACAAGAACTTAGTATGAAAGACATAACATTAGCAGAATGTCTCCAAGGGTAACCTGTGCTGTGGGCTGTCAGCCCACATGTGGCCAGGCTCCTGGGCAGCCTCAAAAATGTGAATAGAAACAGGGCAGTGATGGCATCTGCAATATCTGCAACCCTGTGATGCTAAATGGAAAGCTGTCCCCAAATTATTATAGTGCTATTATCTAGGAAGGCAAGAGGGGTGAAACTGCAGCCGTATCTACGTGTGGCTTTTGGTATTTATACCGCAGGGCAGTCACAGCTCTTTTCTTTAGTTTGATAAACTGGGCAAAAATGCACTTGACTGTCTCTTGAGTTGAAGCTCTCTATTGGAAGCAACACATTCTAAAATGGGTTAATAAAATACTGAGGAAGATTTTGCAAGTAGAGAGCTACGTAAGGAGCTTTGGCACTCTGTGCACCAAAATACAGGCCAGAATCTTACTGCAGCCCTCACTCTGCCACTTCCAGGGTGACCCTAGATAAATCACTTCACTTTCCTATCAGTGTAGTAGGAATAATGACATTTTCTTCTTGCTGAGAGTGCTGTCAGGAGATGGTAATCAAAGGTTGTAATTTGATTAGAAAATGTGAAACACTATATAGCTCACCTTACAATGCCAACACCTCGCTATATAAACTTTCAGTTAAGATATTTTATTTTTGCTGAGATAAACAATAATGAGTAATCGTGTTCCTATTTTCTTTAAAAACCCCTAAGCAATTTTGTGCTGTTTGGAGATAAATCTCTTTGTCTATCACACTGACATGCAAGCAGCTGAAGAAGAACATGACATCTTTTCAAGCATTCACCATAGCACTCTACTAGAAAACACAAAGGCAAATTTAATTTTCAGTTGCGACTATAGAGGCAAAGTAGATAAGCACCTTGTGCTTTACACTCATACACTGAACGCTGAACTTGGGTGAGGTGTGTTAGTGTAGGCATTTTGTTAGAAAGCAAAAAGTCTGCTCAAGAAAAATACAGGCATTCATAATGCCCCTACAGTTTTTGTGAAAGTGGAAAGTACAATTTCTACAGCCAAAGACAACAGTGAGGGGAAGAAAAGAATGTTCAGTATTCAGCAAAAAGGAAGAATCCGGCTGACTGGAAATGTATGTGCATTTCAGATGGCTTTGTTAAAATAATATTAAGGTACTGGCTTTACGTCCACAAAAATAATGCCATTTGATGCCTAAGTCAAGCTTTCGATGTGTTTGAAATAAAACAATATAGATTTAATTTAGCCAAAAAACAATTCCTGTGGGGAGAGCTGGAAGCAGCAAGGCCTGATTCCTAACAGACTCCTCCCTCAGCTCGTCTCTAACCCCACTGCATTAATTTTGTCTCCTTCCCACTCCATGGACAACGTCCCCACAAAGAAGCAGTAGGTGTGGGTGGGCCAGCGAGTGCCAGCTGCCAAGAGAAACAATAATGTTTGCTCAGTCAGGGCATGAATCTAGTTCTCACTCCTCTGTCATATTGTCTGTATTAACAGATCTTGAAGAAGCATGATTGTTTCTGAGACTTCTGCCTTTCTGCCCTTCCATCAAATTTGAGTGAAATTCATCAAGAAAGTTCCAAAGCTCCTGGAGGGAGACTTGTAGCCAGACTGAAAAGCAGCATGGCTCCATAAGCAAAATTCATGTGAAAAAACAGGCTTAATAGCTAAAAAATTGCCTACAGTGGCGGGGAAAAAACCCAACAATAAAACCTTTCTGCAAGGGAGTGAAATTAATAAGGATTGAGACTCAAGTTGTGCTAGCACCTGAGAAACAGAAAGTGAAAACAGAAAATGATACAAGCTGCTGTCCATGCACTGACAGGACTTGGAAACCTATGGAATGAAGAACGTAAGATGTTGATAGCAACACAAGAAAAGCAATTTTTTTTTTATTATAGCTGGGGTTAGCTTTACAAAACATTTTTTAGTGGTATGATTTGTAGTGGAACCCCTCTATTCATTTTGTGTTGCCATAGCTCAGCTGGATGGCAAGTGGCATCATGGAGCTCATAGCAAGTCTCCAAGAGGGGAGACAGAGAGGAGGGAAATAATTTGAAACCAGTGTTACTAACAACAGCAGTATGCCTGAAACAATTTGGGTTTTAATCACTATTGCTTAGTTCTGTGTTTTATTTGTAGACTAAGTCCCCTTGGGGCCTATATCTGAGCTGAGGGAACGATAGAACATGTGGCACTCAAAGGAAAGAAAAGATAAACAGTATGGAAAATATCTTTAAGCAGCCAGTCACGCCTCTCTAAAAGTGCCAAAGAACAGCAGAAAGATAACTCATGTTCTCCTGTTCCTTGGAAAAGCCTCAGTCACTTGAATAAGGAGACTTTCTAGGTGCTCTTGTCACTAAAGGGCCTGGGCTGTGCTTGCATCAAATGGTTTTCAAATTGTGACCCACAAGCTACTTATGGATCTGCTGTTTACATGGCTATTTCCACTTCCTAAATCTCATCAGAATGTGTTAAATGCTTTCCTAGTGGTCCTATGCCATGTAAACAATTGCAAAATTATCCACATGTTATTAAATGGTACATTTGAGGAGTGGAAAAAAAGGAAGAAAAAAGGATTGCATGACAGAAAGGGAAAGATGAGAAAGGGTCATAAATGCCAGAGATGTTAGGTCATGAGATGCGTTCTCCAAAGACCTCTGCCCCAGAGAGCAGTGCAGATGTGATCATCAAGGCCTCTGCTGTGTTTACTCATAGAACATTTTAGGATGGCTCTGCCCTCACAGCATGGTCTCCCCTAACAATCCTCATATAGCTCATTTGCTGCATTCTACATCCAACCTGGGCTTTTCCTCTCTCCTGGGTTTTCTAAGCAAATTTCACCGCCTGTGAGAAGAACTGAGTTACTTGAGGTCTGGATTATTCACCTTCTCGCCTCCATTTTCCTACTTTTCTGGAGGGTTTGAGATAAGGATATGACAAACCCACATAAGGATTTTCACCTCTCCATCTGCTCACAAAGAAAATCAGATATCTGAGCTCACATATCCTCTTAGGTGTGGAAATTTGCTAACTGTTCATAACATGCCTAAGCTGCACTTGTTAATTTTTTTTCCAGAAACAGAAGAAGTAGAGAAGGGGCCTTGACTCGAAGGGTATCAGCACAGCAGTGAATAGAGATTACTGTCACCAAATCAAAACAGGGAAGGCAGTGACAGCATGGAAAGCTTGCACTGATTTAAGCTGCTATAATATTTCTGGTGCCTGTAAGGTAGGTATATATCTCTGGAGACAGACTGAGCGCGTTCTTATGCACAGCCCCATGAACAGCAAACAATAAAGGCCACTGTTTACTGCCCTACAAATATAGTAACTGGCACAGGTGATATAATGGATTTAGCTGATTTGGGAAACATTATGAGTTTAAATGTTTTTGCTATCAAATTCAAAAGACATCTACAGGTACAACCATAAAATGTGATTCAATAAATTACTGGGTTTTTTAAAACTCTCCAAAGCTGAAGAGAAGATGGAGTTAATTCAGAAATGTTTATTTGATTTAGTTGCTGTTTGATTCACAGGAGACTCCCCACAGGGGCAATAAAAACCAAGGCTGCCTTTTTTATAGTGCAAAGATTTTACACTGCAGTCCTCTCTAGTTTGTTTAAACATGCCCCTCTCTTGTTTCAAATACTAAGAAATTCCATTCATCACAACTCCAAAATTTCAGAGATGGAAATGCTCTATTAAGCCCTATGATCCATCTCCTGAAAAATGCAGAATTTCTCCCCATAGTGCATTTGTATTTTTAATGTTTTGTCCATCAAATTTATAAGGTTACACTTGTGAAGTGTACATTTCATTACATTTCATGTTTATGTCAACAAATACACGGTTGCTTAATTTCAGTGCAATTGGTCTTACCAATGTACCAAGGAAAGGAGGCAAGCAGTAGCCAGCATAAATGGCAGATGCCAGAATCAGGAGGGGTTGTTTTGTTGCTAAATGTGATCAGTGCTGCGCACAGTGGGCTTTCAACTATTCCTCTTTGGAGAATGGTCATTGTAATGTCAGTCATTAGCAATTTGCTGCTGGTCACTCGGGAACAGCGTGTTTCCTACAAATTGCTTCTATTACTCACCAGCTCTTGTCCAAATAATTGACTATGAGAGAGAGACAGCCTGTGTGAGACGGGAGTTAACAGGGTGGCAGAGTGTATGGACACAGTGTTACAGGACACACACTTTGCGTTTTTTGAATGCCAAAAATCAGTGGAATGGGCTCAGATCTCTTTTACACCGGGGTCAGGCTGGAGCTGCCCCACCAAAGTCCAGTGGAGCCCTTAGAAAAGCCAAGGCTGATGTACATGAGGTCAGTACCTGGCAGTAATACAGCAGTACATTTGCTTGTCTCTGAAATGGAGTCACCTCTGGCATGAAACCTGGCAGCTGTTTCACATAAAGGGGTCAGGATGTGGACCAATATCCTTCAGGAAAGGAAGAAGAGAAAGAAGAAGAGCACAAAGAAGTCTCACTAGTTTGCACCCTTCATATTCCTGTCATCAGCCTGTTTAGTGAGAGCTCTTCTACACAGTGTTGTTAGTTTAAGTACCTGCTCTTTTGACAGACTTTTAACTCGCTGAAAATAGGTGTCTTGTCATGACAGAAAACACAAGGAACAAAAAAATTTAACTTACCTACTAAAAAGAAAAATGCTATAGAAGAAAAAGCAGGTCACAGTAGCACATCAGGAGACAACTATGTCATCCTCATCAGGAGCTCCAATCTTCCCACCATACGATTTGAATACATTCTGCTTTAGGTTACTGCTGGACTGCTCCTATGGTCCTGCTACACTCGGTTTGTGAAAGCTGGGCCTGAGAGTATATGGGGCTAAGATGTTACAAATATTGTCCCTATAAAACTCATGTCATAGTTTTCAGGAAGTTTCAAAGACTGTTGTTGATGGGGTACTTTCAAGATGCAGAAAAAGGGGCTTTGAGACCATACAAGTAATTCTGGAGCCTCTCAAAATATATATTGGGACTCTAATGCAGGCAACAGAGGTGTGGAGAGAGAAGCAGCAGAACCTCCAAATTCAAAGCTGCCAGTCTCTGGATGATGTAGAGGGGACTGGATGGTTACTCCCCAAAATCTGGGTGAGAATCCAAGGGGGGTACTGGGAAACTGGAGCTTAATTATTGCTGCCATGGGAGGAGGCAGCAGCAGCAGGACAATGGATGGGGGTCAGAGAGGGGATAGAGGAGCCAGCCTTACGTAAGCCATTTCTCAAAGTTACACAACGGAGTAAAGTAATAACACTAATGCACTTCTATAATGCATTCCTACAGAGATTTAAAATGCTTTGAAAAGATAAGCAAATATTATATCATAAGGTGGCAGATGGAGAAACCAGAGCAATGAGGAAATTTGTGGCTTCCTTGTACCTGCAGGTAGAGTCAGAGTTGTCGTGGGGAGCCACAGAAAGGTCTCTGAAGCCCTCTGAACATTTGGTCACAGCCTCCCAAATGCCCAGGTATGCTGGACAGGAGGAAAACTGGCAGGTTAGGAAGAAATTTTCCCTAAATCAGGACACAAAACAGAAACAAGTAATGCATTTTTCAAGATGGGAAAAGATGTTTGGTGAAAACAACAGAAAAGCATTTTGGGTTCCCAGGATTTTATTACCTTTTCTAATGTGAGCCAAAGGATTCTATCCAAGTTTCCAGAGATTACTCTTCACAGGAAAAGCAAAGCTGTAATAAAGGACATAGCAATGGCACAGTAAAAACAACAAAAATAATAAAAAGATGCCTTTTGTTTAATTGCCTGGACAGATCCAGCATGATGCAAATAAAATGTGGGATAACAAGCTCCACGAGGCAGGTCACATCTACAGGGGCTTGTCAGGCCCAAGCAGCAGAGTGAGACAGAGTGAGGTGCACGTGAGTAGTGAGGACAGGAAGTGCTCCCAGGAACATGGACCTGCCTGTGGTCTTTGTGGTCAAGCTGCTCTTTGTCATCAGTGCCAGTGACCCTTGGCAGTTGTCTGCTCTCCCAATAACCACTTGTTGATTTCCCAGTGGCAAGAGACTCACCACCTCTCCTTACTACCTCCCTGGGCTGGACTAGTCCCTTTGGGGTTACTGTGGGGGGAGTAACTCAATCTTGGGAGCAATCACTGGATACAGAGGGACCTCCATCCTTGGGGGATATGTTCTGTGCCTTTGAGCATGCCTGCCCCATGCATTAAGGACTACTGCCATTACCCTGCTCATTCCTGGCCATTAATTGCTGTGTGCTGAGGACACTCCCTGACTGGTGCTTTGCTGGTCTTAAAGCTCTTGTCTCTGTCTCCCCTCATGGGTGCAGCTGCTCCCTTTCTCCCTGGGCAGGCAGCTCCTGTGCTGTGTTTCCTCCCCTGTCTGCAGTACTGCTGTGGGCAGGACAGATTGTCCAGGACACATTTTAACTGGGGAGATCAGATTATGTGGCCCAGGACTTTTCCGGCAGGACAGAATTTGAGCCTTCACCAAAAACTCACCTCTCACCCCTCCTGGACTGAAATGAGGGCTCAGCCATGCAGCCAGAGGTAATGCTGTACAGATCCGCAGGACTAGTCCGGTGTTTTCTGTGGTAGTTCAGCTTTCAGGGACTTACAGAAGAGTATCTGTCCTGTTGTACGAAATGCAGTAACCAATAAATAATCACCTGCATTTCTAAGACTACGACATTTAGCAACTGTTCATGACTGCAGTATTGTAACAGGTCAGTGAGCAGCCAGGTGTTGCCCTCATTTCTGGACGGGGAGATCTAGAGCACAGGACCATTGCTGCAGATTTCTTCCTTTTCCAGAAGGGGTGGTGCATGGCCTCCTTCCCTGCATAATCTCTCCATGGGCAATACTGCTGCCAGGAAGAGCTGTAATCTCCCCTGGGTGGGGAAAATGGCACAACGGGCACATCTCCAGATCACACTTGCTGGCTCACTCATCCAACAGGTTTATCTGTGGATTCGGAGGGGAGCAAGGTAGTAAAGTGCTGGAAAGTCTGTACATATGGCTGCCAGGAGGACTTTGGCCATGATTACATGAAATCCAGTGCTGCCTGGTCAGTCTGAAGCTGACGCTCTCCTCTGCTCTGGCTCATCTGGACAGGATCTGGCATTCTGGGAGAAAGCAAACGCAGCAGCTGAGGCTGGCACAGAGGGGACCGAGCCGGCTTCAGCAAAAGCATGTGGCTTTCCAAACATCTTGCAGTCCAAAGCAAAACCAGCAGTTCTGACATGCTGTGAGCAATAAACAATGAGCTTTGTCAGCATGTCTAGAGGAAATGATAATTCCCGGAGTGTGAATGATGAAATCTTAACCAAGATGGAGGCTTTGGATAGCATTGTGGTTAGGAAAGCATATGTGCATCAGTGTGGAAGAGCTGACACTAATGCAAAGAGCCCTAGCTAAGACATAAAGATCTTCCAGGTCTCTCAACTTACTCCCCAACAGTATTTTCTCCTGATCCCTGTGTGAAGTGTAAAGCATTGCTTATGCCTGAAAGGGAGATTTGCAGTGCTGTAACCAGCACCTGGATCCACCCCTCTGACTGCTTTGCCCTGGCTTTCCATCACCCACAGCTCAGCAAAGCTGTCAGCCCTCTGAGACACACAGGCTCGGTGCAGGTTAATTTACTGTTGTGCCTGCATTACGGTATTGGCTGTCCCTCTTTTCTCTTCTTTGTGCTAGTAGGCAGCTCTGGTCACTTCAGTGTAATCGAAAACCTAATGAAATCAGGAGGAGTGTTTTTACAGGTTACAGTGACCTTGACAGAGACCTGGTATTCCTGTGCTTAAATATTTTGCAAATCTGTTGCGCAGACTTGAGGACAAAAAGAATCAAAGTGTGTTTTTCCCTTTTGCTTGGAGAATGATAAAACTGCTCACTGCAAACTGTGTGAAATGTTTCCAGTCTCTCCAGCAATGAACAGCACTGACATGCATGTATTAGCAGAAAACAAGAATAACTAGAGTCAGAGAAAATTATGCAATTATTCATAGTAATAATATTAATTTCACAATGTCATCACTTTAGGGGCCTGTTGCAATAAATAACCTTGAGAGTTATCTTAGTGTGTGTGACAGAGGACGTCTGTGCAGTTGAGATCAGATTGCACAATAACTTTTTCCCGATGTGCCCTATGAAACATGGAACCTTGATCTCACTCACCAGTCACCCATGCTGGGGTTGTTTTAAGAAAAATGACATTCCATATCATTTTTCAATGCTGGAGGAAAAAAAAAAACCTCAGTGTTCTGCTATGGCTAGTGTTACCCTCAGGCATTTCTGGCATGTTTCCGTTGTAAATTCATTTTACATGTGGCCAGGAAGTAAAACATCTTGTTGCATCTTGAAAAAAACCCCACCATACTTCTTCCCTGTTACTCATTTCCAATCTACAGAAGCATCTGGTGGGAGCATGTCAGAAAATCTGTCATTAGATGTAGAAAGTTCAGCCCACAATGCACTTTAATGCCTGAGTCTCATCTTGAAAGAACAAGGTCAAAGCACATTTTACTTTTCTATGTTTTTAACTGTGGCTTTTTTTGTGTGTGTGTGCTTCTCTCTTTTGAGTAGGACAACTAAGTCCTTGAGTTTTTCTACTAAATACTGTTTTCACCAGTGTCACTTCTGAGCAATTTGTTTTTGGATGGAGATAAAAGTTAACACCACTGCTTTCCAGGAAAATACTAGCACCATAAGTTTCCACCAAAGCCTGGCCCACATATCCAAGTTTTGAGACAGCCTTAGCAAAAATACTACATAGTGAAAAGTGATAAAAGGCCAAGCACTCCAGTTTGCATGAGTGATACTGCAGGTCTTGAGATGATGGCTGGCTGTGCTGTGGCATTTGCTAGAGGGGCACAGATTTGTTGGAGAGTATGAAAGCTCATCTCTAGTGTCATAAACATGGCTTCTCTCACACCTCTCACTCCTTTCTTTTTGCTCCCTCTCTGGACCAAGCCAGCATCTGCATCACCATTCCCATCATTCGCACAATAACAATCCAAAAAAATGCCTGTTGAGTGTTAGGAGGAAGGTAAAGAGCTGTTTGCACAGCATAAAAATTGCTTTCATTGCTCCTACTAAGCCAAGCTCCAAGCACCACTGTCTGCTGGCACTGTACCTGTCCACTCCCTGCCCCACACATAGGGACCTGGAGCTCTGTGGTGACAGAATTGGATCATTTCTGCCACGCTCGTCTCCCATGACCTGCCTGTGTCTGTCTCCATACCTTGCCTCCTGTGAGGGTCACTCTGTCACCTGGTTGATCTGGGAACTGAGATGTGAACAAGACAGGTTGCAATTCCCCGAGGTCAGGCTGGTTCCCCTGTCATAAGCCTCATGCTTATAATAGAAGCAGGAAAATCTGAGAAAATACATCTGATATAATTAGTGTAACCTTTCTGCCAGGTGGCTAACAGCAGAGAAGAATGTTTGGATTTAATATACCCATGGCCCCTCTTGATAAAGGACTAAATTCCAATCTCCACTTAGAAACCTGAGAAAACTAAACATACCCTCCCCAGGAGCTCTTAAAGAGATGGATTTCCACCACTCACTTGCATTCCCAGATCTTTATTAGGCAAGAGGGAACACAGTCATATAGCCAGGCAAAGCCAGCAGTGGCAATATATATCCAGATAATGAGCAAAAGAACCCACATTTTCAAATCTGTTGGCAGAGGTCCACCTCCCTTCCCCCAGCCTAGTGAAAAGGTGCCCCAAAGAGAGCCCCAAGGCGCCAGCAGCTCATCCAGGGTCAGGATCAGGGAGCAGTCCTACCCAAGGAACAATGGAGGACCCTGGCTGCCAGTGCTATGGATAGAAGAGCTCTCAGCCTCCTGCACAACCACCCGAAGACCTGGAGATAACACACACTGATACAACTCGGGGTGAGTCAGGCCACAGAGTGGCACAGAGTTGCAAGGCAGGGGTTTAGACAGCAGAGCGCCATTAATTCATGTCCTCCAGTTACCAACAAACTGGCGATGGAGTGTGGTGCACCCACACTTTTACCTCCTTGTGGAGCCTGCAGGCAGAGGTGGAGGAAGAAGCGCTGTTCCAGCCCTCTTTATGGCATGTCATGAAAGCAACCCAGGTACGCAAAGGACAGACCACGTTCCCATGCAACTGCGATGCTGCTTCCTCCAAGGCACTGTCATAAAAGTCAGGTTTTCATTTCAGTGTGCCCTGAGCACAAGGGCCCTTAAGGCTTCTGGGCATCAGATGGCTGGAAAGGAATAACTGTGGTCTCCAGAACTGTTTTATCTTCTCAGTTGTGCTTGACTGGGAGGTTGCATCATGCCAGTTTGGAGGTGGGAACCTCACCTCTCCTGTCTGTTGGGTTGCTGAAACCTGCCCTGCCCAGTTCTGTAATTTCAAACTGTTTGGAGGCTGCTGCTTCATGCTAACTGTGTTGTGCCCAGGGCAGTATTTACCATGAGAGGTATTTCTACACGGGTGTCATCATTTGCAACTGCTTATGAATGATTTGGGGCTGATGTTGTAAATGTTGATCCTCAGTCTGAAAGTCTCGGAGGATTTAACGTGTTTAGTCTACTTTAGGAGACTGACAGCTTTTTAATTACAGAGTCTATTGCTCTCCCCTTCCCTCTGACTTACCGGGTCTATTTGGAGTTTACTTAAATACCCAAGGGCTGGCTACCAGTTCAGAGAGCTCTAGGACGGATTCTTCACCACAGTCAGCTAAGCATTACTCTTAGAGATGAAGCTGTGGCATTAGAAATCATGGGGAAGGTCTGTGTGGAAAGTGCTGAGGGTGAGGGATTTGGATGTTTTCCAGGTTTTGCGTATTACAACCTTTTGTCTGACTAATTTATACATTACACCCATCCTAAACGTAGAAACATAATCAGAAGACCTGAAAGAATCCCTCTGAGACCCTTTAAACCTACCTTCCCTGGAAGAACAGGAAAAGTTTCTCTTTGCTTGAAATCCCCCTTTGAAACAATACATAGCTTTAAATGCAGAGCAAGAAACAGCAGGAGAGGAGTCAGGAGTAAAAGAGGACACTTACATGGAAAAGATACAGATAGCCCAAGCAGCAGCAAAAAGGCAACACAAATTGTCCATGGGCATTTATCCAGGAAGATTTGCTAATCTCTGCTTCCATCACATGGGAATGGTGGCCAGGGGAAGCCATGTTGACTGGTCAGTGTCGCGGTGGAGCAGTGAAGAGCATTATTTGGTGTTTGGATAACACATCCAGCTGTTCTCCTGGCTATCCAAACACATCATGTATGTGGACACAGGTAAGAGACTCTGCCTGGACAGCTTCACCGAGGAACAGGACTCATCTTTCTCGCCCACATTCATGCATTTCATTTTAGTTCTCTTCTTTTCCCTCTTCTTTTTTATTTTCCCTCCCCTCCCTTTTTTTTTTTTGTTCCAGAAGGCAGCCATCCAAATGTCCCTACGAGCCTCCTGTGTCGTGGAGCTGTTTTCCTGTTGAGCAGCCATGAGCTGGCAGCAGGTGGTGGGGGAGCTTGGCAGCGGTAGCTGCGGTGACCTCTCTGCTGTGGGGTTTGCACAATGCCATGGGAACTCCTGGAATGGATGGGAATGATGTACACAAGAGATATTCCTGGGGCCATTACACACTGCTGGAAGAGCCTGGATTGCAGCGGTTCTATTAATTTCTTTCATTCATCTTCACTGAAGTCAACAGTCGAAAGCAATTTTAAGCAGTTGGATCATGCAGAATATATAAATACCTGTATTCTGGCTAGCTGTAACAATTCAATGATAAGTATGACTCCCTGATGAACGAACAGGATATCACAGGCTTATTTTGTCTTCCAAATGGGTCAGAGTTGAATCTTTTACTGGATTTCCACATTCATTTTCTCTTAACAGGTTAGATTTTCACTTGGAGGACGTGTTGTTATAGTTCTCAGACTCATGATCGCAACAGAAACACCTCTAGATCTTCTGAAGATATTTAAAACACGTTTGTTATAACCTGCAATTTGGTTTTACTTTCCAATGAACACCTTCATTTTTATACATCGATATAGTTCAGGCATGCATATTCCACATATATAGATCCTGTAACCTTGAATTAATATGTATGCCTTCATGACTACTTTAAGAGATATCAAATTAATTAACCTTTATAGGCAGCAATGACCTTTCCTGTGGTATCCTTGTTTTGCACCATTGTCTGAAATAATGAAGAAGTTATAAACTTTGCTTCAGATATATGCTACAAAATGTTTGTAATATCTTAAAAGAAGAGCCATTTTGCATTTCTTTAAAATGGTGCTATTAGAGCATTTTAAAAAATCTCAACAGCCATTTACAATTGCTGAAACTTTCACCTGACAGCTGGTTGAAAATTGTGGAAAGTACTGAAGCAAGCTCAAGAGTCAGATTGTTTTGGCTAGTGTGGGTATTTCTTTAGGCTTTAAAAGTAAGGTAGTGGGATAAAACAAGTTCTGATCTTAGCATTAGACTTTCAGGCAGACTGTAATATGTGTGTTGTGCTTTCCAGTGTGTTTTGCAGCTTGTACTCCATATGCAATGTGTATATCTATGGATACACATACACACACAATCCCAAGGGAGGACCACAGGATTCCTGTCAGACACTTGATGAGCCAGGCATAAAGCTATCAGCATCCCAGGTCTGCTCTGAACATCACAGAAAGAAAATCAAAGTTTTAAATTAAAAAAAGAAATTCCATCAAGGTTAATCTTTCAAAAGCCACAGCCCATCTGGATGCCTTCTTCCTTGGTATTAATTACAAGGACTCGTCCTGTAATCCATAAGCAAAATATGAGTGAGATGTAAGCTTGCTACAGTTGTCTTTAATATTTTGCTTGCTAACAGGGCATCTAATCCATCATGAGCAGGAATTCATCAAGCCTCAGGGGCTACCTAAAGCACACAATCCCTCTAAATGAGCAGTAATCTCCTCCATGGAATCTTCAATCTCATGAACTAATAAGTGATGCTAAAGGCTCATTTGCTCTGCGAGCTCCCGGCGGTGGAGGGGATGACACTGTACCCAGCTCCAGGCACACCTGAGAGCAGAGCCCTGGGATGAGCGTGGGCAATGAGGCAGATTCCTGGCACTTTTACTTTTGTGGTAGAGAGCCCTTCTTCCTTGGCACACGAGTGCTCTGCCAAAATTTGTGAGCTACATGGACACCGGACTAAAAAGATCCCACTAACGGTTTTGAGCAGTGAGATCAATAATAATTTCCACAAACTCCGCTCTTTTACATAACGCTTCCCTCCCCGCTCCCCGTGGGATAAACAGTGGGACTCAAGGCTGACATTTTGCAGATGCTGGGAGCGCGGGCAGTTCCGGCGGTGGCGGCAGGAGGAGAAGGAGGCAGCATGGGGGAGAGGCACACGCAACTGAAATTCATTACTTGGAGAGGTCGCCAGGGTCAGTGACAGTGGCGCTGAATGGATTTTTCCAGCCGTTTTGAGATGAGATTTGCACTCTGTAATCTGAATGCTTTTATCTATTTCTGAAAATAGACAGGAATTTTTTCCACAGGCTGCTCCAATCTGGCCATGGAGATGCAGGGAAGGATTACAGGGATAAATTCAGGTTTTGTTAAGCAAGCATAGCTTTTCCAAACCAAACATAGACAGCATTCTTGCAGCACAAACATGTGCACAAGAGCCCTCTTGTCGGAAGGACATGTCCCCTTGTGCAAGAGATGAAAGTGCGAGGTGCCGTGCACAGCCCTGGAGCCCTTAACTCCTGTTTTGTATTCTGTTTGCCTCTCCAAGCCAGCTGTGCAAGAGCCAGCGAGGTCTCTCCAAAGCTGCAGAGAATGATCTAGATTTGTTTCCCTTGCTGAACCGACAAGTACTAGTTTACTCAGTGATTATTTTCTGTTTCACTCACATTTTGCTACAGTTGAGTTTCCTCTCTTGCTTAGTCATGTCCTCTTCTGGCAGCGATTTCTCTGAAAAGAGAGCTGATTCTAGAAATTAGCTGGGACAGAAACTGTCGAGTGGTGTATTACAGCTCTTTCAGGGATGAGACATTGATAAGAAGCCAGCTTTATTTACTAACTTCTTCTATCCAGAACAGAAAATATGATTCTAGGGCCTGGTGTTGGTGTTACTGAAATGTTTTCAGCTGGAATCTAAAGGAGGTACTTGGGTTCTTATAGACCTGTGTCTTGGGGTAAAACACTGTGGGACAGCAGAACCTGCAGTTGCCCAGGATCTATTGTGTTCACAGGGTTTTACCATTTTCCTGGTGTCCCTCAGTGCCACCAGCCTTGTCTCCAAACAGTTCACCTGCCCAGCCTTGAGTCATACAGTCAGTCACTTTCCTGCCCAACTCCTTCCAAGCACCAGTAATTTTCTCTTACCCGCACTTTAGCACCCCCACTTTAAGTACAAAACAGCTGCTATGAAGCACAAATATATCCTTTATGGATGGAAAGAGCTGGGTACTGAGGTGTAACCCTGCTCTCTCAGGCTGCAGGCTGGGGACATGCCATTGATAGTGACCAAATGTTTGTGCAGTGGCAAGTGCTGGGCCAGCACATCAGGAGTTTTCCTTACTGTCCTGCCAGGAGGTGGCTCTGCCTAGCCAGGCCCAGGTGGCCACAGAGCTGTGAAGTAAACACTCAGGAGCAATAACTCTAGAGAAAAGTGAGGGAAAGGAAAAGGTAATTTGATTAAGCAGAGTATTTGATTGGAGTAATTGATAGTAGTCAAGCCTTTTTGATGGGGAGGTACGGATCTGCATGGAAAACAGTATGCATGACCAGGGCCACAGTAGAGCATGCAAGGGCTGGAAAACCATGCCAAGAGCTGAGCTGCTGAAGCATCTTGACAGCTCTGAAAGATGATGATGGTGATTGACCATTCCTTGGAAGCGTCCTGGAGATTCAGAGCAGGGGAAAGGTCTCTTAGGAGGCTGCCAGATCCACAGAGCTTCAGCTGTTTGACAGAGGTTTAGATCAGCCCTTCTCAATGCAACGTGGCACGTCTGTCAAAACAAACAAACAAATAAGTTAGCAAGTGCAAAAACCCATTGGCATTCACCCTTACCCTTAACATTTACCAGTAGCCTCTCACTACCCTCCTGTCTGTGAATCCTGCCATTTGCCTGAGCTAAGAGCACAGTTTTATTTCGAGCCATCAGCAAGCACTGCCGGGGGGGCAGACACCTTCAGATGCAGCCGTTCAATGCCACAGACGATGAGACATCAACCATTTCCCCTCGGCGAGCTAATACTGACAGCAAAATTAGTTGAATCTATAATTTGGAAATTAAGTTTCTATGATTTACCAAGCCAGTCAGACTACAGCTCTAAACATCACCTTCTGGACAAATGAAGATACTAAAAACATACCCTAAGGAAGCGTTCTGAGGAATTTTCTTGTGGGGCAGGATGCATGTGCAGATGGCAACCTAATTGTAAGGATTTAAGATGGTGCTTGGGCTCAGCAGACTCTCCACACTTGCTCCGAATGGTCCCACCAGGTGCAGTTCCCCATGTACTAGCCTTCCCACACCGGTGCTAGATGGGCTCTGTGCTGTCAGACCTTCAGCTGGCTCTTCTCTCCCTGCCTCCCCCAGTAAACAAATAACGGCAGACTCCTGTTCAGCCTTGTCTATTTTGGGATCTCTATCAGTCCTACTGATAATCACTGTTATAAATGTTTACACTGATAGGAGACTGGCCCATATTGTATAGAGATAATAACAGTACAATTTGATATTCATGAGGTGCTGATGATCTCTAAATATAGAAACGGAGTAATTATTGCTGGCATTACAGGCTGGATTTCAAAAAGCAGATAAATGGAGAAATGGATATGCTATTTATTGCAGTTTCAACAGTAACAACAGGAAAGCTGTCTCCCTTGATTAGGCAAGGACCAGACTGCAGAAGGCAGAGCTCATGGCAGAGGGTGAAGGGATGTGATAGCTACCACTGAAAGGGAAAGGCACAGCTGTAGAAAAGAAATCTGAAAATGCACCTAAGGCCAAGCTCAAACCAATGAATGTGACTTTGGAAAACAGCAGTGGAACAGGTTGACTGTACCAGGAAAACCCACTGTGACTGGAAAAAACACTACAGACTTTTCTACCAAACTTCTTAAGGAAAGGCGAAGCCTTTGGCCACCACAATCACTACCTGTCTGCAGCCGGAGCAGGCTGCCAGGGTGCAGTGAGAGCATGCTGATCCTAACCATTTGCATCCACAGGCAGTGAGCTTTGGCCTCACTCCAATTGTATGAGCTGCAGGGGCACTCAAGGATGAGCAGAATGGCATCCCTGCATGCTGGTCACTGAAGCCCGTGCAAGGTCCTGCACCATGGATCAGGGCAGGCCCTGGTGTCAATATGGGCTGGGGGCTGAAGGGATTGAAGGCAGTGCTGTCAATAAGGACTTGTGGGTTCTGATGGGTGAAAAATTGAATTTCAATCAGCAATATGCATTCCCAGCCCTGAGAACCAACTGCATCCCGGGCTGCATCAAAAGCAGCATGGCCAGCAGGTTAAGGGGGATGATTCTCCCCTCTGCTCCACTCTGTGAAACCCCACCTGGAGTCCTGCATGCAGCTCTGGAATCCCCAACATAAGAAAGACGTGGACGTGTTGAAGTCAGTCCAGAGGAAGCCACGGAGATGATCCGAGGGTTGGAGGACCTGTGCTATGAAAAGAGGCTGAGAGAGTTTGGTTGTCCAGCCTGCAAAAGAGAAGAGCCCTGGGGAGACCTTACAGTACCTTCCAGTACCTCAAGAGGGCTTACAGGAAAGATGGGGACAGGCTTTGTAGCAGGGCCTGTTTCAATAGGATAATGGTTTTAAACTAAAAGAGAGCCAATTCAGTTTAGATATAAGGAAGAAGGATTTTACAATGAGAGTGGTGAACCACTGTAACTGGATGCCCAGAGGGGTGGTAGAGGCCCCATCCCTGGAAACATTCAAGCACAGGTTGGATGGAGCTCTGAGGAATCTGGTCTAGTTGAAGATGTACCTGCTCCTGATTGCAGGAGGCTTGGAACTGACCTTTAAAAATCTATTCCAACCCCAAACCTTCTGTGATTCTATGGATGTGTGCATTACATCATTCCCAATTTCTGACTTCCTTTGCTTCATTTTAGGAACACTTAGATCTTACTGAAAACAATACAAATAATGGGCACTCAGGGCTTCTGATGAACAGGCTGCTGGTTGACTACAGAGTCCTTCAACACAGGTGCAGACGCTTAGCTTCAGGCATCCAACTTGGTATCACTGAGGAATTTCCTGGCAGCACCTCTGCTCTGTCAAATGCTGTGTATGTTGGGGGGTATGTGTTTGGGGCTGTGTCCTTCTCCCAGTCTCTAAAGGATGCTGGCAAGGTTAGTTACCTAATGACTGGGAAGATCCCCATCTGTCTGGAAGTGTGGCCTTTGTAGTTTCCACACAGCAGTGGTACCCACAGAGCTGATCACTGCACTGGCCAAACTGCCAGAGCCGTCCAGGGTCTAACACTGTTTTGTGCAGCCCTTCCCACACACCCCTGTGAGGAACATTCCCCATGGCTGGTGCTTCCACAATAGGCAAAGCCAGATTTGGTTCCACTTTGACCTTTGCCATCACTGTGCTGAACTAAGTGCTCACCAGTTTCTGTTGGAGAGAAAAACATGGGGACTGTAGCCAGGTTGTTCCCCCAGAGAGATCAAAAGAAGTGAAACCTCCAAACAGACCAGGGCAGGAGCTGTAGGTTCATAGGGGTTTGGTTGTTGGTCTGACTCTAGACAACAGTTTACTGAAGTGAGATGAGGAAGAGATAAAAGTAACCCACCAGTTGCAGACTTTGGTCTGAAAGTTAATTGCAAGAGGGTGTTTCTAAGACCGGTAATTCCTGAACCAATCTCCTTATTAGGTGATTCTGCTCTCTCAGTTTCTCCAGGGTTTAGGGAACTCGTGCTTATATGTGAATTTCACCTGGATCACACCAGTAGATGAAGAGCTAAAATTATTCACATGCTCTGCTGCTGCTCTTCTGCCCTTCCTATACCTTCTCTTTACTTACTACTATGCAAAATGGGAGAGGAGAAAAGAGAGAAGAAGGAAAAAAAAATCTAAATTGCAAGTAAGAAAAAAATGGAGGTAGAACTTCATAGTATGTATACAGTGTTTAATATGTTCCTGTAAGTATACAAATATTGACAAAACTTTAAAATGTAGTATAGTTAAATGGGTTATTCTATGTTGTTAGAGCAGAGGGAGTCAAAGTTCCGCAGACTTTTACAGCTATTTGTCAGAACACACCTCGAAGTTTTTACTGAAGTTTTACAGTTGAGGAAACCAAATTGTTGAGAAGTTACATCACTCAGCCAAGAACTTCAGCAGGTCACTGGCTTTATTTCCATGGGAGCTTAGCCTAGTTCTTGGTCACCAGCACTCTCAGACAGGAAGGGTCTTGGTTAAACAGGACATGCATGAGGTTTCAGAGCAGTTGTCCCCAGCAGCATGAGCTGCCTGGCTTTGGGAGAACCTTCCTGTGCTGTGCTTGGCTCTGTGACAGTATGGTGCAGAGAAATGCGTGGCTGTGACCAAGCCGGTGTCACTGCCTGGAGGTCACAGTGAATTGGCAAATGGACCCTGAGCTCTCAGACAAGCTCCAGGCTCGTCTGCATCAAGTCAGCTCCCACACAGACAGACTCACTAGGCATTTTGCTTAAATAACTGGCAGGGGATGTTCTTGTTGTTGAACATGTGTTTCAGTTGGATGGAATCTGCTCAGCCTGTAGGGAATCCATGCTGTGGCAAAAGCAGATCAGAACAGTACTTTTTAATTAAAAAAAAAAAAAAAGACATTTCGAGCATAGTTTGTACTCTGCTTGGGGAGGAGCTCTCTGCCCCTGGGGAGTGTTCAGGATGCTGAGCCGTGACAGCAGTTGTTGCTTCCCTACTTGCTGCTCTTAAGCAATGTATTGTTCTCCTAGGCAGGTGATGATGGAGGCAGAGCACCACCTTCTCCAATATAATCCAAAGTTCCATGCAGTCTATGCAGGTTACAAAAGAAACCTCAAACCTCAAACAGCTTCAGAGCTGGACGACAGAGCCATTCACCCTGTCAATTGCAGGTCCCCAAGGGTCTTGGAGATGCTCCAGAGGTCCAGCACAAGACACTGAGAGTAGTACTAGGTATGCTGGCAGGAGGCTTGGATTAACTGTGGGAGCAGTGCTGCTGGGAAACCTGTAGGCTCCACAAATCAAAACGTTCAAGAACGCAGCACTGAGGCCTGCTGCTGTAAGCTTTGTGAAGTAAAGACAAATCACCAGTCTCTAGGGACAACACTGAATTTTGTATAAGGGGAAACTGTGACATTTGTTTGTAATTTCCAGGTTTTTCCAATTCCCATTTGGTCACAGTTCAAGGTTGGGCTCCCAATTGCAGCTCTATACAGTTGGGCTTTTTCCGCCCCCCCCCACAAAATATGAATTTTGTCCTGATGAGGTCAATGATTTGAGTTTTCTGTTCCAGAAGCTTTTCTTCTCAGTCTCAGATGGCCATAGACTGAGAAGCTACACAAGTTTGGTCACCAGCATCCTGTGGCAACTGTCAAGGGTTCTCTGTGCCTGAGACCTGGTCCATCCCTGCATTAGGCTGGTTGTGTGAAATCAAGGGATAAAATGGAAATGAGATAGGAATGACACTGTCATAAAGGGTCCCAGGATCTACTCTGGCAGCACTTTATTTGGTGCATGTTCTCTGCCACGAGTTGATCTCGCTTTTATAGTTGTGGCTAAGAGGTGGTAACTTCTGGGGGTTGGAATAGCTCACCATTTTTTAAACAGCTCCTTCGAAGCACCAAGCAGAAGAGAAGGGAGCCAGGAGAAGAGGAGAGGGTTAGAGTGGAGAAAAGGTAGGAACCCCAAATCTTTCATTCCCACATGATTTATCTTATGCTCATTACAGAGAAATATGTCAAAAGTGTGTCTTCAGAGGCAGCCACAGGTCTCTGCTGAGGGTGGGAACAATGAGAGTGGGACAATGAGGGTGGGAAGTGGAAATAATTGTTGTTTTTAGCTCAGATCAACATGTCCAAATCAAACCTTCACAGCTATCTTTCCTCATAACTTTTTCCACTTCCACTACCTACAACTCTCCCTTTGGAATGAGCGGTGGAAACAGTCCTTGCGGGTCATGAGAAAGGATCAGACCTCTAAACATGTTGTTATTCCTGTTTTCCAGCTCTTGGCACTCACAAAAACAGATGATTAAATAGAGTAGGTAGCAGTCAACTGATCCAGCCATCCCAGCAGGTACAGGGAGTTCTCAGTGAGGAACAAAACTGCTGGAGTAGACATTTTCCCTATTGCATAGTCCCTTGTTATTCTTTACAACTAAGCAATGCAGATGCTGCAAAGAGACATCACCTTACTAGAACACCCTTTCCTGCATTTTCAGACTTGTTACTGGATACCTTGTCTGCATTGCCCTATATCAAACTTAGGAGCAAATCAGCATCTCTCATATTTTAACAAGACAGGTTGGGGTTTGTTTTACCCGTGTAATTATACAGGAGATAAGAGAATGGGCTCTGAGTATGATCCAGGTTGCTTGTCATGGATAACAAAAAATAAACATCAATAACCATGTAACACACACCCCTTATCTAGTATGGACAATTTTGAATTTATGATAGCCTTATGCCTTAAAGGCGAAAAAAAAAGGTTTCTGTCTTTCTGCAGCCCCTAGAGTTATGGGGCCTATTGGACACAGACACCAAAGTTCATTGCTGCTTCTGCACCATCACCACTCTCAGTGAGCTGACTGGAATTTACTTCTCCTCAAGCATTTAGAGCCATCATGGCAGCATTAGTTTCAAAGCACAGAGGTATTTTCTGGAAAAGCATATGAAACGTGGCACACTCACTGGAAGCTATGGGGAGTCTAACTTCTGTGACGTTGTTCCCTGTGCATGCCCCAGGAAGAGTTCTGTGCACACGCCTGGTCAGAATAGGGGAATAGGAGAAGGTGAATGGCAGAAAGGAGCCCACATGGCCTGCATATAGGCTCTCTCGGGTGATTTCAGGAGCCAGGACATGAGCAGAAATTAGGTGAGAAGGGAAAAGAGAGCAGGGAATTATTACAGAAGGGGCATTTTGCTGTCCCTGAATGGACAGGGCTTTTGACTTGTGGGAAGAATGGGGCCCCTTTGTTAGCTTCCCCCATTGCTCCTCATGACTTCATCAGTTGAGCAAGCTCTTTGGTTTCTGCTGGGAGAAAAGCTGCAGGAACTTATGAGGCCAGGCTGGGGAGAGGACTCATAGGTCTCTCTTGGAGTAACATTCAATGGAGGAGTCTATCAGATGTAGAGATGAGAAAGTTTCAAAGTAAATCAATATGCAACCTAAGAAGTGAAGAAGACCTCCTAAAGTTATACTCCATGACAGCCTTGTCAGCGAGTCTGGAGCAGGAGAGGGGGCAGGAGAGGCTACGCTGCTGCCAAGCAGGAGCAGAAATCCAGGACAAGCACATAGAACACCAATCTCACACTGGCAACAGCCCACAGCCAGCAGCGACACGGGGAAACGTGTTACACCTGCCTTCAAGAGATGGAGCCTGAAGGAAGGATTACAGGCTTCCAAGCAGCAGTAGTACAGTCTGTCATGTCTTCGATCCCACATCACTGTGGGGACACCTCGGTACCCCAACTCCGCTTCTGACTGAGACACAAAACACCTCCTGGCCTAGCAGCTTTTGGTGTTGTCCAGCAGGACTGGTGGTGGAAATCAGCCTTTAGGAAATGCATGGCCATCTCATGAGATGTGCCATTGTGCTTTGGAATGCTACCACTATTCTCAGCCATCACAGTCTTTGCTGTAGGCATGGGGTCACTGTTTTGCAGCGGTCCCTACTGCATCAGCATTGCAGCTAATGGACTGGCTGGTCCTGGAGAGGTGACCCTGCTCAGACCCCCACAGACTGGTGCTTTAATGCAGTCACTGCTTTGCACTGCCTGAATAGAAGGTCAAGGTCTGGCAGCCTTGGGAGGTGAACAGTCAGGGTCACTCCTAGTCCTTAGACAACACTACAGATTCAACAGCTGGGTTAGGTGCCTCTGGCAGCTCTGGGGACAGCGAGGAGAACAAAAAGCTGCCTGCAAACTAGCGGCACTGCTGCTCGCATGCGTGTGCCATTGGGAATGGTCGTGCTATAAAGGGAGAGTTTAAAAACAGCCAGGCATTTTTCCTTTGTTCTTTATTTGTTTCTGCCATGACACGATGCAAAGAGCAATGTCATACAGATGGTCAACAATGGAGCTGTGTAACAAAAAGAGAAAAGTGTTGGTCCTAAAACATCTGACAGGGATCCATCACAATTAATCAAGGAACAGAAATTAAAGTGACCCCCAGAGCACTAGTAGGGGGAGCTGGGAGCCGATTCCTGAGCATGTCTAATATACCATATCAAAAGGCTACCTGAAAATCCCTCACTGGAGTCAGCTGAATTATTCAGGGACCTCAGCCAACTCAAGTATCTTCTGCTTTATGAGCCTTGAGGACCCTAAGGCATGTGCACTGTTGCTATTCGCTGCAGTGGGTTCAGACTGGCTCTCTGCTATCTATATTTATCACGATCCCCTCAGGAAGTGTTTTGGCAGGATTTTGTAATGAAAACCCTGCCCAGAGCACTCTTTGGCATGCAGCGAGCAGCCTTAAAATAGTGCGGTGACATACTGCAATAATTACTCATATTAACACTCTTCATTGTGCTGTGTGACGCTTTGTCCCCGTCGCCTGGCTCATCCCACCACTTGGCGCGTGGTGGGACGGCAGGAAAGAGCTGACCTTTCCTAAAAGGCAAAGTTCAGTGCCAGGCCCGGCCCCGAGCCCCAGAAAACCAGGCAGACCTGGCTGCGGTCTCATCCGTCACGCCAACAGAGAGCTGGCACCAAACCCACCCCACTTGCTTCCAGATCCAAAGTTTGCAGGTGTTCAGGCAGGGTATTTTGGCTCCTCTCTAGCCCATCGGAGTTGTTTGAGGAGAATGTTTAAAAAAATTAAACATAAAACTCCAACCACACAGGATAACTTCGAGCCCACACTATAGGAGCAGGCTGCTTGCTCGCCAATTACACGCTGGCTTCCAGTCTAACCCGTATATTCAGGTTTTTATCCCCTTTGGAGTAAATTTTCCTGAACGGTGCTCACAGTATACTTCATTTTACCTTAAATAGTAACAGAAAAAGTAGTTTTCAGTCAGAAGAGAGATGGGGAAGTGGGGACAGCTTTGCTTGGAGTTGATAGAACCCTCAAAGTTTCAGTATTCTTGAGAAAAAGTTTTTCTCTGTTCAAAAGACTAAAAACAACAACTACTTTAATTGCTTGAATGTGCCTCTTGAGCATCTGCAGTGCATTTTTTCTGTTAATGACAAAATGATCTTTTGAGAATCATTTAGTTACTCATGCCTATTTACCTAAACTTGTTGGATTTCAAGAGCTCAATTTAAAACCCATCCAAGTCAGTATAAAGAGTCCCAAATACTTCAATGGACTTTGATTAAAACCTTACATCCTCTAGGACTGCTCCGTGTTCCTCACAGTCATGGTCCACATGTTTCAAGATGACACAGTCCTGTAATTGCAGAGACCATGATCTCAGAACAAATATTGATGTAACTGCTTAATTATGGCTTCACAAGGAGAGCAAATACTGCAGTCCTCTCAATATACTCTGATTCAGAGAAAGTTATGGCACAAAGGCTCCCTTCGATCTTTGTTTTCAGTGAGTGCATTTTCACTTCGGGAGAAGTTAGCACCTGGTAATGCTCATCACTTCATTTGCTGGGACATGAAGCGATAGCTGTGTAAAGACATCCCAAGTACCCTATTAGTGTATGCTAGCCTGTTGTACTTTCAGAGTGTTATCTAAGGAGCTCCAAGCCCTTTCTAAAGTTTAGCCATGCCTGCTTAAGAAGTTACATCTGTGCTAATATTTGCCCCCTTATGTAGGCTCAATTAATTCAAAGAGAGTTTCAGAGAGTTCACAAACAACAAACTGTGACTGAAGGAACAACAGCAACTAGAATCAACACATAAGGCTATTTTTTCCATTAAGAAAACTCATTTAGGCCACGTGAGTTAGTGAATGTGTTCACAATCACTTTTGTGACTATGATGCCATGGAAAAATGCTATTCCAGAAAAGCATCTGGCTAAATACAACAGACTCCCATTAAGTGATCCTACACTTTTGTCAAACTGCAAAACATGTTTCAGAATATAACAAAGAACATTTTTAAAAGCTGCCTTTCTCTAGCTTGTCATCAAACTACCCTGAAAGCACAATGAGGCAATGAACTCAGTATCTGAATTTGTAACGGGATAGGTATCTGCCAAATGTACCGTCACCAGCCAACAATGCACTAGTCATATAGATTTTTTTTTTCCATGCACCAGCCTTTATTAAAACTTTCTCAATTAATTCTGTGGTCTCCAGGACCTTCTGCCAAGGTCATCATTCATGGCTGAAAGGGCTGCTCGCTGAGTAATGAACAGTAACTTCTCTGGAGACTTTCTTGTAAGCCATAATCAAACACAATCTTCTGTTAATTGCTTACGCATACTTGGTGCATTAACAAGAGAAGCTTTAAATACATACATATATATACATATATATATTTAACCAAACACAACTGCAGAAGGAAAAGCTAAGATATTAGCACCATACGAGGATTCCTGTTGATGACTTTTCTATCAAAGCCAGATCTGATTACTGACATGAGGGAAATGTTTTATTTGGAATAAAGCCTTTGTTTCAGAAGACTGTGTCTCAAATGCAGTGTCTCAAATGGCTACTCCTGTTCTAGCATAAATTCCTGCCTGTGTGAAGAGGTCAGTCATAGGCTCTTGACCTAATTACTGCTCTAGACCTAGCTGTCTGCTGAAAATTCCCTGCTAGACATGTGATTTTGAACCAGACTGGGTTGGCTAGTCACAAAGGCTTCTCCTTTGATGTGCAACTCTCTAGGGCATAGCCTGTCTCACCACACTCAAAAGACTAAGAGGTCTAAGGAAGCGCTGTCAGGAGCAAGCAAGACCTCACCAAATCAAAGCAACCCACTCACATTGCATCTCACTCACCCTTAACGTTGGGTTGTTTGAACTTGTGGAAATGCTGATACTTAAAACTGGTCAGTTGGCTTGGCAATTATCAGGATGGCTCTCAGCCCTATCTCACCATGGCTGAATAGAAATTGATTGGCACTGCTGACCAATCTGTCACTAACCTAAGCCCCAAGTGAGTTCCCCTCCCCAAAAACTTCCTGTTTGCCTTGTGATCCTGAGGAACTGATACCCTCTGCTGAAACACAGCATAGAGGAGGAGATATCACTGAGAGCTCCAGGTATTAGGAGAGCTCAGCAGGAACCCCAGAGGCATAAGGGGAACACCTGTCTGGGTCTCTTAAATGAGAAAACCTGCACAAGTCTGAGCCTTCTGCTGCTGCTATCAGTCCTCTGCTCTTAAGGCCACTCCTAAAAGAAGAGTGTCTGAAGACAGCATATTTTGGTATTCAGATGTCTCAGGGGAGGCTACAGGCCACCCTTCTTATACCAAGTAGACAAGACCAGGCATCTTTACATGTCTTGGAACATTGCCTCTTATCAAGGGTGAAGCAGGGCAACCTCTAATCTCCAGGAGGGAAAGCAGAGGCTGCAGTGATGGAGAACTAGCAGAGCCTACCAAAGACTTGCACATTCCCCTTCTCTTCACATTTTCCCTTTTGAGACTTTTTCCCTTTGAGTCCTTTAGACTCCTGGACTGTCCAGAGAGTAATTTCAGTGGATAGTGCAGTTTCAAAAGAAGGTTGGATCAAGGTTCTGGAGAAGAATAAAAGAGATCCCTAGATCTCTTCTTCTTGCTTGTGCTTTATGGTCCTTCTGTAGGGTAAGTTAACAGGTTTTTCTAGGTATGCCACAATCCATATTACATTATTTTTCCATTGCTAGTTTCAAATTATACTGCTTCTCCCTCTAAGCTCATAAAGTTCTTTTTAAAAGCTCATAAAATTTCACCTGTGTACATTTATGGCTCTCAGGATATGAACTAAACTCCATTGATTTAGCTATATTTACCACTGCTGAATTTCACACTGTATTTTACCACATCACCTTTTCAGGAGGAATAAGTCACTTCCTCCTCCTTTCCTCTTGCTGAATTCTGCTAGTGCAGCCACTGAATCGAGAAGACTAATCCAGTTTTTCCGCCTTTGGTTTGTAAGCCACCAGTACAATTCTGGCTGAAAATGTCAGTGTTGTCTACACTGACAGATTTAACTCTGTATCTCTCTCCAAGGCCCTAAGTCTGTGATCATCCATACCACATATTCATAGAATAATATGTGTTGGAAGGGACCTTTTAGAGGTCATCTAGTCCAACCCTCCTGCAATAAGCAGGGGCGTCTTCAACTAGATCAGGTTGCTCAGAGCCTTGTCCAACCTGGCCTTGAATGGTTCCAAGGATGTGGCATCAAACACCTCTCTGTGCAACCTCTTCCTCATCTGCTCAAAGTACATCCTTCCAGAAGGAAAAAGAAGCACAGCTGATGGGACTGTTTCCCCACTCTTCCCATGAGGCAGGCAGTGCAGGTGTGGAAGGCCCCAGTTTTAGTACCTCCTCCAGAACCCTCCACACTAACCTCTTCCAAGTATTCACACACGATAACCCAGAGCATGCAACACATACCATTAGCATCATGTAATGAAAGCACCAGCCTGTCTGGTTACAACACTCCCTCAGACACTTTTTCAAACATTTTTAAGGGAAAAAGAAACAAAGAAAAAAAAAAGAAACACACAGAAGATTAATAATGATATGTCAAGGTCATAACTTGTGGCCCAGGAGAGAGCTCAGCCAAGAGTTTGCAGTGTGGGTGCAGCTGAGCTGCTCTGGAGGGACTCAGCCTCCAGCAGCACTGACACCAGGCACTGCACACCCCTGTGGTCTGGGGATTCCTGCCTCCAGGAACAGGTACACCCAACGAGAGAGTTCAAGTCTCAAACGCTGCTCCAACAAGTACCCAAATCCATGACAGCACCTTGCAGACCTCAGTTCTGAATCACAGAATCACAGAATAAGCTGAGTTAGAAAGGATCCGTAAGGATCACTGAGTCCAACTCCTGGCCTTGCACAGCTCCACCCCCAAGCATCACACCAGGTGCCTGGGAGCATTGTCCAAACCCTTCTTGAGCTCTGTCAGGCTTGGGGCTGTGACCACTGCCCTGGGGAGCCTGTTCCAGTGGCCAACCACCCTCTGGATGAAGAACCTTTTTCTAACATCCAACCCAAACATCCCCTGACATCACTTCAGGCCATTCCCACAGGTCCTGTCACTGGTCACAAGAGCAAAGAGATCAGTGCCTGCCCCTCCTCTTCCACTCACAAGGAAGTTGTAACTGCAGTGAGGTCTTTCCTCAGTCTCCTCTACTCCAGGCTGAACAGACCAAGTGACCTCAGCTGCTCCTCATAGGGCTTCCCCTCAAGGCCCTTCACCATCTTTGATGCCTTCCTTTGGACACTCTCTAATGGCTTCATGTTTTTCTTATATTGTGGCTCCCAACACTGCCCCCAGCACTTGAGCTGAGGCCTCCCCAGGGCAGAGCAGAGCGGGACAATCCCCTCCCTTGCCCGGCTGGCCATGCTGGGCCTGATGTCCCCCAGGACACGCTGGGCCCTCCTGGCTGCCAGGGCACTGCTGACTCCTGCCCAACTTGCCATGGACCAGGACTCCCAGGTCCCTTTCTGCAGCGCTGCTTCCCAGCAGCTCATTTCCCAGTCTGTCCATATATCCACTAGTGACAGGTTGCCAGTCTGATGCCACCCCATTCCCTGAGAGGCTTCCGTGGTCCAGCAAACTTAGGACAAGTCTTTCTTGGTCATATCAAGGTTGGACAAAGAGGCCAGCGGAAGATCAACAGCACCGATGCATCTAATACTGACAGAAATTAACACCTGTAAAGTAACATGGTAGCCTGGCATAAACCCACAACTAGAGGCAAAGTTTATCTAAAAACATTTGGGTTGCCATGATTCCTTTTCCCATTTTTAGACAAGACTGTGAAAACAGTTTTGATCTCTAGCCCTTTATTTCCTTTATGGCTGGAACATGAAGTGAATCAACATTTCAGAACCTCCAAAATATTTTTATTTGTTCTCAGTATTTGCTTGTAAAAATGATTGAAGTTTGTCAGAGTGAATTATTTTTCACTGCTTGAGGAAGGAATGAATTTGCAAGGGGCCCAACAGGAACTGACTCCAGCCTTTGAAACTTTGCGGTTCATTCTCCTTCTTGGTTTCACAGTAAATTGCTGCACTGGACTAGAAGGATGCTTAATTTCTCACAGACTTGTGACTCTGAAGCAAGTGTTCAGCCCTGGAAGCCTCATGCCTTGGCAGTGGTCACCTCTACACAGTTCTGTCCTCCACAGAAGGAACACAGCCCCTCTCCCACATACACTTTGTACTGCATGGTTGCCACAGTGGCCATGCAGAGGCATCCTACATGTTGGACAGGGACCACCAAGCACCTGCTTCTGAGAGGGAGGCAGCAGGTCCTGGTTGCCACTGAAAGCAGAAAGGTGATTTACTTCAGTTAAGTGTGTTATACAGAATAAAGGCTGATGGAGGGGAAATAAAAATCACACAACATGGAAGCTTTTGCTTCTTCTTCTCCTAAGAGACAAAAAATTACACACTTGCCCAGAGAGATCTTAGCGAGGACTCGGCTGAAATCAAGACTCCAGATATTAACATCCTTGAAGTTTAGAAGGAGACCTCCTCTCTCAAGATGGGCCATCTTAAAAACCTCTCTGTAATGGCCAAACTAAAGTCTTAGATTCCAAGCAGAAATGAATTTAAGAATATGATGTCCAGATGTAGGTTTTAATTTAGCAGGTTTTGGCTGTGGGAAATTACTGACACAACACACCAGACCTCAAAACTCACTGTTTTTGTTCAGTATCACAAGCACCATGACACCTTAATACAGTCTCTCACCTAGGAACAACTACCAGAGCTGGATGCCTTTTCCCAGAAGAACTATAGGTCCCACATCATGTCTACGTGCCACCAAAAGGCAACAAGGTTTGATCTGCAGTCCTCGCCGACGGACATGTGTGTTCTCTCAGCACACCAGGCCAGCTGGAGAGGAACCAAGCTAACTGTGGCTAAGTGGCTTTCTGCCTCAGCTGCCTCGTGGCCTCCCAGGTCAGGGCACAGACAGTGCAAATGCATCTGTGTAGGCAGAGAAGGCAAGAGGCAGACACAGAGCGGTGCAGCAGTGTTACTCTGGTAGAAAGCACCTTATGATCCCTGGAAAGAGAGTCTCTTTGAAAAGCTGGACTCTCTTCACCCTGTTCTCCCTTTAGTCCCAATCTGTCTTTCTTTACTGCTAGCTGTTTCCAAGCTGGAGGCAGGTGAACAAATAAGCATGTGCTCTCTGATAAATAATGTTGCTTACATTTAAAAAAAAAAGAAATTACAAATTTGCCTCTTTCTCCATTTTTAAAAACAGCCAAAATTAAAAATAAATAAGTTTTCTCCTTTCAGTGGAAACTTCCTTGACACATTTAGGTTAATAAGTCCGTTTGATAGATGACTTTTCACTCATGCTCCCATTTCCTAATCACTTCCTTGTCTCACATCCACCCTGACTGAAGACTGATGAGAGCCTCTAATAGCCACTGCAGCTGCCTTGCCCCTGCCCACGCCGGGCACAGCACCAGGTGCTGCAGGTACTGGGGAGGGGGCTCTGTGTGCTCCCTCCGCAGGGCAGCCACAGCTCAAAACCCACCTAAAAGCAGGACTTTCTCCTGGGAACTGGATGGTGGGCATTTCCCCACTAGTAATAGTCTCATGTTCTTAGAGTGGTGTAGGAAGGTCTGCAGTGATGCTTTGCAAAGAACGGTGGATTTAGAGCAGCGCCTCCTGTGGAGCGTTGTGTCCATGGGATGGGTGAAGAGCACCCGGACCCACTGCTGGGATTGGAGCTGGAAACCAGCCCCAAGGTTGTCTGACTATGGAGGGAGCAGGGGCAGCTCGGGGTGAGGAGAAAAGCGTGCAGGTTGTCCTCGGTTGCTGTGCCTCGTTTAAGGAGCACGCATGGGTGAAACGTGGGTGATCACAGAGCCTCTGTGGAGGGAGCGCCAGAAAGCCTTGAACCAACTTGCAGCCACTGGCTGGAGGAGCAGCTCAAAGAGCAGCTAAATCTGGTAAATACTCACATGTCGTGGCTGCCTGTGATGGATGATCTCTGTGGAGGCAGGGTGGGCCATTAGTGCCTGGAAACTTCTGCAGGCACTCCGCTTGCTCCATCACCCTTCCTGTGGGTGCCTGTTAGGGCAACACAGCTCCTTGCCCGCCCTGCCTGGTGCCCTGGGCACAATTTCACACATGGTTCCCGTCTCATCAGGCCCCCGTTATCAAAGGAAGAAAGCTGGTATCACAGGGGAAAATCTGAGAATTGATCTCTGCTTTGTTAGAGGCCATCCAGCAGTGCAAAACATGAGTGAGAAAGTGCAGGGAGGTGCCAGGGCAATGCCAGCTCTGAGCCGTGCTTTGGTTGCTGAAAGGTGCAGGCAAAGATGCAAAGCTGGACCGAGCTGCTGGCTCTGGTCAGGGGCTGAGAGATACCAGCATTTCCCAGGACAAAACAAGTGTGATCTCCTCTAGCCAAGAGGAACTGCATCTCCATGAACTTTTTTCTCAAGGTCTGTATGCAGAAATACTCTCATGCAGCAGTTTAAGAGTCAGAGCTGCTGGAAACCCATCCTGCACGTGTCTGATTCTTGCAGAATGTTTTTTCTTGAAGTGCTCTTTACAATCAGAGGCAGAGGCTTTTCATTTCAAGCAACTCATTATTTAACCCACATTGTTAAATCTGCTCTAGTATCAGAATGAGAGTTAGGGGATGCCCATTCTCAGAAGCAATGCTGGTGACTGTACTTCCTGACTTCCCCTTCCATGCTTCCTGCTCAGTCCCAAACAGGGAATTGGGACACCTGCACAAGAGCACACTCTGAGAAAGGGGAGGTCCTTCCCTCAGAGGCAGGGCTGTCCTTCTGCAGACATTTGATAAGCAATGTTGAGAAAGGTAAACATTTGTTTAACTTTCCCATAAAAGAGTTTGATAGAATAAAGTAGGAACTTCAGCCTTACTGAACAAGAGGCCTACCTAAAAGAAAATTCAGCATACCCAAACTCAAATACGCACGTAAAATTTAACCCCAAATCTGGATTATACTCCTTCTGAATGGTTTCTGTGTTTTCACCCAGCTGAACCAAGCTCACCAGCCTCAAAACTCAGTTTCCCATGGAAGCCTTGAAGCCAGCTCCATTAGAAGAGCAGCTCCCTGTACAGGAGGAGACACAGTGCTGAGCACAAGCATGGGTGGAGACAGAGAATTCTGAAACATGGCTATGCTTCAGTTCCTCTCCTGTACCAAAACATTTGGGTCTCTACCCCTTTCCATTTCAACTTTCCTACACCACTTCCACTTTCAAATGAGAACATCAAATACTCATGGGTGTCTCACTAAAAGCCCATGTACATAAGTCTGGTGCTTTGGGTTGTCTCATTTTTGGGTACCCACAGTGAGGTTTCAAAGGGGCCTGAGTTGCCCTGATGCTGGGCCCAGTAAAAACCAGGTCATCTAATGGTGCTGAGATTATGAAAAATCTTATGCTCCTAAAAAAATAAACAAATCATGAACACCCTCTGAAAATTGAGACAGGTTATGTCACACATGAAAATAAGATCCAGAATATTGAGTCTGTTTCGTCACGTGAAAACAAAGATGTACCCAACAACTTTCTGCGAGCAAATGTTGATTTTTTTTTTAAGGTCACTTGGAGTGAAGAACAATATTAAACTCTTACACTCAGCCCTTTGCATAAAAAATATTTGCAAAAGTACCTGAATTGTTTATCTCATTTCAGTTCCCATCTCTTTTTCCCTCGCAGTGGAGGAAAAAGTGAAGTTTTAGCTGTCAGACTGCAGAGACCGTGAGACAATGTGACAAACAGCAGAGCTGCAAAGTGCTAAGACTGCTATTGCTGAGGAGCTGCAGAGGAACCTTTGCCCTCTCTGGTTTGGACAGCATTTACAGCTCTTTTGGTGAGTTCCATCTCCTAGTGAAACTTCAGTCCACTTAAATTGTCCTCCAGCAAGAACCCAGAGCACCACATATAACAGGCAGCATGGGGCTGAGCTAAAAACAAGCAGATCAGAAGAAGCTCATGAAAAAAAGAAGTACAGACACTTTCAGTGATATAACTACAAAACTCTGTACTGTATTTTTCCCATATCACCTTTACTGGCAATTCCTAGATTATCCTTATCTTTGCCATCTAAATGCAAATGCAATGAGGCAGGTTTTCCTTGTTTTAGTCCATCCTTCACAAGTCTCTTCTGCCAGCTGGGAGCTGATGGCTGCAGACTGAGGAGGAGAGCTGTGGGAGGGACTCCTGCAAGCAGGCGGTGGGAACAATGGTCCACCTTGCTGCTGCCTGCTTCTCCAAGGTCATCCCACGCACCAGTGGAGCAGCACCACGCTGCTGCTGTCCTGCTGCTCACATTTTGAGAGCTTGTTGCCATGGCACCAGGGGACAAATCACTTCTTGACTGTGCCCTGCAAATCTCTCCCAGCAGAGCTGGGGGCTGGACCTGCAACCTTGGCTATTTTTAGCCACGTGCTGTATAATGCAGAAGTTGATGACCATCTGCACATCTCCATTAGTCAGCTGTTTCCCGGTGCTCCGTGAAAGGAACGGATAGCCAGAGACAGGAGGAAGGCTGGGGTCAAATGCTGAGCAAGGGCTGCAGCTTGCTGTGCCTTTTGGTGGAGAACTCCATCTCAGTTTCACTTGAGATCCATCAGAATGGAATGTGATGGAAAGGGACTTTTGTTCCCTGCAAGCTGGAGCAGCACACTCATGACCCTCCTTTCCTGAGGTGCCCACACTGCCTGAGACATCCAGGCACCACGTCAGGAGGATGGCTTCTCCACTACCTTCCTCCATTCCATGACCTGCTACCCAAGCCCACCCTGTGCTTGCAGCCCTGACAGAATGTCCCAAGGGTTGATTGAGGTCCTCAGACAGGGATCCCAGCCTCCCCAGTTTTCCCTCTCTACACTGGCCTCAAGCTAGCAGCATGCCTGGAGCACATCATGTCGATCCAGGCAGCGATCAGGTGATAACATAAACCTCTAAAGGTGCCCAAAGCTGCAGGGAAGGTGATAGTGCTCCAGGTGCCATTAGAACGGTGTCACACGTGGGTCTTTAGAAAGAATCGAAATGCACTGGAGATTTCCACATGAGGAACGCTGTGTGATGAAGGCTAGGCTGCACTGGAGGGGTCAGACACCTCCTGCCCAGCAGCCCAGCCCCACCTGACATGCAGACTGCCAGCCTATTGAAGCAGCATGGTTATTGAAAGTATTTCAGAATAGTACGTTCTTTTTTTTCCACATAACACAATTAAAACATTACAAACTCATAACTATGCAAGGATACACTTGTGTTTTCTTTAGGCTTATTGAGGGCTAAGGGCAAATCTCCAAATCCTGGGTGCTCCTGTCCAAACACAATAGGGTATGTGGGCAGCCCCCATCCTAAATTCACTGGTTTAAACCAAGTTCAAGAACAGATTCTTCAGAGGCAGAGCCAGGGTCAGGCCTGGCAAATCCATGAGGCTTGGGGTTGCTCTGATTGAGAGGTGGGGTGCAATTCATTAGGAAACCACTGACCAAACTCCAGCTCCAGTCTCAAATGTGCCCAGAGCAGAGGGTCTGAGGACTCAGGTCTGAGATTATTGCACATGTTTTTCTTCCCATCACCCTGAAAAAGCGATCATGCTGACTTTATATCCCCATCTGGCAAGAAACTATCAGAGAGAAAAAACTGAGACTGGAGCTGCTGAGGCAGCCTAATTCCCTCCAGTGCCGCCCAGCCATTGCACAGCCAAAATACAGCAAAAGTGGCACCCGGGTAGCCCAGAGACAGATGTGCTGCTCCTGCTCATCCTGTTCCTGCCCTACTGAGGATGGCCAGCTTGCACAAAAAGCAAAGCAGCAGCTGGGCACCGTGCTTGCAAAATTAAATATTGCTGCCTGGGTCCTTGTACAGGGTCTGACACTGAGAGAGGTTTGAGAGGAACCCTCACACGTGAGGAGTGGCACCATCTCCGGTGTGCAAGGGTGTAACTCCACAGAAACCCAGAAAGCTGGGTAGATTCACACCAGCTGCAGAGCTGCTTACTGAGAAGCAGTGCTGCCTCACTCCACATTTTTCTTATTTTGTATGCTGCCAGGTGGCAAATTAAGGCCATGTGAGGCTCTGCACTAAATCACCCACTATGATTTAGGAAACGTGTACAAACGCAGATGTGTGTGACTACATGAGGGACCAGCACCCTCTCTGAATGGAACCAAAACCAGTACCAAATAAACACACCACCAAACCTGAAATGAGCCGTTACAGATCAACCTGCTGCTAAAAGGAGCAAGGATTTGTATCCTGGTGCCCAGACATTCATGCCACCTGCAATATGCTTTGGTTGGGGTTGTTTTCCCAGCCTGATGAGTGCTGTGCTTCCTCCCCCTGCTCAGAAAGACCGAGCTAGTGGTGGCAGGGTTAAACTGCTGAGCAGGGTGACAGCCACACTGAGAGGTGGGAAGGAGGGAGTGGTTCAGTTTGATCTAGGCAGGAATATCCTGGTTAGCGCAGAAAGCAGGAGCTGTAGATCCAGGTTGGGGTTAGCAAGAACATTTCACATGAGTACCCCATCAGACTTTACCACTGGCACTGGTGGAATTCCAGATGCTGCAGAAGGATCACACCCAGAACAATGACACCCACCAGTGGGCTTCCCATCCACGTCAGCTTCCCAGCATGTGACACATGCCAGGGTCACAGTGCATCATTTCCTCAGCCCCGATGACCCACAGCTGAATCAGTGACATGCTGAGGAGGAGCATCATGGCCCAAGTGCCCCAGTGGCTCCCTACATGCAATATCACAGCCTGGCACTCAACAGGAACATCCTCAGCCATCCTTCCTGTTCTTCCTGCTCAGAAAAGGAGCTGGAGAGGGGAAGCCTGATAGCAAAGAAAGATCTAGGAGTCGGACTCGGGAAGTTGAAAAAAATTGGAGAACAGCCTTCACCCTCGCCTCCTGGAATTGTTTGTTTATCTTCTTGCTTCCTCTATAAAACAACTCATCCCAGCTGGGTCATAAGGAAAGGAACAATAGCCATATATTTTTAGGATCTATCTGTGAATAACTGATGATCCTGCAAAGCAGTACAAACCGGGAGTGTGCAGGGAAGGGGCAGTCCTGGCAGACAGGGATTCCCCCCCGACCCCAGCACCTGACAGCCCCAGCCCTGCTTTCATGCCACCTTCAAGGCAGCACAGGGTGCCTTATGGCAGCATCCTTGACCACACAACACAGAGATGCTCCCACACGAGAGTGCCACAGCCCATGAGAAGCAACAGCTCAGTGCCACAAGCACCAGCTCATTAAGACACACAAGTTGACAATGCAAATCCACAGGCTAAATGTAGTGTGTGACAGAAAGTCCCAGTCCAAATACAGCAACACGGCACCTCAGGGGACTGTCAGAGGCAGGAGCAGCCCAGGCACAAAGGTAGAGCGAGAGGAAACGTAGCAGCTTTTGGCCCTGTGAGTCCCCTGGGGCCCAGGGCTTGCATGCACCACCAGGCAACCTCAGCGCTACCACGAAGTCACTGGCAGGGAAAAAAGCAAAGATATCACCAGAGTCAAACCGCCTGCTTCTCCTCCTCCACCTCAATCAGAGGCAACATCAGGGAAGAAATTAGGGGTGGGTTTCAAAAGTACTTGGCGAGTCAGGCGCACAAGTTCCATTGCCTGTGAAATATTAAATAGTGCATGGGAATAATTTCTCCTTGAGAAAGATAGGAAAAAGGTTAGTAGGTCACATATTTTTCTCTCCCCAGTCTGTTCTACTAAGCCTACTCTGAAGCAGTAGCTCCCAGTAAACTGCAGGGACAGCCCACAAAGCTCCTTTTGGGCAGCAGTTTCTTTTCTTGTGTTCCTGGATGAGGTAGCGTAGGTGCAGAGAGGTGGAGAGATTTGTTTTTACTTGCATGGAGTATCACAGGAAATTCTTCCTGTTGGTCCTTAATCATAACTCTATCAGCAATCATGCAGGTTTCTAATACAGCTTTCTCAGTTAGCTCTAGGGACTCCCCATGCTGTGGTTTTCCCAAGTCTATCTCACACTCCCTACTACATCCTGACGAGGTCTTTAATAAAGGTGTTTTATCTTTTCCATGCTTCGGGGCAGGTCTCGGGTGCTCATCTTGCCCCAGCCCTCTCCTACTTTTCATAGCACTGATTCATGTGGAACACAGGCACATCCTGGATTTCGCATGAATCATTCCCTTTTCAGCTCACGTTCCCAACGATAATATTTTTGTGGAGTAGTTTTATTCTATTAGCCCACAAAAAGCTCCATTACTCAAGCCTTTCCCAGATTATCTAGCGGGTTTCTCTAAGGAAGTTTTTTCCACAGTGCTGCCTTATAATAAATCCCTTTCCTCTCTAAAATGCAGGGGTGGAGGGATGCAGAGGAAATGAGCCTACCAGCAAATGGATGGACTTGTGCAGCTGTTTCCCAACAATTTACACTCAGTAACTAATATTTCCGAGGGCATGCATGGATAAGAGAGGAGATAAAGCCTATAAAAGTGTGTTTCTTTTCTCCTGCACACATATGGGGGTATCATCCCCCACAAATTTGTCATAGCCCCCAAGTCAGGAGTAGGGAAAACCAAGGAGAATCACATCAGCTCGTGCCTCCCAAATTAGGATCATCTCATTGCAGCAGTGCAAGGAGCCAGGGAGAAAGAGCAATAGCCTCCACAAAAACCCCAACTAACCAAACAAAATCCAAACAAATAAAAAAAAGTGCAAAGTCAAAACCAACACCCCCCCACACACACACATGCTCAGAAATATGGACTTCTCTTAAATTTTCCATTCTGGACCTTGGCCAGGAAGTAGATTTCTTGTTTTGGAAAAACTGAACACATTTCTGCAAGTGTAGGGGAAGTATTACACTTTCTCCATTTCCAAAGTGCAAATTGTGAAAGAGCCACACTTACACATCTTTAAACTGATTATGAGTTTAAAAGAAAATAAAGAAAGAAACAGCTAAAGCAAGACATACTGTTATGTGTACACTTCAGTGCCTGGTAAAGTTATGGAGAAGATTATTCTGGGAGGTTACCACAACACTGACACTGGTCACAGCCAGCACAGCTTCATGAGAAGAAAGTCCTGCTTATCAAACCTGATTTCCTTTCAGAACAAGGTAACCCACCTGACTGATCAGGGGAAGCCAGTTGATGTAATCTTTTTGGATTTCGGCAAAACTTTCAATACCATCTCTCACAGTATCCTCCTGGACAAGATATCCAGCACACAGCTGGATAAACACATCATGCCATGGGTGAGCAACTGGCTCACAGGTTGGATGTAAAGGGTCACAGTGAATGGAGTGACATCAGACTGGTGGCCTGTCACCAGTGGGGTTCCACAGGGCTCTTTCCTTGGCCCTGTGCTCTTCAACATCTTCATAAATGTCTTGGATGCAGGGCTGGAAGGGGTACTAGGCAAGTTCACAGATGATACAAAACTGGGATGAGCTGTTGACTAATTAGAGAACCGGGCAATCACCAACCGTATGAAGTTCAACACGGGAAGGTGCCAGATCCTGCACCTGGGATGGGGCAATCCTGGGTGTACAGACTAGGGAATGAGATGCTGGAGAGCAGTGCCACGGAAAGGGACCTGGGAGTCCTGGTCCATGGCAAGTTGGGCAGGAGTCAGCAGTGCCCCGGCAGCCAGGAGGGCCCAGCGTGTCCTGGGGGCATCANCAGCCGGGCAAGGGAGGGGATTGTCCCGCTCTGCCCTGCCCTGGGGAGGCCTCAGCTCGAGTGCTGGGGGCAGTGTTGGGAGCCACAATATAAGGAAGATATTAACCTATGAGAGAGTGTCCAAAGGAGACAAACAAAGATGGAGAGGAAGAGAAGGGGCAGACACTGGTCCCTTCACTTTTGTGACCAGGGACAGGACCTGAGGGAAGGGCCTGAAGTTGTGTCAGGAGAGGTTTAGGTTGGATGCTAGAAAAAGGTTCTTCACCCAGAGGGTGGTTGGACACTGGAACAGGCTCCCCAGGGCAGTGGTCACAGCCCCAAGCCTGACAGAGCTCAAGAAGGGTTTGGACAATGCTCCCAGGCACCTGGTGTGATGCTTGGATGTGGAGCTGTGCAAGGCCAGGAGTTGGACTCAATGATCCTTGTGGATCCCTTCCAACTCAGCTTATTCTGTGATTCTGTGATGTCAGGAGCGAGTCCTTAATGCCTGTCTAGGTACAACATCCTTTTACAGTCTTAAAAGAACAGCTCTGGAGAGTGGTGAGTGCTGCCGCCATGGCTTGCAGGCCACCTCTCCCTGCTGCTGCCTCCAGCGGACAGCTGCCTGTTCACCCAGAGGTCCCAGACACACATTAGACCTACCCTTAGCTCATAAAGAGCAGAGAAGCAAATCCAAGTTCCCAGCACAGCCCTATAGCAAAAGGGGTAAATGAGCTCCTAATGTGATGGGGTTAAGGAGGGAAAGCAGGGATTGGTTTTACCCAACCCACACTGATTGCACTGGGGGCTGAGGTCTGGGATTTGAAAAGGGCACTGAAAAAGTGGGAATAGCCCAGAGAAAGGAAGGAAGAACCCTGAAGGGCATAGGTGATCCTGGAAGTTTGATTACCGCTCATCTGCTTTCACAGAGACACCAACGGGACTCTAACCCAGCACAGAAACGAGGTAGACTAAACATGAGAAAACCAAGCCACACCAGGCTAAAGGGCAGAGAATGGGACTGATGTTCCTCTTTGACTTTAACATGTCTGGAAGGAGCCTTGAATTTATCAAGGCAGTAGAAACCCACACCCTTGGGGTTCAAGTTCCCCGGATCCTGGGCAGCCCAACTGTGTGGCCAGGCTGCACTTGGGAGATCAGAGCCAGCAAGAGGTCTTTTGCAGAGCCAAATCTGCTCCTCTCCAGCAGCACTGAAGGGGAAGGTGCTCAGAGGCAACTCAACCAGAACATGTAAAATACAACAGAGTCTTTGGGGAACATGAAGGGCAAAAGGAAAAAGAAAGAAAGGAACCACCAAACCCTAAAAAATAACTTCCACTCCCTCACATGGAAATTGAGACTGCTGGACACCAAATTTTCAGCATTTCTGTGTTTTTCGCTATGTACTGCCTTGCCATTTGTAGCTGTCAGTGTCTCTAAGGAGAGACATCTCTGCCACGTGCAGGTAGCAGAGAGCCTGTGCCCACCTGGGAGAGAGCCTTCTACTGGGCACCACTCCACCTTTGTGAACCCCTTCCAGCTCCAGCAGGTCAAACTAAACACATTTCCTGAATCCCTACAGAAACGAGGAGCTCAGAACAATTTGCACGTGCCTCCCCTCCACACAACAGCATCCTCCAGACCCACTCCTCATCCAAACAAATCACTCTCCTAGCCAGGCAATCCCCTTGCAGATCCCTGGGATAAGTAAGGATTTTGCCAGAGGATGAAACAAAGCCCACTGCCTGCCCCCTGCCTCCCCTCCTCAGGATGACCCTGTGCTGAGAGCACCTCGCCACCACTTCCAAGACTCCTGATCCACCAGCATTAAGAAGAGCCCAAGTAAAAGGTATCCCATAAAACATCCTCTCCTGCTGAGCTAGCCCAGCTCCTCTATGGGAACTCTTGCCTTAGGAAACCTCTCTCCATATTTGCAGTTGAGACTTCATGGTGCCTCTTTTTATACCCCCTTTTTTTTCTTTTTCTTCCCCCTTTCCAAACATTTGTTTTTATGAGCTTCTTGTTGAGATCATAAAATACTGAGCTGGAGAGCTATAAATCCACAAGGAGGTATTCTTTGAAGGAAGCTTTTCTTCTTACAATTAAAAACTAAAAAAAAAGAGAGGGACAAAAATCCCCATCCCTCCTTCTCTTGCAAATGGCTTCATTTTTTTGCAGCACAATATCTAAGTAAGGATCTGGGCCCTCCCATATTATCTTGCCTCTTAGATTTAAACAGAGCAGAGTTTTGCCACCTGGGAATCACAGCAGCCAGCCCTGATGTCACATCTCAGGCCCAAGGAAAGCAATCTCCTTTAAAGTTTTGCAGAGATAATAATTACCTGTTCATACTGGACCATACTTCTTCCACAGCCATGTTAGGAAGCACAGGGAAGTCAGTCAGAGCTGAGGATGTCTTCCTTCACCTTTTTATCAGGAAGCATAAAACACTTGATGCAGAGATCACCACCAGGCTGCTGGAGGATGCTCAGAAGCCCAGCTCTTTCCCCCCCACGCATGGTGATAACATGTCATGTGTGCCCACCTGTGATTTAACCCAGTGCTACAACTGCCCCACATCCATTGCAGGACACCTGGGGTGCCCTGCCCCTTTCAGGAACATCACTGTTTTTGCAGATGGGGAGGCTAAGGCTGAGAGACCTGTGCTGCTCCCCTCACTGCGGTGCTCCAGACTCAGTCTGCCACTCACTCCCTGGTGAGTTTGTGCCAATTGAATCATGTCCTGCCCATGGCAAAAGAAGAGCTGAGGGGGCAAAACTGATTCTCTAAGTAAGGAACACTCTGCTGGGATTTGGGGCACTATTAGCTAAATCTTGCAGCCTTTATTCAATCAAGCCTTCAGCGGAAAGGCATTCCCATCGTGCAGCCTTAATTGGCTTATTTAAGATCAACTAGGCCAGCTGCCCGAGCCAGCTGAGTCAGTGAGGGAGTGCAGGGGGCTTTCCTCTATCGCTGTTAAGGGAGTGAGTCCCATCCACTCCTGGGGCCCTGCAAGCCTTGACTGGGCCCCAGATTAACCCCAAACTCCACAGATGGCACGGGAGCTGTGGCTACTTCCATAAGATGCCTGGTGGCTGTTGTAGGCTTTGGCTCCCACAGGAGAGCAGGGCAAGGGGTACCTGACTGCCAGCCCCCTGCCCTTGGACATCTCCCCCAGTCTCTCCCTGTCCACAGGTTAAAGAAGGCATTTGCAAGCAGCAGGGCTGAGGGTGAGATTTCTGCAAGGCAGATCCCCTGGTCCCCCATTATCACCACTTCTTTTAAAAGCAACAATTGTGCACAAGGAGGAGGAGGAGGTCACATGAGGGATGCCTGAAATTCTTTCCAAACCACAGCCATTTCTGACCCATCAGAAATTTCCCCACTTACTCTGGCCTATGAACTCTGGAAAATGCAATTAAAAGAGAAAAAGCAGAGGCCTGAAACCTCTGATTCAGGCGGGCTCTCTGACATTCATTAATGAGGCCAGCCTTACACGATGCTGATTCAATAGCAGCAACTGTCTGCTTCCAGTCCCGGTTCATCAAAAGTTCATCACTTCTCCCTTCCAACAGAAACCCACTCGAAATTTGTCCTGTCTTCACAGAAATTGAGGGAGCGTCTTTTTTAATGGTTTAATGTGACTGAAATTGCCATTTGCTGGATTGACAATGGAGACGAGCAGCCCTTTATATATCTGTACATATACATATATATTTATACACTGTAACTTCCCCTTATAGCATCTTATATCTAGATGCTCCATGCACTATCCAAAGCTTGGCAAGGTGACAGCAGGCAACTGTGGCTCCCACCCCAGCAGGAGCCAGCTTTTCATGGACAACTGGCACAGGACAAGCTGCCAGTGTCACCAGAGCCAAGTCAACAACTTCTGGGCACGTTGTCTGTCTCTCCTCAGCCCACGTGCCAGCAAACAGATCCTGACACCACCTCACTGGTTTATTATTTGATAGTTGGTTCCTACCCCGGACTCACACAGCTGCAGACACATGGCCACCCCTGAAGTGGTTGGTTTTCACTGTGGAGCTCATTTCCAGCAGTATCAGTGGTGGAAAGCAGTGGCCAAAGGAGATGAAGGGGGCTGAATGGCTCCAGTATGTTCAGAGGTGGCGTTGGGCTGCTGATGGGTCTGGGCAAGAGGAGATAGAGGAGGATAAATGGTTATGGTGTGTTTGGAGGTAATCCCAAAATAATAGTTAACATATTACAAAATTAAATGAAGCCCTTGGGCTCAAACAGAGGGGCTACACGTTTGGGAACAGGTGGGTTTTATTGACAGCAGTCCACCCTTTCCAAGTTTACTTCAGCAGCCTCCTTCTCCAGTAAACCTGCCCCCTACCTGCTGGCTCCCCGTGACATCCCAGGCCTCGCCGGGGCAGGAGAGGCTCCCACTGCTGCCGCAGGTCATGCTGTACAAAGCTCACTGCTTGATCCCTGAGGTAACATTATCCCCCTCTGTTTAATACCATTAAGCAAAACTACCTGCGTGGGGCCACCTGTGTAACCAGAGAACTTCCCGTGGCCACGTGCCAGGGTGTCTCCTTCCAGCCTGGACCCACCGCCAGGCGGGAGGGGGACAGTCTCAGGAATGAGCACCCTGCTGCTCCGGGCTGTGGGTCGCTCCAGCGGCTGCCAAAGGGAGATGGAGTCCCGCTGCTCAGGGACTGCAACGGGCATGGATGATGCAGCGGGTAGTGCACTTCTCCCTGAATCCATGGAGTGACAGCCTGTCCTGCCTGCCACCGCAAAGATGGGCAGGACAACTTTTCCAGAGCAGTCAGTCGGACTTGATTTTTGCGGTCAGAGTCCACATGGAAGAGCCAGGTGATGCCTCTGCACGTGTCAACACTCAGGAGCATGCCTGGCTGGCTGTGCCAGTGTGCTCCTCTGCACAGGGAGCTGCCTCTCACCACCGGCTTGGCATTTCCTCCCTGAGGAGCCTGAAATGTATCCCTTCAGATGAGAGGCATTTTATTGCTTTCAGTTGGGGATAATAGAGATGAGAAAGCAGAGTATGACTGCGATGAGGCCCCATGTCTAAGTCCTGGTACTTGGTTTCCACAACAGAGAAATGCCAAATCCTGACAATTATAATCAACAGCAATATTGCTTCCTTCAAGATTTGGTCCAGTGCAAGGCTAAAATCTTGTGGGAAGAATTTATTTTTAACTCTTCCACCATACCAAAATTATAGGGCTTTTAAAAACCACCCCACCCCCCCAAAAAAGTTGAACATTTCCTACTTCCCTATATTTCAAAGCACAGAATTAAAACTGTTATGGTTTTGAAAAATGGAAACTCAGTCAACTTGGAGTCCACTGGCTGGTTTCTACCCCGAGTTCTCGGAGCAGTTTTAAAAGGGGTTTGAACAACAACCTCTGTTTTGCAGATGGGGAAACAAATCATATTTTGGATAAGCATCTAAAAACCAGTCAAGCAAAGTCAGTAGCAAATTTGGAAAAGCCATCCATGTCTCCTGATTTCTCCACAGACTTGCCACCCGGACACTAAACAGGCAAAACAGATCTCCATCCAGTCACGAGGTGATGCAGAGAATGCAGGTGAGATGCCAATTAAAATGATACTGAATTGTACCCACCACAATGTGAAGTTAAAGCAGTTAATTCCTTCCATGGAGAGAAAAAAGTGCTTTTGAAGTTTGTGGCTTTGCAGGCAGATTCCTCCCTATGGAAAAAGGTGGGATGAAGGGCTTTCCCCCTGCCTGGTAGGATGGTGTGGGGAGCAGGAGGTGCCAACAATGTTACCCAGGGCAGCGTGGAGGAGGCTGAGTGGGCTAAACCATTGTGTCAAGGATAGGGCTGAAGCTGGGGGAACTTTTGTTCTTAATTTCCCTGTGTTTTTTTGTAAAAGTGTTGTGTTCAGGTTCCAGTTGCAGCTTTTTAGATGCAAGAAATTATTTTCACCCCCAGCCCAAGAGAGCACACACCACCTGTGGGGATGGGAAATTATAAAAACACAGGGAGAAAGCTCATGGTCACTATTTGGGACAGACATCCACCTGTAACCAAGGGTTACAGGTTAACTCAGCTTGTGTCTTCTCCACCTCACAACATTTCCCTGCATAGCTCAAGTCTCTTTAAAAAGGGTCTCCTGAACTGCAAGGAATGCTAATGTGTATTTAAAAGTGATTTCTCATGAGCCACTGGAGGGCTGTTGGGGCAGGACTGGCTGGAAGGAAGGCTAAAGGCTCCTGGCTGTCATCTCCAGGAGCTCAGGTTTTGGTTATTCAGGTCCATTACACGGGAAGTGACTTTCTATAAATATTTCACACTTTAAAAGTTTGGCATTGGCTGACTGTCCAGCCCTGTAATTCAGGGCAAAGGTAGCGTACCATGGCTTCCCAGGAAACATCACTCAACACATACATCCCCACAAAGGGTAAATATATTGCTGGTAAGTAGTTGGGACTGTACAAAACAAAGAAAGAGCTCAAACAATTCTACAGCACACTGTTATATTTTCATTTACACCAGCTTGGCTTTTTTTCTTTAAACACATTTCTGTCTACAACCATAATTGGATTTACTGGGCCTAGCAGCTCAGTGCCAATCATGTTTCCATGGAGAAAACAGTAGGTCCAGCTCATTCTCCTGTGTGCTGTTATCTTCAGCTCCCTTGGAGGCACTGTCTTTGTCACTGCTCAAGAAGTACCCTCGCACTGAGGACAGGAGTTCCAAGGAAATAATCATGAACACAGAAAATAATCAGGAACATAGGGACGTGGTGTGCTGGCAGTATCTCAACAGCCTTGTATGTGGGTTTGAGGCATCTCCTTTGCATGCCCGGCCAGGAGCAGACAGCACAGAGCTCCAGTAAGGAGGGCATCCTACAGAGCCCAGGCCTCCCTAGCTCTGCATGAACCCCTCTTCAGCACCAAGAGGTACCCTCTGCCACAGAAGATGCAAACCAGGGGTTCAAGGCTTACAGGAACTGATGTCAGGGAGCTCATACTCCTTTCTCCCTGGTCTGGGCACCTTGCCTCTCTTTGCTGTATGAACTAGTGGAAAATGCTCACTGCAACCTCCACACGAGTAACACACCTCTTCAGGCCCCTCTTGGTGTGCACTTTCATGTGCAGCACCATATGAGTGAAGCTGCCCTTCATCTCCGAGGTGGGGCTGCCACAAAATCATGGCCAGGCCCACTCCCATCTTTTACACCTCACTGCTGATGAAAGTGGGCTTTGAGAATTGTGATGGTGTCCACAGCCTGAGTCTGCTCGGCACTGCCTCAGGAAACTGCCCTCCTCTGACCTGTGCCACCCCATGCTCCTGAGAGCACCACACACTCTGCATGGAGTGGGGCTGGCAAAAGCAGTGCAGCCTGTTTAGGGCTCAGGGTGGCTCCCAGCTGTCCAGCAGTGACCTCCCTCCTCCCTCACCTCCCAGCTCCCTTAGCAAAATTCCCTGGGAAAATTTCTTCAGGTGCACCAATCTGTAATCCATGGCCACCTTAGGTTTCTCTTGAGAGCTGCTTATAACCCCCACACTCCCCATGTTCAACAGACCCCAAAAGGCTCTTATAGGGAAGCTTTAGTCACTGTGGCATGGTGGGAGTAAAAGGCACCCTCCTGTCCATGTGACAGGGAGACGACACAATCTGCTGAGTGATTTGTCCAAAGCCATGGCACAGCAGTGGTCACGCAGTCTTGGGCATCCTGCACCCCCAAATCCTCTCCTTTTGCTGGCAGTCACAGCTTCCCAGGCTACCTCTGCTGCCTGACTGTGCAGCCACCACTACCAGTGCCAGGCAAAGGGTGTAATCAATGGTAAGCAGGCTGCATTTTAATTACCCTTTATATAATGCAAACGTGACTGCATTAATAATCCTTGTGAGCCATGCGACCGTCTTACACAACCTTTAATTACTCAGGGAGCTCAGCATTTTCCATTGTCGTACAATTTGCTTTATCCTCTATTATCTCACTGGGCTGCCAGGCCCTGCAATACAAAGAGAAACACTTTCTGCAACTTCATCCAAGCCAGGCATCTCAAAGCTTTGTACCTGCTCCAAGACAATCATGTTTCCTTCCCTTTATTTTCTCAGAGCAGAAAGCCAGAACATCACCCAAACACATGTCATTATTAGTAAGTGCATATGAACAGGGTAGCTTCACCTCCAAAAAATCCCCACCTTTGTGGTGAGAGGGTTATTCCCATGGAACTATCTGTATTAAAACAATAAAAGATAAGACTAATGAGCGCTTGACACATTGCATGGGGCCAGACCCAGCACAGTACTTAAGAAAGAGAATAAAGCTCTTAAGCACATTTTCCCATTGACTGGAGCTTACCTTTTATTAAGCACTGAACATGAGCATATGGGTGTTTGCAGAAACGGGAATTAGGTTCTGACGTGACATCCTGGATCAACCAGATTTTTCCAGTGGCTTCAGCAGCAGTAGGAAAAATAATTACTCATCAGCCTGTACCAGAAGTTGTCTTCCTTCATGGCAACTGGCATGCTGAAAAATCTCTGGGGGACAAGAACCAGAGCTCCTGTGTCCTCTTGCACTTCATGCCATCAATAGCAATTGGGTGTTCCTCTGGTTTCTTTGTCCTCCAGGCCCCTGAGGGTAAGACTTGCTCCATGTCATTCCCCTGTCCCCAGTGCAAAGTCATGATGGGCGACATCCTGTGATCCTTTGCAAGTCCTGTCAACACACCAGAGATCCCTGGAGTCTGCTGTAAGCTCACAGGTCTGCTGAGATACTGGATATAATAAAACAGTAAAGAATACAAAGAATAATAAAATAAGGCATCACATTTTTGCAAAGCATTCAAGTGGTCATCAAAACCCATTGGATCATATTTATTTGGCAAACTCAGTGTTGAGAAAAATAAACAGGAAAAAATAATAAATGGATGTTCCTTTCTTGCAAGGGGGTTCCTCTCAGCACTGCCCAACCCACTGCTCGGCCTCACACCGAGCTGTGCATGTGGACTGAGATCCATAGGGAGACCTCAAGCAGAGCTCTCAGATCCACCAACAGAGGGACTTTCTTGAATTTCTTTCCTCTTAAAAGTCTCCCACAACTGCTTTTTCATACGTCTACCAGTGCCATTAAAAAAAAAGTCCCAGCTGGCAAAATGGTTATAGAACAATTAAGATACTACTTCTCTGGGCCTGAATCTGGTACTGGTTTGCACTGGCAGCAGATTTCATCACTGTCACTGCTGAAGTGTTTCTGCAGAATTGCAACCAGAATCAAGGCTATAAATAAATAAATAAATATATAAAACAAACAAAGAAACAAATATTTAGAGAAGCAAAATTTGATATTTAAAGCATTTGTGGATGTTTCCCACCACCTCACTCCCAAAGCTTTTATGTACAATTAGTTCTTCCAAGGTCCCTATTGGGGATCATTTCATTAAATAATAGCTCAATGGTGAGTTACAGAATTGAATCTGTACAATATTACAAGGCATGTTAAATTATGCGTGAAGCTAAACTAGGTCGGCTGGGGAATAGGGATTTCTGTTCTCTGGAAGGTCACACTTCCTTCTCCAAGGGACATGACAACAAGTACAGATACGTAGGAGCTACCCCACTCAGGCTGTCAGTCTTTTTCCTGCTGTACCTTGGCCTGGCAATTGGCACAGGCAGATATTTCACTGCACAACCTTCCCAAGGCAGAACTCCTCTGAATCCCTCACAAGTTAAGACTGCCAGAGGGTTTAAGGACTTAAAGTTCTCTGAAAGGTCTTAAAAGAACCTGGAATATGCTTATTCCTGCAGATGCCTTTGTTATTTGTGGACATTTTTCCTTTCTTGGCCTCACTTTCATTGTATGGCAGTGACTTCCACATAGATTGGATAGAGGAAAAAAAAAATTTCCTTAAATGAGTTTTGAAATTATGCCTTTTCTGCTTCTTTTAATGATTGAGAGGTCAGTGCAATAAAGGAGAGGAAAGCAGGGAAGGAGATATAGGGGAATTACAGATGGACAGCAAGAGATGGTGTAGCACAAAATATTAACCAGGTCCTTAACTATACATTCAGAAGAATTTTTAACCTGGAGGTAAAAGACAACATTTGTGTCCTTGTGTTTGTGGCTGCAAAAAGAGCTGGAGAAGATGATGATCGGAAGGCACCTGGAGAGCCATCCACTTAGACGGTGGATTCAATTACAGTGCACAAGCACATAACTCCAGGCAGCAAAAACCTCTCAGAAAAAGAGAGAACAAAAAGTAAAAGCTGTAGAAAAAACTGAACAAATTAAGTAAGAAATGGATCAACAATACAAGTTTGAGAGTCAGAAACAAGCACCAAAGGAAACAGCAGAGCCTCCATCTTTTGAGATGGTCAAAGCCAGCTTGGATAGCTCCATGGAAGATATGTTTTAGCCAAAAAACAAGCTGATAGACTCGGAGCATGAGAGATGAGTTGTGGTTGGATGGCCTCAAACACAGGGAAGGTAGGACTGACCTCTCGCCTTGTGCTCTGTGGCACTGTGTAGCAAGCTGCAAGGACTTGGTTCAGTACAAATAACTTCCCAAAAATCCTGAAGACTGCAGCACTGTAGAAGCCACCAAACTGCAGCTATCAAGAGAGGACTGATTTCTTGGATAACGTGAAAAGTGTCATAGGATAAGAAGGTCATTCCCACCACTCACAAGGAGACAAAGGCTGGGGACAGCCAATCTGGATGGCTACACTTCACCCCTTCATGCAGGAGAAGAAAGCAGGTTTTCTAAAGAGGGTTCTCTGCTATAAAGGTTCAGCAGAGCTGGGGGTTCGTAGCAGGGAGGAAGGGCTGGGGTGGAAGCACTGCCCTGGCCAGTCACACCCTTCCTTTGCCTTGGCACTCACCTGCAGCATCATAGCACCAATCAACAGCTCCCAGGGAGACTTCATCAACTTCATCACCATCCCCTGCTTTAGAAAAGGGTTGGCTAGACTGGTACTCCACAAACAGCAGCAACTGTGTTTAATAATTCTCTGTGGTCAGAGCCTTGCTCACAGTTACACTTGCTGAAAGAAACACAGAGAGCCCTGTCCACCCCGCTGGCACAGGTTCACTCAGAAGGTCTCCAGCACAGATGCTACAGGGGCTCCCTTTGGCTCCGAGCCACCACGGTGGTCAGGGTCAGCTCTGTGACACTGCTAGGGTGGCACGAGCACTGCCCTCAGCTGCTGGGCTCAAACTCTGGGGGAGCAGCACCACACAGCCCTCACCCACAGACCTCAGAAATCATACAGGTGCCACATACCATTTTCATTCAAGGATGCAGAGAAGGAAACTCACTGCACAGCTGTCACCCCTAGCATGAGCAAGGAAGTTCCGATTTAGTGAGCTCTGCCTTCTCCTTGAATTAGTTTTAGGCATGAAAATGGTTTCCTGCTACCGTTAGCTTTTCCTGATACAGTAATTAATGTGCCTTCCTGCAGAAAGAATACCAATTGAGAGGTAAAGCCATTGCCTGGAGAGAGCTGGCCTTCCAAGAAAGTACTAATTAGTCCTCATTTTGAGAAACCTGGTTAAAGCAAGTGAGCAGGTGTTGGTAGAAATTGGAAATAATCTGTACAAACACATCCTTTCCTATGTGACAGCAGAGCTAATTACACCTCGCTGGGTCACCGCTCCATTTTACCTAATATCTCTTTGTCAAAAGTGTATTACTGCTGCCTGGCACTGGCTGCCAGAATAAACACTTTAGCACTTGGTGTCGGGGGTGAATTAACTCCTTCTCCCATCATGGCTTGAGAGGAAGGATGCTGCTACCAATCCCACTTGCTCCAAGGACTGGAAATCATCTCACATTTCCCTTTGGACATGCAAGGCACCAGGAAGTGAACCCTGCCTTCTGCCTCGCTGTCCCATTGCCAGCCAGTTTTAGTGTCATCTTGCTTGGTGCCAGCGTAGGAAGGGCTTAGGGATGGTTATGTGCTAGGTCCCACTTCCATGGCGTGCCATCAAAGCTTTACAACCTCCTGGGAAACTGAAATATTCCCTGGGGGAAGGTGGTGATTGACACACCGGGAAGGGTTAATGCTGTGGCAGCAACAGAAGCAATCACGAAGCCCATTATTGTTTATGTAAGATGTTGCGTGTGCAGGCTTTCTCAGACACAATGGTCTCATTGCATTGGCTTAATCTCTGGCTGGGGGTGGTGTCCCTGCACATCTGCAAAGCTGGAATTGAGAAAAATGGGAAGTGATCACTCGGCACAAGCCAGCACAGGAGGAAAGCAGCCAGCCGCAGGTTGATTTCAACAAGAAGAATTTCCTAAGCACCCTCCCAAAACAGAGGTGTCTCTGTGTTGTTTAGCAAGTGTCACGCAATCTAAACTCCTGGTTTGCACCACATCCGTAGGAAGAGATGGGCCAAACACAGTCTGCATGGACACAGAGATTCTGTGTGTCACTGCCTAACTTGGGAGACCCTCATGGCCCCCCGGGCCTTGGTTTGCTGTTGCAAAGGGGTGCATGGATGTGTTGGTAATGCCTGGGAAGCGACAACTATTGAGGGAGGGAACACAAACACCGTGGCTAGGTTTGTGAGCAAAAGCCTGTTTGTAGGGTGCCTGCTGAGGCAGCGAGGTGTGTCACTGCCTCACATGTCAGTACTCCAGCAGAGGCTCTGCCATGGGCATGGGCCTCCAGCCTTTTGTACCAGGATGAAGATGCACTTGCAGGCCAGGATTTGCTCCTGCCATAGAGACACCCTGGCCCTTCCACCTGGTAGAGGACAGATGTAATACTGAGGTTGTGATAAATGAGCTGAGTGCAGACAGAACACGCTCCTGACAGCTGGCCATGGGACATTTCAGCCCAAAACTGAAACACAGGCCTAGGTAGGCCTGGTAGCCAACATGTCCAAAGAATGGGGGCAAATTCTTAATATATTGCAGGATAATAAAGTGAGTTTTGCCTCTGTTGCAGCTTCAGTTGTAGTGCAGGCTGAGCAGGGCAGAGCTCTCAGTAAAACACCTCTCACATCAGCCAGCTCAGGCAGCTTTCACGGCAAGTCCTTTCTCTACAGGCAGAACCCGTTCAGCCTCCACTGCTGAGCCACCTTTCCAGCAGCAGCACCTTCCCCAGCCTTGGGCACTTAGGGCCAGGTCTGCCAGTCTGAACCAACAGGGATCTGAGCCCGAAGCCTGAGGGATGGCAGCACAGCCCAGAGCACAGTTGTGGGATCGGCGGCGGGATAGCCCCTTTCCAATCCCAGCAGAAGGGGTGTGAGGGGTGTGCTCCTTGGCAGCGCAGCTGCCCCTGCAGTTGCTCCCAGCACTCTTTGTCCCAGCAGCTGAGCATGGCCCAGCTGGATACGGCGGGGGAAGGTGGGAACAAACCCCCTTTGTAAAGTTGATTCCAGACATTCTGCCCTACACACACACACCCACCCCCTGAAAAGAGGACCTGTTGGGGCTCATCTCATCAGAGGTGGGATCACACTGGGGATGAAGTGGCAAAATCATGATAGGAGCTGGTATTTAAGACACAGAAGTAAATTGTTTTCCCATGGAAATGCTTGTTTGGGTCATTGCTTTTCTTCCCCTGCCTTTCATTCACTGCTTCAGAGGTCCGGGAGCAATGTACATTGTTGCTTGTAGAAGAAAACAGCCACAACTGATAAGGTGGTGTCCTTCTTCACCCATGGGAGAACCCACATTCATGCTCAGTTTTTCCTAAAGCCACTGCTGGCTCTTGACTCTGCACCCACCTGGAGCTATAAACTTGCTTATCAGAGGAATTGACGAGGCCCTGAAATGCTAACGTTTGTTAACATGCATCAGGCAGAATGATGGTGATGATCCCATTCCTGAGATGAGGAGGAGAGATACAGAAGAAATGAAGTATTTCCCCACTGAAGCCTTAGTCAGAGTAGGAGCTAATGCTCTGTTGTCTCCCTTTTCAATCAGGGATGCTCTTGTACTTGATTCCACAGAGGTGAGATGCAAGTGTCTTACTATGACAGCAGAAACATGTCTCCCTCTCTCAGATGGCTTGTTGTGCCTTGGAGAAATGCCCTTCCCTCAGCTTTCTCTTCTTTCAGGCTCAGTAGGTCTAGTTAGTTTGATCTTTTCTTGTGGAACACACTTCCTAGTCCAATGTTTGTCTTTCCCATAACATCATTACAATGCTGACTCATGTCAAATTAAAGTTCAGGCATTATGCAGGAGGCTTAGAACTGTCCTTCCTGAGACATGGGAACTGGCTCCAGTCTGAAGACGGCTGCAATTCAGGTCTCTTCCAGCCATGACACTGACTTTAAAAATAAATCCTGTTGGTTAAAATAAGAGCATACCTTGGGTACGCCTTTGGGTTTCTGAGCCACCTAGGTCAAACCTGCTCAGGCTGGATATGGGATCACTTTGTTTAAGTGAAAGCTGAGATTCATCATTCAGATGATATCTGATGATGGGATTTTAGGCAAGGACACTCATTTCGTAGGGCTTCTAATAAGCCACCTCCACTTTAAAATCCAGCACAAGGAGTGGTCACCATATATGACTCACCCCAGCCTCAAAGCTCTACTTTATCTGTAGGTGATGTACCAGCTCTTGCAGTGATGGAGAAATGCTGCTGACCAGCATGACTCTCTGAGCATCCTGCCTTTGCAATGTGGGACAGGGCTGATGAATATAAAACTGAATTAGCTCAGCTTAAGAGATGATGGGCACAGTATGGACTCAACAAAGCTTATGTGAAGCGTGGTTTTGTGCAAATCCACGGCTGTAGCTGCTGCTGGTGTGTGTGTGTGCTGTGGGAAGCTTTCTGCTTATCAGCTGCTCCTGCCCCTTAATCCTGCAGCATCTCCTGCTTGCTGCATGGCTGTGTGGTTTGCTGGCCCTCAGAGAACAGCTGGGATCCAGACTGGACTGGATTTAGGATTGACAAAGGAGAAGATTAAGGAGCAAGTCCATTACCTGTTATGACTTCAGAGGCAGAAAAAATAAAAGTGCACCCCCCCCCTTGCTCCAACACGGAGCCAGCTGAGAAGTGTGCTTTCCTCCTGCAAACAAAACCTCTTTCCTATGCCATCTCTGATGCTGCTTCACTGTGCAAAGAAAGGCTGCTAATGTGCTCACCCGTTGACAGAGCAGGCTTGAAGAATAGTTTATGGCACCTACTGTACTCTCAGAGATGTAAAACAATTTTCACTGTAGCTGCTGTGAAGGGCTTGGCTAGTACAGCCATGTCCAGAAATATCCAGCAAGGAAAAAAAAAAAAAGAAGCTATTAAAAACACTCACACACAAGCCAGGAAACATCTTATTATAGATCTTGGTTTGAAGAAGGGAAATTAAAAACCCATACCCACACTCAGCATATGCCCAGCTATATTTGTCTGATCCATTTATTATCTTAGCCAATGTAATTTCAGTGTTGCACTACTCCAGCCTTTCACGCTAAAAAAAACAACAACAGCCCAACGCACAAGATGCCATCGCTGGTTTACAGCTGTGGCCTATCCTGTTTCCCTGAACATTTGCTGATTTGGCATCAGCACAATACGGAGGGAGGCGGAGGGTGGGGGTTGAGGTCTGCCTGGAAGATGTGGATCACAGTAAAACAAGCTCTTCCTATATTTATAGAAGTGCTCCGTCGGAAGCGCAGCAATTTGTTTGTGCGCTGATCTTTAAAATCGTGGTGGAGAAAGCATCACTTTGAATGGGATCCTTCACTAAAGATGTACCTCCTGCATGCATTTCCCAGGCTGTGGAATTGCAAATCCAAGCTCTGGCAAAGACACGCCATGCATACAGAGTTAAATACACAATGGAAAACATTACAGCTGGGTTAGTTATTGCTCCCATAGTGCAAAGACTGGAAATCGATGCTGCAAGTGCTTCATGAAGAAGTAGGGAGCTTGGCGCTGGATTAAAGCGGTGTGCATGTTCATGGGTAAGAGTGGAAGAAACACAGCCATGTAGGCTGAGGTTCTGCAAAGCCACCTGCGGATGTAGCCGTGCCAGAATCACTGGTGAGCCTGCTGCCTCCACGGGAGAGGTGCCAAGGGGATCCTGCTCCGCAGCGTTCCAGCGCAATGGTGTTGTACCAGTGCCCCCAAGGCACGTTTGCACCAGCTCCCTTGCACGGAATGGACACCAAAATATCACAACTTCAACGTGAGCTGGCAGTGCTCTGTTGGCTGAAAGAGCCAAGGTAGTTGGGGTAGCTACTTCTGTGTCCTTGATGCAGCAAACTTATATGGGGCTCTGCAACACTTGCTTTTATTAATAGCCTGGATGTGCTGAGCATTTTTCTTTTTCAGTTCTCATGAGTTATTTTCACTATACAGCCTCCTGTGATCACTCAATTTTGGAAGCTGATTGGTCCAACCCATGGGACAAATCCCCACAGATGAAAAAAGCCCAAACCAACCCACACCCAGAGAATCAAGAGTGTTTCTATTAAAAGTTAGGAACATGTGCATGGTATTGTGGGTACAAACAAGACTCGGCACGTATCTATCTGCCTTTCCTCTGCTGAGAAAGGCTCATTTGGGTATGTGGAGCTTTGTGTAAAGGAGACGTTGGATGTGCATCCTGTGCCACTTATGATGGTACCTGTCCCTTGAGTAGCCTGCCCTGTGCAAGTACTCAAGTATTACTCAACAGGGGTAAGAGAATTACATTTCCAGGCTAGCTCTCCTGTTTGTAATGAAGTGCAAGGGATCAGATCTGCCTGTGTCTTGCTTTTCATGAAAACCTGCCCTTTTTTAGTACTTTGAACATCCTAGGAAAGACTATTGTGCAGGGACAGAAAGTCCTCACTGATACAATGAGTGCCAGATGGGTGGGGAAAAGTCTTTGGGGCAAATGCTTCACTTAATTCCCACAGCCTGTCTAGGCAGAGATGTCAGGTTGTACAGCTACAGCAGTGATGTGAAACACCTACAGCAACATCTTCATCCTGTAAAAATCAATAGCAAAACCTTCTTGAATCCTGGCCTTGTGCCAGGCCATGAAAACAGTGAATTGTACAGAAAAAGCCAGAAAAGCTACAAGAATCGGTGCTCAGCAGGAGCTTCCAAAGGCCTTTGGGGTTTGTTTCCTCCAACAATGAGGTATCAAGGGAGCTTGGAGAATGGATTTAAGCAACTATGGTAGGACTTGGACAAATCAGGATCTCCATGAAGATCCAAAACAGACTACTGGGGGTACAGTGACACATACATCGAGGTCTCTGGGGATATTAACTCCTTAACTCACTGTGTAGGTAGTACATGACTGCAGACTATTTCCCCCTCCCACATTCAGTTCCTATTCTGGATCATGATCACCCACTGAATGAGAATTCCGGATTTCATTTTACGCCCCTCCATTTGCCTTTTTATTGTACCCTCAATACCCTCTGAGTTTTTTATACTCAGACCCTGCTCTGAAGACAGTTCTATTAATATTCTCAGGGATTTTTGTTTGCTCTTTGTCTCTGTATTAGCAGGGTGAGCACTAACAGCACAAGAAGAAATTCTTCTTGCCTCCAACTCAGGTATTTTGACACAGACCTGCCAGCTGCCAAAGTCTTACTCAGTCCCTGGCTTGGACTTGCTTAAAACATATAAAATCTTCTGGGAATTTCTCTGTAAAATCCATATGAGCATATGCAAATTACTTCCCTGCCCTCCAAGGTTTGACATCGCATAACCTAGAGGTTTGACATAGCATAACCCAGAGGTACTGAGCTGCCAAACAGACCAGGTCCCAACATATTTCATCATTCCCAGCAGTATGAGTATTAGAGCTACTCTAAAAGAAGCTTGCCAGCATTTTAACTGGGGAAAAACATAGCATTTTCACTCCCTCTATTTTCAGAAATGTCTGAACATCTCTAAATAAAAGAATAAAAAAAATTAGCTGGAGGTAGAAACTGCCAAGGTGAGATATGTCAGGCTGAGGCCGAAGCAAATGGGAAGCACATGATGGTTGCTGCATGTACCATAGCTCAGCCCTGCTGTGTGAGAGTAAGAACCCCCTGACAGCACCTCCAAAGCTGCAGTGGATCCTCCCATCACAGCTGAGACACAGGGAAGGGCCCCCCACATTTTGGTGTCACAGCAATGAGCCTGTGGGCAAGCAGTACGCCTGGCCTGATGTATTCAAGACAAGTAGTGCAGAAAGCAGATCTGCCTAGTGCCCAGGCTGCCAGACTATGCCTTCCCCCCAGCAGATATGCCCACAGACCATCCATGCATCCTTACATGTGATGTGTGTATGTGCCTTCGTGAGAGTGACAGGAGGGGCCTGACCTACAACAGCATCCAAAACGGATGCTGTTGAAAAGACAGGGAACTGGAAGATGCTTTCTTCAGAGCCACTAACGATATGGATATTTTAGCACTACCCTCCAGATAGCTAAGATAAAAATAACATTTCTATAAATGCACCACTGTGTTCTGATGTCGCATAAGACTCCCAATAAAATCACTCCAAGGCATCAGAAAACAACTTACTATTTATCCCAATAAAGCAAGCTAGTATCTAGTTTTTCCCTTGTCTCTTCTCGCTAAGGCCCTAAAGCCCCTGGAGGATGACTGTTTTGATAAATTGCATAACAAACTACGTTTCAGGGTTGTACATCTCCATCACAGCGTATGGGAGCAGTGGAAGGCCACCTGTTTACATGAGCTATTTTGAGACATAGTGGACAGCCCTGGCTTTCTCAGAATCCATCAGCAGTGTTTGTTCCCAAGCGTGCACACACACACCCACCAGGGCACATCTCTCATTGAGCCAGTGGTTCCCACATATTCCCCCCTAAACGTTTCCCTTCACACCAGAGGATAACCAAGAAGATGTTCCACTTGAGAAGGCCTGATAGCAAAAGGAAAGAATTCATCTCATCCCCATGGTGGGCTTCCAGCTTTGATCTCCTGAGTAACCACTGCATCTGGTGACCATCTGTGGTTAAAAATGGCTTCCCAGGAAAAAATGCTTATGCTCAGCACAGGGAGGTCAGTTATTTTTAACCGAAACCCATTCCACCTTGGTGTCTCAGAAAAACAAGCACGTTCAGCAGAACTGGTCCTTCAGAGCCAACGTGTGCTATCACAACGTCATGTTGCTTTTGGCAAACAAACCAGTATCACCTACTTGCCCAGGCTCATCCACTTACAGCACGGCTGCCAAGGGAAAACAGGATGAAGAAAGGATGACACATTACTAATCTCTAACCACGCATGTTCAAAGTGCAAATGGAAAGAATGAGCACCCTTGACACTACACTCCCCTGTTTATCACAGGAATAACTGGAGCCCTGAATGTGACCGGGCAACTTTCCCCTGAGAATGAGTATGCCTCTGTCCTAAGGAGAGGGTCAAAGAGCAAACTGTGGCTCCAAACCTCTTTAGCTCCAGAGCTTTGGAGCTGGAATCTCACTTCTAAGAAGTTAATCACAGCAGGGGCAGGGATGCAAGGACACTAAACCCGGGCTGTGTCAGACCAACAACTCCCACTGCAAGGCAACAGAGAGCAAGGGCTCAGTGTCTGGACTATCTACTATTCAAGAAAATGTAACAAAGTAAATCCAGGAACCTATGGAATGAAAATCCTTCCCTCCCTTCTTCATCCTGCCTGTTTGTCATGGGCAAATGGGAAAAAAAGGGGAAGAACTGCCCCATCTGCATCACTCTGCCCTGATCAACACCCTGTCTCATCCTAGAGGCTGTGGAGCTGGGATGCTGCTTCGCATTTGCCATCAGATGGCTTGTGCAGAGCACCCTGTGCAAACACTGGAAATCTTGACTCTGCACTGCTGGGATGTGCGTCCGCGCTGAGTCACGGCTGTGCCGTGACTGACAGCCCCCCGCTCCAGGAGCCTCCCCAGAGCTTACGCGGCGGGAGCTTTGTAAGCAAGGATGTTATGTAAGTGGATAGCTATTTTTGTCCAAAGTTTGGTTCTGTACTCTACAAGACTAAAAATACACGCACACAAAGCTAAAGAGCATGTTTCTCCATGCCCCTTCTCCCGTGATCCTCTTCCCGGTGGCAGCATCTGCTTTTATGTGCACTGCGAAGAGCGAGGCTTCTCCTTTGTAACCTGCCTCCTCCTCTGCCTTCATCATCCTCTGAGCCCACAGTCCAGCACTCCAGACTCCACAAGGACTTCCACCATAAAGATACGTGGTAGCAATACTGGAGCAGAAAATAAGGCTTCCTTAAGGTGCCCACAGGCAACTGCTGTAGCTCTGAGGCCAGATGTGTTCAGCATCTGGGGCAGCTCTCACCTGCCAGCTGCAACATCCTTTTGGCAAGGTAATTGTATTATTACCCCAGATTATGAGGAAGAAGGGTGTCCAGCCAGGCAGGTGAGGGCAGCACAAGAGGTTGTGAGCTCCTGGGAGAGGAAAGGCAGCTACATGGCTAACAGCGGCTTTGTTTTAGCAAAGTCAGTGCTAGAAGGAAGCAAGGCCCCCACAGGTCCACACTCCAGGCTCAGAGCAGCACATAGAGATGACCTGGCAAGGCAGCGCTGTGACTTCTCTGCCCCAAACTTTCTGAATGGTCTCAAGTCAGTGTCTTAGGGACAGATCCACAGAGGTCTGTAGAAAGGCCTTTGGGAGATGGCTAAGGAGCAACAGTCAGCTTGCCTTGGTTCCTCCCTTTGTAAGATTCAGATGGCAGCAGCCCTCCTTCCCCCAGCATCAGAATTCTACTTTTCTCACTGGCCAGGAGGGGATCAAGGGGCTGGGAGCAGAAACCAAAATGAATAAGGTTTAGCTCAGACACAAGCTAAGCTTTATATTGAAGCCTAGGAAACTTTTTAAACTGAATCAGACCTGCCATAATTTTGATGCTTTGAAAAAATCCCACTGAACTGCTAGGAGATTTTCTACTGTTAGTTGAAGACTTCAGACAGTTAAATGATACTTGCTAATTCTGGTGCTATCCCTGGGCCCAGACATCTGTCCCTGCTGGCAGGTCTAATGAGGACTTTGGTCTGCTCAAGAAACAGTTATTCATCATCAGATCTCTTTTCCCCTTATGTAAATGCTCTGCTTCATGTCAGAAGAAAGGGGAGGAAAAAAAAGGCTATAAATAAAAAGTCAGCAGCTATTTTTGGAAAAGAATTTTCTTCCTGGTGTATGTGTCTATGTGTGCGTGTAAACAACTATCTTCTGCATTTCTGTCAGCTTATCTTATCTCTTAAATAAATACCAAAGGGCTTTAAAAAAAAATTTATTTTATTTTTATCTCTTTTTTTATGGTCTGGCTGTCTTTATCAGTGTCTCCAGAGGACTCCTTCAGGGGTCAGGTTCTCCAAGCACCACATGTCCACGTGGTGTCCATTGTGGTAACTGAGCTGCAACTGATGCACAAGGCAAAACCTGACCCTTGGCACGCCCTTGGTAAGGCTTGGTCCTGTGTCTGTAAAGACCTAATTCCCTGCACCTCCCTACATATGTATTTATACCTGCTTGTTGCAGGTATAATTTCACTCACCACCATGCTAAGGGGGTGCACATGGGACTGGGTTTTGACTGCAGGAAACTGCTCCTTGCACCAGTCCCCCTGCCCATCAGCATCCTCTGAAGCACAACACTGCCACTGCCTCAGAGAAGGCTCTTTCCAAAATAATTAGGTGGGGAAGAACATTGCTCAAGTGCCCCCAGAGCAAGCTGGAATAACCTGCTCTGGGCTTGCAGGAGTATGCAGAGCTGAAGGGATTTCAAAGAAAATTAGGTGGCTGCAGTGACAGCACAGTTACAGGTGGACTGGTACTTCGGAGGGGGGAACAGGCAGGATATGTATAAAATGAAAGGCAACTTTAGGAGAAGAAACAAGCTGCTAATGGCAATGGAAAAATCTCTCCACAAGACACAGCAGCTTAATGTGTGCTGATAAGATAGGGTTAAGTGAGTGGAACATCACATGCCTGGACTCTCATTCATAGCTCTCCTTCCTATGAAAGCAACAAGCTCTGCCAGTCGATAACACAGGAATGTCAATGCAGCGCTAAAAAAAAAAAACAACCCCAAACCACAAAACCCTCATGTGTGCTGCTTTAAATATTCCCAGGTACTTGGGGATTGTTCTGAAAGCATAGGATTCAAAGTCGGGGAAGGGCTCTTCACTCAAGCTTGTGATAACGCTGCTCACCGCTCTGGGAGGAAAGGAGGCTTGAAATGCTGCACTGGCCTTGCTGCATATCAAACATTTCACCAGGAGCAGAGATAACCAACACGGGACAGAGAGAGCAGAAGGACTCAAAGGCTGGCTTTGCCAAGACAATAGCAAGCACATTAGCAGTGGGGGGAGGTGATTGTCCTTGTCCCCAGTCTCTCACTGCTGCCCGGCAGCAGACACAAGCTCGTATAGACCTCAGGTCCAAAAAGAAACACCACTTGCTATGAGGAATCATCAAATAAATAGTAATTTAAAAACTATTTAGCTGAATTCCCATACTGTTGAAGTCAGAGTTCTGTCACTGCATTAAGAAGGGCCAGAAATTAAGTGATTTTTCTGTGGTTCTATGTGGCAGAGCGGACACTTCAGTGCAACCCAACCTCCCAATCAAACCTAGTACTCCATCAAAACCTGTCAGCTCATCCTTCTTGCAGTGCAAGAAACTCTGTATTTCCTTGGTCCAGTTACCCAAAGACTGTTGAAGGTCTTATGCCATAAGTTGAGCACTGGTGACCCAGAGGTCTGGACTCCCTTGTTCTCAGAGTTTCACAGACTCCTTCAAAGGCCTAAAAAACAGGATTAAAAATAGTTGGGTTTCCTCCCTCCTCTAGTTTTATGCTTTGAGCTATCATGGGAAGGTTTTCAGTGTGGGTTCCTGTGTGTCCAGGCTCCTAGCCCAACACATCCATGCCCTGATCTTGAGTGGCAAATGCCCGTGCTACAAGTGCAGTCAGACAGGCCGCATGTGCTCCACATCTCTGAAAAAAAGTAGGCCAATGAACTCTCACTTCTGTCAGTTGTAAACTGTGATAGCCCAAACCTCTTCCCCAGATGCCTGAATACAGTTCTTTGTCTGAATTCAGCTTTCCTTGCTCAACACCACCTACCACACTGGGAAGTGGAGAAAGGACCACAGCTTTGTGGACTATATGGTGACAGGAAATGTTCCACAGAGGCCAGAGCCACTTGGCTCCTCTGGTTAATTCCCTGTTGTCAGGCTGCTCTGGGGCAAGGGCAAGGGCTGGTGTCAAAGCACAGCATGGCTCCCCTCTCTCAGCCACCCTCTGGCAGAGCTGGCAGGCTGGGACTAGCGCTGTCTGCCCGGCAGCTTCCAGAACACTGCCTGTGGCTGGGCTCCTTCGCCACACCGTGCAGGAAGCTCAGGGCTGCTTCCAGACAGAGCTGGCTCTGAAACGAGTGTCTGTGCTCACTCTGCTGCAGGCACCACGCTCTCCACACACCAGCTTGGTGGGAAAGCAGGTATCAGAAATCAAACAAAAAACTTCTCCTCCCCCAATTTCCAGGGCTGTGTTGTGAGTGTGTGTTCATACGACCCAGCCAAACCCAGAACAGAGGTGTCTGCACTTCTGTGGAGTTTAGGGCCCAAGGCTGGATTCAGCTCACACACTGAAGTCAATGTAGTTTCGTGGGTGCAAGCTAGACTGGAACTTCAGTCTGGTGGTTTGGGGAGGATGGAATAACTTTGCTTTGATTTAAATAGGAAAGAGAAACAAAATAAAATGGTACTATTCCCTTGCAAATCTCCAACTCTCCAGAAATCCTGCTGCAGTGTGCTGCTTTTCCCAGTTGACAGGGCACTAGAGGTTGTTTCCACCAGTTAGCTGGCCTCAGTGGGACATGAGAACTTTCTATGCTGTTGGTCATTTTGGTTCATCCCTCTTTCCCAGGGTTCCCTCTCCCTACAAACCATACAAGGATCTTCCAAAAGGATGATCCAAAACTTTAAACTTTGTGCAGTATCAAAATGGCTTTTCTGTACCCACTGACCTTACAACCATAGTTTGGATCTCTGCTCTGAGTTCTGTTTGGGCAGGGACTTCCTATCCCTGTTTACTCTTCTGAAGCATCTCCAGGCAGCCGAGTGTCTCACAGCCACCCACTCAGCCTCACAGAACAAGCATATTGCATCCCAGTTTCAACCGTGTTTGGTGGATTTCCTCTGCTGCTAAAGGCAAAACAAATTCCATCTCACCCAAGCAGAATTGCTGCAACATGGAGAAGAAAAACTAGGGAGGCAGAGAGGACCTTCAAGCCAGGAGGAAGGTTTCCAGTGAGGAAGCAGAGCAATGATCATGAAGTGCAGCATCCAGGCAAACACTGCCTGCTCCCCGTGGCTGCCTCAAGACCCACTCTGTGGCTTCAGCCAGAGCCACCCCAAACTATCATGATAGTTCTACCCCACCATCATTTATCCACACTCTGCCACCAGCTGAGATGACAGATATATCTCACCACCTTGCTTTTTCCTGTTCATTAAATGCATCATTTCTTTTCAGTCACTGCCTGCAGTCCTGGCTGGTTCTTGAGGGAACACAGGGGAGGCAGGAGGGTCTGGCAGCTTGGGCAGACTCCACCCCGTGCCTTGCCACTCATATCAGTGCCTTGGTGTCACTAATGGCAGAAAACGTGAAACCTATATTTGCCCTACTGCTTTCTCAGGCAGTGCATTCCCTTCTAATATTGGTTTTGCTGTTCTTGGCTCACACCCCTGTAGGGGGTCTCGCAGCAGTGCCAGCAGATCCATATGGAAGTGCCACATTTTGGCCTGCCAGTGGCACCCACGTGGTATTCCTCGGTGCCGGTGAGCGGCCTTTAACAAAAGGCATGCTTGTCACCCGTGGCCAGCAGTCAGCGTCACCCAGGAGCTGCCCCACCACCAGCTGGGACCATCCAGGTGTTGAGACCACAGATCCAATGAGACTGGGAAGGCCAAGCCAAGGAGTGACTGAACAACCATGTCCCACACACAGTGTAGAAATGATGCCGAGAGTAGTCCTGGAAGTGAACAACCCCAGCAGTTCTCCTGCCTGACTTTGCAGGAAGGAGGAGGCTAGAGTTCCCCCCAACACTTTTTCAGGCAGCAACATCTTTGCTAAAGCTGAATTCAAGGAGGTCAGTTAGACCATGGAGTGGTATGAGACCAAGATTCCACCACTTAATTTCATGCAGCAAAGTAGCCTTCAAATACTACCTCAGGCATTTTGTCCCCAGGCCAGAAGGAAACCAGATGCCAATATCTTCAGACTCCATGATAAATTCCTTTCCCATCTGGCCTCCTCTTCTGAGGGCTTCAGAGAAGGACTGAAATAATTTGATGGTTTTCTGAGGTTTCCTGGTTACAGTTCTCCTGATAATGATAATAGTTCAGTGGCCTCATTCACACTGCCCAGGTGTATAAATATATCTTGAGCAGTTCTCCCAAATAATTCCTTTAAGTAATGAATGTTAGTCTTTGTGTTTTCTTCTATTGTAGCTTCAGATGACATCTCAATTAGCAACTAAAAATTAAGAAGAATTAAAGAGGATTTCTAGTAACTGGGGTGCCACTTACAAGCTTTGAAACACCAGGTCAATCTCCACTCAGGCAACCCTCCACAGATGATGAAAGGCTTGATCCAAAAATATTCTTCATAAACTTTAAGAACAAAAGGAAAGTCAGTTCTCCAGAGGGTTTTTAGTTTGTCTTTTTTTTGTAGCAAGGTGCAATACAGAAAAGCAAGGGATTATTCCAGTGTCTCATTGGAGCCTCATTTCCTGTTACTCATATATTGTAAATGGTCTGCAGCACAAAGAGCTGAATATTCCCAAAAGCTAAATGACAAAAATAATTCTTCCATGACTTCATATTTTTTCTAGGTATTTTATATCTAGATCTACTTTCTACTCAGACAGAGAAACTCTTCCATACCTGCACACAACAGTTTACCTTCACATATCCACACTACAACCTATCTAGTTACCATTCAGACCAACACGGTTTACCCTTCCAGCTCGGCAGAAAACCAGGCTGTAAGGAGGGAGAATTCTCTCCAGATGTGCTGACCTGACCAGGATAGGGGTTGCAGGAAAACCTTGCAGTCAAAATTGCCAGAAGCACCGCTGCAGTGCCAAGCCTGAGCACAACCCCAGCCTGCCATCAGGGATCCCTAATCAGCCTGGTTTGCAGCCAAAGGTGTCCCTTTCACACTTCTCTTTGCAGATATTTCTGGGCAATGATTGTTGCCTATTCAGGTTAAAACGTCTAATGAATTCCTTTAAGGCCACTCCTTTTCCTTGCTTAATCCCTGGTTTTCCTTCTTTCTTATTTCAGATCCCATTCCTGCTCCTGGGCCGAAATAAAAGCCCTCAGGGGGCACAAAAGCATTAGGACATTTCCCCTTTCCAGCCATTCTGAGCACTCAGAGACAGAAAACACATGTCAGGCAGGCTCTCTGTAGAACCTCAGCATCCCCAACCCCACAGCCATCCCGCGCCTGGAGACCGCAACCGGCTGAGCTGCCACTTCCCTCCCTCCCAGCCCAAGTGACCTTAGTGTGAAGAAATGTTTTCCTGGTATTCAACCTACATTTCCCCTCGCCCAGTTTATCCCATTGTTTCTCCTTAACCCTTCCTCAACAACCTTATCGCCCTGAGAAGCTCTAACTGTACTTGGCTGCCATACACATTTCTGATGTGCTTTAGGGGCAGGTAAGTCAGGTTAGCAACATATGTGGCACCCCAACAGACGGGTGTGTGTGCTCCTACACCTTTCAGATGTCCCTTATTTCAGGTCTTGAATTACCTAGTGACTTTCTGCTGGAAAGTAAGGAATCAAGACACAAGCAGAGCTTATCCTTCAGATACAGCAGGGCCACAAGAGCTGAGAAAGGAACAGTGAAGAAGAAGAGTTGTGTTTGGAGCTTGCAGTTCCAAGGTGGATTTCTGCAAACCCTTCTCCTGGGAACAGAGGTTATTGCTGCTGGTGTGGGGCAGTCCCTCTGAAGCCAGTTGGAACACAAAAAGCATAGTTGTAACCCTTCAAAGAGCTATAATTTATTTGAAGGGTGTTAACAGAGAAGGTACTGGGATGTTATAAAGCACCTGCATGCTGTGACTCTGTGTGTCTGACTACTGCTACCTGCAAAATCAACATCTGTTACTAGGAAAATTCCTGGAAATCAGTTTGAGCTTTTTCATGTTTTCTATGAGTTTCCAAATACAAATTCTTACTTCCTCCAAATACAAAACATTTCTTTAAAAACACCCAAGATGTGGATTAACAGAGGAATATTACAGAATGTTGTCTTCTGTGGGAACCATTTAAGTACACTAAGCATCATTTTGTAAAGGCCAGCACTGTCTCTGCATTGTGATCTTTTTTAACCCTTTAATGCTTGTCACACTCTCCAGAGATCACTTCATGTCCATACCCTTATCATGGGCACGTGAGACTTATTAGCTTTATACTGCCAGATCTCCCCCTGGCTTCCTTCCCACTGCTTTACTGCCTTTCAGCCACTCAATGTCCCAGGAATTTTCTCCTTGGTCCCAGCACTTCTGTTTACAAGAATCAACCACAAGCAGAGCACTTCTTCAGCAAAACATAGTCCAAATTGGGCACCAAAGTACAAAGTTTTCACCTTTATACAACTTGGTGGATTAACTAGCAGATTTTCAGGGCTTGAGGGTTCTCAAAGCACTGTTAAAGGGTTAACGCCAAGACTGTTTTCGGACAGTGAAAGGCCTGTCTGCAACTTCCCTTTGTTTTCCTCCTCCTCCTCCTTTTCCCACCTTCCCTCCTGCTGCTTCTTTTATGGATATGTCTTTACTGTGCCTCAAAACAAAAAAGAATTGCCTCTCTGATGGCCTTGCTTTCCCCTGACTGCTTGGGGCCATCAGAGATCCAGTCAGAGGGTGGCTTTTGTAATAAGAAAAGCTTCTTCCAGGCAGAGGAAGACAGTGCCTGGGGCTTCTATATTCCTTTCTATTTCTGGCTCTCCCTTTTCACAGGGCTTTGTTTGCTAAACCCTGCTTTTCCCCCATGGGACATTAGTGAGCATACTTACCTCAGAACAAACAAAGAAACCCCCAGCGACTCTGGCACAGCCCACCCCAGAGATGAGGGTCTTTGCATCTTACCTCTCTGCCTGTTCTACTTTCAGGAGACTAATTAATAGGAATGCCTTAACGGCTTAAATCCTGCTCTGTGGATTTCCATTTGCCTCTTGAGGTAGAAAGTAAAAAGTAATCCTATTTTCAATATAGACAGGGGTAGCCTGTGCAGATACTGAGCCCAAAGCAATTCGAGAAAGGTCACTGCCATAATGCAACGCAAAGGCTCGGAAAGCCCCAAGGAGCTCCGGGGAGCTGGCATCACATGTTAAGGCAAACGAAAGGGGCCCAACCCTTCCTCTGATCGCCGACAGAAGGATTTCAGCCCATAACATCGCCTCACAGCCCTCCCAACCCCAGCAGAGGTGTGGCTGCTGCCTGCACCTGCCGGGTACGGGCACTGCCAGCAGCACACACACACACGGAGTTCAGTGGTCAGCCATCTCCTTCCATCCTTCACCATCCCTGTGTGTTCCGGCCCTTCCGCCAGGTCACAGCATTGCCAGGGTGCCCTGCTCAGCAGCCTCCAGCCCCATCGTCTCACCTTGGCTGCAGCCCTTTATCCCTTAACCCACACCCTCAATGTCCATCACCACTGGTAGTGCTGTGAACCCTGTCTACAGACATGCTTTGCATGGGTTTAATGCTTCGCCATCTTTTATTTTCCCAGTTCAGCTAGTTTCTGAATGCTAGTTTTTTTCCACACCTGTCTCTCACACACAGCACAAACATCTTGGAGGCATCACCAGTTTAATTTTACAGTACATTGTAGCATGGTGATCTCTTCTAAAAGCAGAGGACTTTAGCTAGAGCAGGATCAAGCATCCAGCTTGACACCAGATTTTGAGGCAATGCTTAAAGTTCCTTGTCACCACATTGTCAAGATGCCTAAAACACATAGGAAGGGTAAAGCATTGCAGTCTCTCAAGATCTCCACAGAAAAATGCAGATCTGGCTATAACTCATCTTCTTCCTGAACCTCTTTCCTAGAAGTTTTCTTCAGTCTTCTTGCAAAAGGTCTGTTTAGTCCAGGCTCATCAGTGAAGCACAGTTAACTGCTCTCCCATCTTCTGAGGTCTACAAAGCTCCCTCCTGTAGATTTTCCATCAGTGTTTGTTTTGAACATTTTTTTCTGATGTCTCTTGAAACAAGCCAGTGTTCAAGCTGGCCTGTCTGACACCTATCCCGAGGTCAAGCCAATTATTTCACTCCTTGCCCAGAGCCGCTAAGGCAGTCACAGTTTGCACCAACCTTTTAGCATTTCCACCACCTCCAGCCGACTGCAACCTTTCTTGGGAAGTTTACAGTTTGTCACTGCTGACACCTGCAAAGTCACCAAAAGCATATGCCACTTCCTCAGCCCTCCCCAGTGCTCTCCTGAATAGCAAGTGCTTTTCATACTTCTCCCTTCACGAATTTTGAGTCAACTGGTCCTTCATCCAGAAATTCTCTATCTTGCATGCAAATTTCTCCAGGGTCTGGCACAACAATATTTTGATAAGGTATTAATAACAAGGGTGTAATGGTTTCCATCAACATGAGAAGCCATCCTTTTCCCAGAAAGGACTGTCAGGGATGCTTGGATGCTTCTCCAGGCTCCCAGCTACCACTGACAAAGTACGATCTGCCCATATGAAAGCACTCTCATTCACTCCTTGTCTTGCCAGTGCAGCCAGTTACTGCTTTTTGATATCCAGCCCAGCTCTTCAGTTCTTTTGAATTGAGCACACACATTTTCTCACCCGGCACCAGACAGATGAGAGGACATTTGTGTGCCCAAGTCACAAGGGCACAGCTATATCAGCTGGTCTAATTGGAGCCCTGTGTCCTGGTAATTCCCAGTGGGGCAACAACAGTCTTGCCAAAACCAGCTCTTGGTTCCCTAAGCACTTGCTGCAGCACCAACAGGGCTTGTCTGAGCAGAATCAAGTCCTTTTGACAGAAACCACTGAGCAGCTCTGCCAGAGCACTAATATTCCCCCACTGCTGGCCTGGATGAACACTGTGAACCCCGAGGTGAAGGACTTTCATAGCCCATTACCCAGCCTCCTGAGCCATGCAGTTCCCAGCTGCCACACAGAAGCTCAGTCCCTGCTCTTTTTCTCCTTCAATCTCAGCTTGCAAACAGAGTGTGAAAACACATTTCCCCATCTTCAAGTGTTTGGGCTTTTTTATTTCCTTCTCAGCATATCTGCTCCTAGCCCATCACCTTGAGGTGTTGGGAAGAAGACACTCAGCATTTCAGGAGATGTCATGTTTAACCTGGAAACATGAATTATCAGTAGCACTGGGGCATGAAGCTGAGAATAAGTAGTGTTGTAACTTGGAAACTTCAGACACAGCCACGGGAAGATGCAGTGATGTGTTCTTTTATCTCAGCCTAGCTCCCAGAGGGTCACTATTGTACAAACTACTTGCTAAAAAAACAGATAACCTTCAGTCTCACACAAGTAACAAGTTCAACACCTTTTCCTCGCTAAAAAAATGATCAGAGATGGTTACTGCAAATGTCAGAAAGTCTTGCTCCTATCTTGAAACTCTGCAAGCCTGGTGACCCTTCTGACTACCTACATATGCACAGGAAGCCTGGCAGATCCTGAGAGCCAAGGCAGAAAATCACAGAGTCTTTGAGGTTAGAAAAGGCCTGTAAGACGATCGAGTCCAACCATTAAACCAGCACTGCCAAGTCCAGCACTGCATCGTGGCCCTACGTGCCACATCTGCATACCTTTTAAATACCTCCAGGTATTTAACCACTACCTCCAGGGGTAGGGACTGACCACTTGCCTGTACAGGGCTTGACAATACTTTTGGTGAAGAATTTTTTCCTTATATCCAATCTAAGCCTCCCAGGGTGCAACTTAAGGCCATTTCCTCCTGTCCTATTGCTTGTTACCTGGACACACTCCAGCACCTCAGTGTCTTTCTTGGGGTGAAGGGCCCCAAAACTGAACAGGGGATTTGAAGCATGGCCTTACATTCTTCCCCTACCAGCAGCACAGTAGTATCTTATGGGTGTTTCCATCCGTAGGTATCATCACTACTGCCCTTTTTGGAGAGTGGCAAGGCTGGGGTTAAAGAACAGCAATGGAAATGAGACAGAAGCACAGAAGACGGTCAGGCAAGTGAAGCAAAGTTATGCCTGCTGTAACCAACTCAGGTCAGGATGTCCTCACTGTCATCAGAAGGCCCTAGAAATCGGTCTTTAAAAGGCTGCCTGGAAGCATCCAAGATGCCAGGCTGGGGCTTACCAAACCCAGTTTCTTCCTCCATCTGGATTTCCCCATTTTTACTTCCATTTAGCCGCTCAGGGCTAACTCTAGGAAATACCAGATAAAACTGAGCTAAAACATGTCAATAGCACAAAGTGGGGAACATGTTTGCCTGTCCCCAGCTCTCCAAACTCTTCTCCCGACCTGGCAAAGCCTAAAGCAGTACAGACACTGATGGAGGGACTCTTTGGGTAGAGGCAAGACCTGCCATGCTGTCAGGTAGCCAGGCTGGCACGTAAAGACTTGGCTACAACTCTGTAGTTCATTCACACACCCAAAGCCTGGGTGTGCATCAGTCTTCAGGGAAACTTTTCAGTTTGGTCCCTGAGCTGGGAAGTCAGCCTATGTCATCCAGGAAAGCATCACTGCATCCCTCTTCACCCAGAGGGGAAACTCATCTGCACACACTGGGACACCTCTTTTGCAATTGTCTTTTCTAAGCATCTCTATTGAGCTCCTTCCCAGCCCAAACACTTTCTGATAAAGTCAACACCAAAGGTTCAGCTCTGGCCGCAGTGTGGTTCCTGCCTTTGTACCAGAGGCCAGTGCTGCAGGTACTTCACTTCCAGCATAGAGATATTTATTACTGCACAAGGACTGGGAGGTGGCAAAGGGCAAAGAGCTCAGCCTAACAGGTAGAGACCCACGATCCTCATTCATACAGGAAGCCAGTCAAAGCCTGGGGGACAGCAGGATTTTCCCGAAGCTGTCCTCACTACCACGTGTGATACCATGCTGCACCACCACACTTCTGCGCTGGCCCTGCACCACTGACCCGCACAGTGTTGTCTCTGCACCGCTGACCAGCACGGGCCCAGCCCCAATTAATCTTCTGACGTCTGAAATCCAGCACTGACACATCACTCCTGGACTGCAGGGTAAGGAGCAGCAGGTCTCAGTGACTGGAGCCTCATTGAAATGCTGAGTGCTCCCTCTCAGGAGCTGAAAACACACCAAGTATGAAGGACGAGCAGAGGGAGCAAGGGGATTACTCAGAACTCTCAGGGCAGTTTAAAGCAAGCAGGCGTGAAAGTTTTGCTTTAGTAGAGGTCCTGCAATCTGGCTGACACATCCAAACTCTCCTCCTGGTGTGCATCCTCACTTGGATCAACACCCTTACAGGGTACTTCCTAATGGTCTATTGATTTCAACAGATGTCCCAGTAAATGTGTTAGAGAGGAAACAACACCCCAATTGCAATTGCAAGTTCATGTGCTAACGTCCCGCTGTTCGGTGCAAAAGGAAAAATGAGTTTTGAGAGGGTAAGTTATTGGCAGGTCAATGGGATGTTTGCAATTCTGGCAACAAGCAGCTTACCCCAGAGCAGAGGTAACAGGAGCAGGCACAGCACAGCCTCCCCTGTGATCTGACCTCAAAAACAGGGTCACCTCCTGGTTCAGCTTCCCAAGGCTTCTGCCACCCTCCCAACATATCCCCATCCTTGTAGGAAACATCACTGGCCAGGCCCAGCCCCGCCAGGACAAGGCACATCCCAAAATCCACTGCCTGCCAGTTCCAGGTAGGAGAATACCTCCTTGTGACCATGGTCCAGTCAAAGCACCAGGCCTGGGGAACACAGTGTGGGGCAGAGCAGCTCAGCCTCACAAGGAGGGGTCTGGCAGGAGCATTCCTTGGGAGCAGCCTCTGCTGAGGAGTAGAGCGAGGACTGAATTTCTATTCTGGGGTTGTTCATGCTTCCTGTTTGGTGTGACAGCCTCGAAGGGGAGTTAGTATTTATAAGGCTCCAGTCACATCATCCCATTGTTCCCGGGAAGTCAGGAGGCTGCTGGGGAGAGAGGAAGAGAGAGCAAAGCACCTCAGCAGGCTGCCCCAGCCACAGCTCCCTGCCAGCAGTGGCACTTTACAGGGAGGCAAAGCAAACAGCACAGTGATGCTGGTGATTTCCCACCTCCTGCCACAGAGCAGCACAGAGAGGGGCAGTCAGATGCTGGGAGCACAGCTTCTCCCTCCCCAGGTGTCTTCTGATTGTGGAAAAGGCAAAAAGGACAGGGGAAGATTTCTTTCCTCTGGCAATCTACAGGATTGCATCTATAAATGTGAACTAGAGTCCTTGTAGACCCAACGATAGGATCTTTAAATACTTTTGAGTGATGTCAACTTCTCAGCTGGTCCAAAGCCATCATGCTTACTAATGCACACACAGATCAATGTCATGATACAAGGAGGGCCCGTGCCTTCTACGTGGGTAAAGAGAAGAGCCTCCCACCAAAAAGGGGGTGTCAGCAGGGCCCTGAGGTGCCCCAGGAGGAGGCTACAGACCCCATCAGCCCATCCTACCCACACCACACAGATCATGGGGGCTAGATAGCAAAGCAGAACCAGGAGAGAAAAGAAAACTAGGTTCTCACATTTGGAGAGGAGAATATAGGACAGGAGGATAAAGCAGATGTGGCAAATAGAAACTAGAAACAGTTCCTGAGCACACAGAAATCCTCAGTAAGAAGCAACACAGCATGAATAAAAGCCATTTTAGGGCTTACCTCGGGATGTTGCTCTCCAGTATTGCACAGCATCTCTACGAAATACAGAGAAAGCCATTTTGATCTTGATGGGAGGAAGGGGCAGAGACAAAAGAGAGGTACACCAGGAAAAGACCTTGCATCAGTACTAAGCCACAGCTGAAGGCAAAGGCGTTTGATAGGCAAGACAACCAGGTTAAGAGACTTCAGTAAATTACTCTGCTTATATTCTTCACCTGTGCCAGGAGAGACTTGCACCTCCTGGTGCTGCACAAGAATGAATGCAATAAAGATGATGAAGTGCCAAGATGATAAGGTGATGGGCATTGTGCAAGTTCCCACCTAGGTAAAACTTTCTATTTCAACTCAATAATCAGCAGTAGAAATTGTTTGGTGGCCTTTTTCCTAGATTTTGAAGTCTCTCTGAGTCTGTGCTTGCGGGACCACATTGACTTGATTCTGGTTGCATCTCAGTCTCTGTGTTTCCATGGATGGGGACTCAGCATTTCCCATGAACAGCATGAGAACAGATTGTAATCATTTTAGGCAAAATGAGGCACAGTCTGGTCTGTGAGAAAGCTCCAGCCTCCACTTTTGACAGTCAGCTTCAGAGGACCCAGAATTTCACTCAGTATTTGCTGACATATCGAGCAATCACGTAATGCTTCATTGAATGAGAACCTCTGCTGCTCTATACCTTTGGCACGGTTTTGTACATGATGTTTTAATACTTTTTTGTTGTTGTTTCCTTTCCCCATTTTATTTCCTCTTTAAATTCCAAGACAACTGCCTGTGTGCAAGGATAGCAGCTGTTTTATTCCTGGAATTAGCACTCAGTTACCGGATGGCCAAACACTGGGCTTTCTGCAGGAAACTTGGCTTTCCTGATTTGTTGCTGTTTTCCTTAGGCTGAAGTTAATATCTACTAGAGCCAGAACAGACATTTAGGGCTTTGTCTATGGAAAGACAGAGTTCACTCCTTGTCAGCAGCAATGTGGGACCTTTCAGAAACAGAAATATTCTCACTCTTCGGTTTCAGCAAGACATTTTGGCAGCATTATGAACCCAAACTTTTGGCAGAATCATGCAGGCAGTGAGACAGAGAGAGGGACTTCATGGAAATATGAAGAGTAAAGGGGACCAGAGCTCAGTGCTGCACTAAGTGTTGAGGAGCCCTTCCCACACAGCTCTTGCTCTGGCAGAGCCGCTAGCACAAAGGCACTGCAGGGAAGGGCTCAGGCTGCACCACCTGGTTTTCATGGTGAACATCTCGGTGGCTGCAGCTCCATAAACGTCCTGCAGATTGTCAATGCTTTATACTTTCACACACAAAAAAAATCCCCAAAATGCATTCTGGAAGCTTGGGGGTTGGAATTTGGACCAACAGCAAAGCTATGGAGAGAGAACCATACATGCACCTCCTCTGTGACAGCTGACAGCTTGCTGGGAAAAAATTAGTCACCAGCTTCCAATCACTGGGGAAGTGCCTTGGGTAGCCAGAGGGCTGTTCCAGAGGGCTGGAGGAAATTGGCACTGTGCTTGGATTGCCAAGGGCCTGTTGAAACCAGGACACATGATGTGACAGATCTCATTTTTTGCCTCCAGGAGCCAGGAGGCCCAGTTAAGTCCAAACACACTCAAAATAAGTGCTGAAACCTTGGGGTGTTGATCCAGTACTGAGTGAAGCTTCTACAAACATTAGGGTTTCCCATCTCTGACTATATTTATCTCCAGCCTTGCTCAAGTGACCGCTCTGAGGAATGAGGGGACAGACTTGAGGTACTACTGAAAGGTGCTATAAAAGCTCACAGCCTCTAAGAAAAAAACCCAGTGCCATTTTCTGAGGGAAAGGTGGATTGTTTAAAAAAGAAAAGATAGATAGTCTTTTTGCTTTCTGTTTGGGAATCCATCTCACCTCAGGCCTGTATAATAGCCCTTCCTGGGAAGGCAGGGGATGCCCTCTGGTCAAGACAAACTCCTCTCCTCCCCGCGCCCCCTCTCAGCTGCCTTTCTCCTTCTCTTGCCTCTCTGCTGTGCCCACGTGGAGATTCTGGCTGGCCCTGGAGCCTTAGGACTCATTTCATTAGGGGTCCAGCTGCCCTGCAAACACTTCTAGGGCTGACAAGGGCCCCAGGAGCTGGAGAACTGCAGGTCACAGGTGAAAACAAGGAGAGGAAAAAGAAAAAGACCAAGGGTGGAGCCCCATCATCTCCTTCTGCCTCACCCTGGAGCCACCAAAGGCTTTTGCAAGCTAGGCCTGAAGGCTGGGGCAGCCAAGCACAAGAGGCTGCAAATCAGGTGTTCAGATAAAAATGGAGATAGGTTTGATTTTGGCATTGAGTTTTACCAAACCCCAAAAAGCTCCACTGAATAAGCATGACGGTGATTGTACATCTTTGTGTTAATTTTCTGAATAAGCATGACGTTGATCATACATCTTTGTGTTAATTTCCTGCTTGATTTTGGTATGACCTGCGTTCTCTTTTCCTTCCATTTCTGAACCTTCAGCTTACTTTACTTTCTAAAGATTTTCTCTAGGGGAAAACAAAAAAAAAAGGACTGGAAAAGCTCCTTTTCATTTAAAAGGAAGCTGAGACTACCTAACAATGAGATGACTCCAGCAACTGGGCTTTTAAGGACACTCTGGAAATTACCAGACTCCTGATAAAATCGTAGGAGTTGGCGAGGCCGTATTTCCCCTGCACAATTACAATTTCTTTGCCTGTGGGTATTGCTGTGTTGAAATGCCTCTAAAGTTCCTGCTATGTCATTGAATTTGCATGCATTTCTTTTCGGTTCTTTCCTTCTCCAGCCCCTGCCAGAGAGTAGACATTCCTGAAAATCAACTAACCACACTCCCATAACTTTACAGCCTGAAGACCTTGAAGCAAATGAGCCTTGAAGAGTAATTGTAGAATTACAGGCACCAAATGATGCTGTTTTAGTCAGTGCTTAGCGGACGCTGTTTAGTGGCTTGATTTGGGGAAAAACACTGGATAACATGAGAAAAAAAGTCCCTTCTCCAAATGATAAAGCAGTGCTAGTAAAGCTCTCACAGTTTTGAACTCTATTAACAAAAGAATATGGGATTAAACAGTTAAACAGTTTAAACACTTAAACCTGCACAGGGAAAGGTCAAATTTAGGCATCCCCCTGACACATCTGCCTTGCTGTAAGAGATGCTGAGAGCAATCACACACCAAATCCAAGCACTTCAGGTAACAAGCATCAGCCAGGATGTATTAGGTCTTGGAGGCAGGAGTGAGCCAGTGTTCTATTCTGGTGGCTCAGATGCTGTGAGATGTATGAACTTTAACCAAAATGCATCTTCCTAACAGGATAAATTAAATCCTATTTACTGTGAAAGTTAATTTTTTCTATTTAGAAAACATCTCAATAGAATTATCACTAACCAAGCCAAGAGAAAAGCAGCAGCTATAGAAATAATAAAAGAAATGTGATGGGTGGATGTGCAGTGGTGTCCAGTGATGTAAGTTCATTGCAGGAGGGTTGGACCAGATGACCTTTAAAGGTCTCTTCCAATCTGAACCATTCTACAATTATATGTTCACTAATCATTGACAATCCTTGTGTGTTCATGTACAGGATATTTCTGCAAGTTCTATGAATGGGCTTAATTGTTGTTATTATTATTATTATTATTATTATTATTATTATTATTATTATTTCCATTCTTCACAGGTAGGAATCAAGTTGAAATTTTAGCAGTAATTAAGAAATTAACGTAGATAATAAGCAGCATGCTCAACATCACACAGGAAATGGGTGAGGACTGAGGGATGGGATGCAGGTGTTCCCCTGACCAGACTGTCAGGTCATAATGGCTTCCTACCAACAGCCTGGCATTGCATAGGACCCGTAATATACAAGGCTGCTGTGTGGTTGGAGGTCCTCTTCCCCAAAACTTTGGTATATTTAATGGACAAGAACCTGAAGAGAGGCAGGAGGGGAATGGGAGAAAGTCTGGATGCTGGTTATCAGTGAGAGTGATGAGTGGGGCAATGGGAAGAGCAGGAGCTCTGATGGGTTGACCAAGAAATCCTCAACAGCAACAGCAGCTGAAGGGCCGGGCATTGCCAGCAGGTAAAGACACGTGGCTCAGGTGTGCCAGCATCAGCCCTGCCGTGGCACCACGAGAGCAAACAACCCTGTCACTCACAGAGCTTCACTTCACCCAGGAGTATTAGACTCCATGCTTCCCCAGAGTGGGAGAAGCACGTGCTGGGTCTCCCAGTGTTCACCTACCGCGTTGTTCCGTTCCATCAACCCCCTCCCTGAGCTTCCCACACAGGCCGGCCAGATGGGAAAATAGAGAATGCCACAGCTTGCTGTTGCACGTGATGAAGCAAGAGCTTGAGGGAGGATGGGGAGGAGGGAGGGATAAGTAGGTGACAGTCTAATTAAGGAACACGTGATAAGGTCCGGCTCCAGCAGCCAGGCTGCAGGCATTTCCTGACCGCGGGATGCTGCCAGCTTTGCCACCTCCGAGGAGCCTTCACGTGGCTTTTGGTCACTGCCCACAGCCCCACCAGGCTGATGGAGAAGTGTCCAACTCCACCGTCCTCCTTGCGTGCCCATGGGGAGGTAGAAGCAGAGGCTTTAGGTTACCTTTTGGCTTGCCCTGGTTGTTGGGTGTTTAAGCACAGGTGTCTGCTGCTGTTGACACTGAGTGATAAGTGGAGACATTTTTTCCATCGGAAAGAATCTCAAGAATTTCCCTGTTCTCTTTTTCTTCTTTTTTTTTTCCTTCTGCATCCTGGTAAGAAGACTGATACTGGGGGGTGGGGCGGGGGCACTGTATGAGGCAGAGGTGGGATGGCACTTATTTAAAAATTAGATCTCCCCTCCATTCCCTTCTCACAAGCATAGCCACTCTGGCCCCAAGCTTAAAATTCTTGTTTAAATTAAGTATTCCTCCCTTTCTGGACCCTCAGCTGCATCTCATAGCTGGTCCTTAATGCTTTAGTCCCTGATTTGCAGGGACTAAAGCTTCCCAAAACAGCAGCCAGCAGCCGCCTCTGGGGATTAATTATCCCTCCAGAAGCAGGAAGAGCTGTGGCTCCTTTGGTGCAGGCTGTGATGTTGAGCCTGAATTTGCACCTTTGCATCCAGGCTCACAGTTCAACCCTCTCCCTGACCCCTTCAAAAAGAAGAGTAAAACACTCAGACCTTCGTTTATCAGCTGGGAGAAAAGTATTTGGATGTAAAATATAAAAACAATGCTTTTCCAAGAAGAAAAAGTAGATATGAGCTGGGAGAGGGTCTCCCTTCCATTGCCCATCTTGTGACACTGACCTACCACCATAAAACCCCCCAGGCTGCCATTACCAGAAAGCTCCTATTCTATTTTTCATGCTTAACTGTGTCTCCGCTCTATATTTCAGACCATTTCTTAAGCCATTCAAGCTGGTCAGAATTTTTCCCTGAAAGAAACCAGGCCTGCTTTGCCCTGGTACACCCTGGGGAGCAGGAGGAAGACCCAGTGACCCCACACAGGTGCTCACACACCCTCCCAGCACTGCCAGCACGGGGATAACGTGGTGTCACAGGGAGCTGGCTGAACAGGCACACCCACCTGTGCAGACACGTGTGTGCAAACACCAGAGGCTGGGATGCTCCAACACGCGCAGCCACGTCCCAGCACGTGCAATTGCTGCCCAGCAGTGCTGCCCAGCCCCTGCCTTTTGCTCTCCCAGGACTTTGTTGGAAAGCAGGCAAGGCAGCTCCAGCCCTCCTGTTGGTACACGTGCCGGAGGGCACCTCTCCCCCTTGGGGTCACACTAATAAGCAGGCACTATCCCCAGCATGCAATGGAAGATATAATAAATGTGCTAAAAAAACCCCCAGTGCAGTGGAAAACCAGGCCCAGGGGTTTTCCTGGGACACCAGCTTACCTAAAGTGTTCAGTGGGGCTTGGCCACCACACAGTCGCCTGTATCTTCAACTCCCTGCAGCAATTAGCTGGCTCTGGTCAGCAGCTGCCCCCTGCCCCGGGAGCGGGGAGGCACGGGGGCCCCACTGCTGTGTTTCCTGGGAACCTGAGCTAGCAGAAAGTCAGCTATTTTCATGGGAGGTTACATTATTAAAAACCCCCTAGTTTCAGTACAACAGCGGCCTCTCATCTGCTCGTGGGCTGGGGAGATGTTGGTGGCGATGAAGCTGGACAGGTTGAGGTCCTCGCTGCAGATGATGCTAGCTCTTCTGCAGAGGATACAAACCTGGGGCCCAAAACCCAAAAATTGCCGTTTTTTTTCACCTCACCTCCAGTCTGCTGTGTGGGGCTGCACTTCCTCACCCTCAAGGAGCCAGTGAGCTTCACCTCCCATCCCTCCCGTCTCAGGGGAGGGGAGCAATGGGGGATGAGAAGGAAAAGGCAAACAAGGCTTGTTTTGAACAAAAGGATAAAGAGGCCAAACCACAGATGAAACATTACCACTTCAAAGGGGTAAAAAATAGATAACAACATTAGTCATCACCAGTTAACGACCTACAGCCTCCCCAGCCTGCAGGGGGGCTATGAGGAGCCTTCCATCCTTCCATCCTCCTCATCCTCCTCCTCCTCCTCCTCCTTCCCAAGCTCCTGCCCCCACTCCTGCCTGTTTATGATATGGTTTATGACAAAACAACTTATTAACGGAATTACACAACTGAGATCTTAACCCTTTCCACGCTGGATTTTTCCAAAGCCTTACGCTTCTCAGGTAATTGTGCTGGAGACACCAGCTACCTGTCACAAGCCTTGTTGTGTGGTTGTTTTTTTTAATGAGGCCTCAGCTCCTTAACTGCTTGCCTGCTTTGTTGGGAAAGCTTAGTCACATGAGTGCAAAGGTGATCCAGGAAAAGTACTATCAGTGCGCCCAGTTACGGGGGCTGGCACTGCCTTTGGTGTTGGACTCTGCCCACAGCCTTGGGACCAGCATCCCAGGAGGTCACCTGCTGAAAGGGCATCTCTACACCTCGCAGCACAGACTGGTGTTGGCTCTCCAGCCCGTGGCCCCCATGTCCCCTAGGAAACTTGTCTCATAACAGGGCCCATGTGCTTGCTGCACTGGGATTACCCAGGAAGCCCACGTGACGGCCAAGGAGGAACACGTGAGCCTGTGCACAGGTTCCTTCTGCCTTCTGAGATGCCTTTGGGTGCCTGAGGCTCCTACCCAGGGCTGGCAGATTTGGTCCAGGACCTACCAGAGCATCCTCTTGCAGAGGTGGACATACCTCTAGCCTTGCTCCACCCAGATGCAGCAGGACACCAGACAGACCTCCCCAGAGCCACCGCCCCTCACCAAGGGTTCACCACCAGCACGGACCAGCCATGCCCTGAGCTGTGCAATCATCTCAATTCAGACTGTGAAGTTTGGACCAGCAGTTGGTTTCCATGTGCTGCTTAAGCTGCCAGCAAGGGGCTGGCACACACTCAGAGAGCAAACCTGTGATCTGTGTTAGAGTAACTCCCAAGAGACCGAGCACTGTGTCAGGTTTCGAGCCAGTCGCTGTGCAGACGCGGGGTGAAAGGCACATTGCATGTGAGTGTGTGCTTGCATGAAGCCAGCAAGAAAATCTCACATTTGCAGGAAAATCGTTACTACTATTTCAGTTTGCTAGCTTCAGACTTTGCTCCAAATTTGTGTAAAACAAATAAAATCACCTACAAAAAAATCCTCTTCTAACTGCAGCCCACTGGGTCATCTCACCCAGCCTCAAATCTTCTGGTAAACAACTGCATAATGACAGACAGCAGGCTGCTCCAAGCATCTGCACACATTTGTAATGTGTAACACAGAGTATGAAAACTATATCTCTGTATAATTAGGAGTGCTCAGAGCGGTGACTCAGACATTCCAGTGCACTTTCTTCTTGTCGTTACTGTGTGAAATCTAACTTTACTCATTTTTTCCAACGACTTTGGACTTTAAAAACAGTAATGAGCAAAGTCAACTTGTTATCAGCTCCTGTCGGTTACTCGTCCTCCTGCCAGTCCTCCACTGTGTTTTGGTCACAGGCAAAGCATTGGCAGTCATTTCCCAAGACTTGCTTTAGTCCAGGGGACCAAGACAGTCAAGTGAGGAAAACAGGTCCTAAACCTGCAGCCCGTCCACATATCTTTGTGTTAAGCATTTGATCATTGAAGTAGCTCTAGACTGGGCCTTTATGTAACACGGTAAATAGCAGATAAGACATGAAATAAAACTTTAGAGGCATCATTTTCTCACTTCTCCTTCTAGTTACTGCTAGGCAGGCACCGACAGATGGGAAGTGAAAATAGTGTCCTCTCATCGTGGTACTTCTACCAGATTTTTATGGTGACTTTCATCCGTGCTGCTCACTGAGGGTTTTACTGCCCATACGTTGTCACATACCACTGCATCTGAGCGAATGGCAGGCTGCTGCTTTCCCCTGCTGATGGGTGTTCAGCCTTTCTGTGAAACGTTCCAGAGGGCACTGCGGAGCCTGTGCTTTGTGAGGGGCAGGGGAAGCTGCTGCTCCCTCTGGCTCCCTACCTAATGCTGCTGGTGCCCGCATTTTCTTCCCTGGTGGGACACACTGGTTTTGAGACCCCAGCAGAGGAGGTTGAAAGACCAGCACCCCCTGAAATCTGTGGGGAGACTCTAGTCCAGCCAACCTGCACGGGTGAGCCCCCACTGATAGTACTCGGCTGGACGTGTGGGAACAGAAAAGTGCTCAAGAGAAATACTTAAGTCCACAACATTTTAATATGAAAAATTAGAGTGGAAATAGCAACTTTTCCTGGATAACTCAGGTGATCCCTGGTGAGGATTGTGCTTGTCTGCCATTTGTTATGGTGAATCTCCGAAGCACACAGAAAGACGGGGCATTGTGCAAGACCCACCTATTGCCAGATATTGTTGCTGTGGGAGCAAGGGAGCAAACAGGATCTGGCCCTATAGCTGGGCTGGAGACAAAAGACAGGGTGGCCATTTAACCTCCTTGGTCTAATTGTTTTCCTCAGCTCAGGTGGAAAGTTTGTGAACGAGCTGCATGTGCTTTGTCCCTGCCACCTCTTCTTCCACCTCCACTCCATGGTCTTCATTGCAGTCTTTCTGTGTTTTCCTCATTCTTCACATTCCCCACTGGATTTTTTTCACCCTGTTGTGTCACTTCATGTGATTGATGTCCTGCTGGTTTGGGGTTATTTATTAGAAATGTGAATTTTCCAGTGAATTCAGTCCACTGGGTGCACACAGAATGGCTGCCCATGGACGCATAGATCTTTTTACACTATGGAAATGGGGGCATTGACATGTGAAGGGGCAAACCCAAAAAGGTGAAAACATAAGAGAAGCTAGAGGTGAGGTTCAGCTCATCTGGATTCAGCTGCTTGAAAGTTGGGCATGCAAACTCATACAAACACAGAATGGTTTGGGTTGGAGGGGATCTAAAGAGCATCTGGTTCCAACACCCCTGGAATGGGCAAGAACACCTTCCACTAGACCAGGCTCAGAACTCCATCCAACCTGGCCTTGAACACTCCCAGGGATGAGGCGTTCGCAGCCTCTCTGGGCAACCTGTGCCAGTGCCTCACCACTCTCACAGTAAAGAAATTCTCCTAATATCTAATCTAAACCTCCTCTCTTTCAGTTTGAAGCCATGCCCCCTTGTCCTGTCACCATAGGCCCTTGTAAATTGTTCTTCCCTATGTTTCTTGTAGGCTCCAGTCAGGTACTGGAAGGCCGTGATTAAGTCTCCCCAAAGCCATCTCTCTTCCAGGCTGAACAATCCAAATCCTCTCAGACTTTCTTTGCAGGAGAGGTGCTCCACCCCTCTAATCAACTGCATGGTTATCTCTATCCTCTTGCTGGCCTGAGGACCTCCAGGAAGACATTCCTTCCAGATAGGCTGTTAAAATGATTCACCTTCTGGAGGTGTTCACTTCCTTCCCTGGAGTACAGGAGGAGACCTAACAACTATTACAGACTAAACACCCAAGGTTTAATTACAGTGGAGGCAGCTTAGCGTGACTAGCCCAGTGCCAGGGTGGGAGGTGGCATCACAGGGTCTGCAGCTGGGAGGTTTTGCTGGCTCTCTGGGTAAAACTCAGCCAAATAAACCATCTCTTCTGACCGCAGTGACTCTCGGGATTTCTTCTGATCAGGTCTCTTCAAAAGTGACTGCTGTTGCATAAGACCAGGAACCTTCCCTCTGTGGAAAAGGAGCGCAAGGACAGGATGCAGTCGGTGAAAAACATGCTGCAGCAAACACCTTCAGACAACTGAGAAAGGCCCTGGAATGAGCCAGGACAGCTCGGGTGTCCATCTGGGAGCACCAATGGATGCACAGTAGCATGCAGCACAGCTCTCACCTGCCCCATAGGAATGCCCCCAGGCTCTTCCCTTTTCCACACACAGAAAACCCCAGCAGACCCAGCCAGGAATCCACATCCGAGTGCTGCAGATTTGGGCAAATCCCATTTCGGCTCAGCTGAGAGTCCCACGGATAGAGACAGGTCATGAGACTGCACACTACAAAGTCCCTTTGTCCTTGGGTGCAGGGGATAAAACCCCCAGCACGATCAGCTGAGCCTGGCAGGGACTGAAGAGCCCCTTCAAAGCCTCCCCCTGGTCCCATTGTCAGGGCAAGTTTATGCACGAGACCCTGTTCTAAAGCTGCCTCTGCCTTCCCCTCTTGTGAAGGTATCCCAAATCCCATCAGCTGGAGCATTACTCGATTAAAGCCACCACATCAATGTCAGAATGTGCCAATTACTCATCAGGCTGTGCAGAGGGCAAAGCAAGCTGTGGGCACCGGAGCGAGGGAGGGTAGGGGACTGAGAGGCAAACCCCACACGCGCTCACACCCACAGAGCCCTCTCGGCACGCCGGACAGAGAGCAGGGCAAGCAGCTCCACCTCTGCCGCTTGCCCGACCAGCCGCCTTCAGCCCGCTCACCTCCACCCGGTGGGACGCGGGGCTGCTGTCACCCGGCCGCCCAACAGGCGCTGCTTTCAGCAGGGGCGGTGTGGCCGCAGCTCTCCTGGCAGCAGGGGTCAGTCCTCAGCCTGCAGGCAGCACCCACGGCAGGCTTGACAGCCGCAGTGCTGGCAACAGCCGCAGTGGAAAAGAGTTGTCAAGCGCCACTCAGGAAGGCTCGTGCTTGACAAATATTTGTTGAGCTGATTGCAACCTGCCCGGCTCGTACTTCTGAATGCGGGGAACCTGTGGGGAAGAGCCCAAACCCTCTGTAATACAGCCACCCTTCTTCCCTGCCCCGGCGCAGCTGGAGAAAGCTGCAAACCTGAGCCCTCTCCTCACCCCAGCTGCGCTGCTCCCAGCATGGAGAACAGCAGGAGCAGGCTGTTACGTGGCAATAATCACTCTGGGGTATTATTCCTGCGTTTCTCCTTGTGTTGATCCCCCCTCTGCAGCCCAGAGCCGAGGGCACCGGCTGATGCGACCCTGGAGGAGCTGCCCGGCAGCAGCTGAATGAGGCACTGGCTGCTGCTCCATCCCTGCAGGTTGCAGCAGAGCTGCAGGCTGCGTGCATGAGGCTTCCAGCACGTATGGCAGGGCACTGTGCACACAGCATGCAGCCATGAGCACACCTGGGCCGGGGGATGTTTGGGAGAGAGGCAGGACGCACTCTGGGACAGGTGGGGCAGGAAATACCTGGGCTCTTGAACCAGGCTGAGAGCAGGATAAAGAAGGAAGCACTGAAAATGAAAGTAAAGCTGCTGTGACATTTTCATGCTTGGCTTCTGACATCCTCTCCCTTTCATACACTTGACTTCCTTGCTTATTTTTATCAGATGAAGCTGATGGTCGCTGCCACGGTAACCCTGTGTGGTTACAGCTCTGGCAGGGAACAAGTGCTCAGTGCATGCTTCCTTTGCGGCTTCTCTCCTCGCTCAGCCTTCCCACCCCTCAGGGCTCTCAAAATAGTGTGTTTGACTTTGTTATGCCCCAGCTGCCTGTTGTGATGGGTGGAGGTTCACCCCTCCAGGCTCTGTTCCCTTGGCCCACCAGCCTCTGCTATCTTCCATCTCTTCTTGTCCTATCTTTGCTGTCTTTGATGGGCAGTGTACAGGTCTCTGACTCAAGCACAGGGCTGGGGTTTTTTGTTTTAAGGTGGAAAAAGCACAAGTTGGAGTTGATAACATGGTTTGGGAGAAAAAGCTCTTCACTGACGGGAAGAAGTATGATTTGAAACAACAACAGAAATTACTTCTCTTGCCTTGAGTCCAATCCTTCCCCTTATAGTCATTAGAGGGAAGGTGGGACCAGAGAATAAAGGAATACCTTCTCCAGCTGTGTGTCTCCAGTCCTGACACCCAAACTGCACCAGCCTGCTATCCCAGGCTTTCAGCTTGTGCTGTGGCCATCAGCACAGCATGACAAAGTCGAGCCCCACTTGTCTTTTCCTCCAGGTGAGCTTCCACTGAGCAAATGCTGGGAGCTGCAGAGGTCAGTGGGTGCCTCAGGGTATGTCCTGGCAGCATGTCCAGCCCTTCAGGCATGAAATCACAGAGCTACAAAGGACCTTTGGCAGCACAGTTCCCCACTGTCACACCTTAGAACCCATCCCATCCTCCTCCTGTTCCTGCCCCTAGCCAGCAGCCACCCACAGTGCCCTCCCTCACTTTGCAGCAAGCTCCTGTTCTCTCCATCCCTGCTCATCATCACTTCCACATGCACAATGCTACTACCAGTCCCAGGCATTTCCTGGGTAAACAGGTTTCTCTGCACTCAGTTCCTCCCTAGGTGATGAGCACGAAGCCTCTCCCCTCCTCTTCCTAAAAGCAACACTCATAAGCTTTCATTCGTGTGAGGATGGGTTTGAGCTTAGTTCAGCAGAGCTGCTCTCCAGCCCGGCTTGTGCTGCCCTTTCTGCAGGTGGAGGATCACTGTAGCTGTAGAAAGTGACACATTTTTAAGCCAAGTGGCTAAAAGCCAATGTCACTGTGCTATTGACGCTGCCAGCCTCCGGGAAAGCCCGGGAGGGGCCATGGCTCTGGGGATGCCCCACACCTTCACACTGTGCCCTTCTGCTCCAAACATCGACACACAGGCTGCTGACCACGGGGGCAACAGGCGGGCGCGTAACTAAACTCTGCTCTGCTCCTCTCAGGTCCAGACAGATCTTTGCTTTCCTGTCCAAACATAAGCAGAAAGGCATCACTTGAACCATGGAACGCTCTGAGCTTTTCTCCTCAAGCAAGGATTTAAGGATAGTAATTCCTCTTCTTTAGAGATGCTTGGTGCTCAGGATTGCTTTCTGAGAGCTCAGAGCATGTGCATTACAGGCTGTTGCTCCTCGCATCCCTTGGTTTGTTCCAGGTGACTAGATTTGGAGGATTTTGTTTTAGTTTTGATTGTGCTTCAAGGCATCTCAAAGCAGATCAGCATCACAGGGATGAAAACTCCACATCCTCAGCTGCTGGGAACTTCCTACCAGGACTAAAATTGGAAGGAGACAGCTCACCTGAAAGAAAATTCAGCTTCTCCTGTTGCCTGCAATGATAAGGAATGTGGTTATGCCAGAGCAAGACTGGGACCTGCACCAAGGGTACCTGTATCTTAGGGGTGGCTGCTCCCCACATGCAGAGCTGATGGTGAATTATCTTTGCACTTCTACAGAGCAACAATTTTTCCTGTCTGCACCCAAATGTAGTCAAAGTCAGATGGCAGCAGTTAACGTGCAGAGGTTCAAGCGACTGTGTGGTTTGATGAAGCCAAAGAGAAGTGCATGCACATTGAACTCTACAAATGAAGTATTTGGGAGAGTGAACACAGGCTGAACTAAGCAGAACAGTAATGCACAGCTTGCTGTGCCATCAGTTTCAACTACAGAGCAAAGCTTTGAGGACAAATGCCTCAAGTTTAAATGAGAGCCAAACAAAACAGTGCTCTGTGTGCAAAGAAAGGTCCTTGTGCCACCCATGAATTTTTTGGGATGACTTAGGGTCGCCCATTCCGCAGCAAATGCATTTTCGTGTGATGATCCACGTTCCAGTTTGGCCATAATAGCTGGAGCCAAGGAGCAGGTTAAAGAGCCCCCTTCCCACCAGCACTGCTCCAGGCTGATCACAGGCAGACCCCCTGGCAGAGCAAGCCCTGCTCAGAGCCAGCCCTTCTGGTCTGGCCCCAAAACAGGATGATGCATCAGGATCATTCTTCAGTCTGATGTGAGCTTGAAAAACCTGTCAGTGTGAAGCACATGGAAGTAGCAGACAAGTTCAATACATTTGCAGCTTCCCTAACCCATGCTGTATGTTAAACAAAAATGTTCTGGGTCAAGAGTAAAGATCTTCACTGATTTCAGGCCAGCACTGCATCTTGGAAATGCTGCAGCAGCTTCTATGAAGCAAGCAACTCCATGCCAAAGGAGAGGAAGAAATCAAAGCACCTTTGCTAGAGGCTGACTAAAGAAAAAGAGAAGCAAGCTTTAATATTGCATTTCTTTCCATGGCATAAAACATCCATGAAGGTTAAGCATGATAAAATTCATCTTTGAACTGTGGGGCTCACATTGAGCATGCCCTCAGTTCAAGCATTAAATCTAAGGGCCATTAGTTAGTGTATTTAAACTAGTCTCGTATAAACATAACACTCCAGCCACAGCTGAGCTTGTTTGCATAGGTAAGATTAGAGTGTTAGCTGCCAAATCATAGGAACTTCTATCCATGTACCTTAAAGATAGGGCTGTCCCAGGGTATCTGCCTCTTATCACCTGGTTTTAGTGGAAAATTTAATCCCATTAAGTACACAATTTGAATTACTGAATCCTGGCGTGGTGAGATTTCTCCACCCAGCACAGTGCCTTGGTACCAAACAAGCTCAGAATGGCACTCAGAAATGCCATTTCCTCCAGCAGCACCACGCACTGCAGCAGAGCCATGGGTGTGTGACAAGGGACAGACACCTACTGAGGAAGAACTGACCTCTAGACCCAGAAGGGCCAACACAGACAACCCTGGGTAGCTCAGCTGAGACCCTAAGAGCTCACAGCAAGGCAAGACTTGTCTTCGTGCTTGCTGCTCAGGGCAGGGTAAGAGCATGCACAGGGAACATGACTAACAGCAGCTATGAATAGTTTCCACTCTCCATTACTTCATGTTCTGTGAGGTTAGGTAAGGGGGTAGATGTAGATTACAGATATAAACACCGATTTTTTTTTTCAGGACCAAATAAGCTGGAGCAGCAGTTTGCTGCAGCCTTTCACACAGCAATGAGCAACCATAGGAAGATGGAAGGCAGAGGTGCTGCCCCTCAGTAAGTTGATTTAGGTTCCCAATGCCACAGGGGCATGACCTGAGGCCAGCCAGAAGCATGAAACCAGCAACTCCAGACTCAACTGAGTCTCTTCAGGTTTGTGCATTAGCCTTGCAAGTCAGCACACCTAAGTCCTGAAACACCAAGACTGGCCATGATCTGGACGGCTGACCATCCAAACCCACTTGTGCAGTAAAAACAAAGCCAATATGTTTGGAAAGCATTTTCAAACTTTATTTACAACTGTCACAGTGACAAAAATGTAGTTTGAAAAAAATGCTAGCTTCTCCCTGAGGCTCAAAAAAGAATTACAGAAATATAGAATGTATATCATACAACAGGAGGAGTTTTACTGGAGTGCTTTGTTCTTTAGATACGTTCAACAACAAATAGAAATATACACAATACTTCCAAAAAAAGGATGCAGACAGAAATATGCAAGTCTTTAGGGCAGGCAGCAGGTCTGAAGTCCAAGGATTGCCATCTCACTGCTGCCCACGTGGTAATATCTTTGATACACAGCTTTGACTTGGTGGTACAGATGGTAGAGACCAATAGAGAGTAACACTTAGAAATAAGACGACTGGCTGGTATGCAGGTGTACAAGCTCATTCCAGTAAGACAGCAAGACTAGAACAAGTGTTACAGATACAACAGCTGAATCCATTGCTAGAGAAAATGGTATCACCACATCATGACCATTCGGTGATCAACCATCCACCAAGGTGGGCAGGGAGTGTCTAACTGGGTCTGCGTGGCTGGACCAAAGGCCAGCTGCAGTGTAGGAACACCGAATTTCTCCTGCTTTGTGCTAACTCATCTCCAAACTCCCATCTGTCCAGAAGAGTTACACAGAGCTGATAAATTATTGCCATTATGTTTAAACACAAGCAAGACAAGACTAAAACAATCCTGCCAATATGTTAAAAGCAGTTCCCAAACCCCACCAGCGTTTAACTACTTATGAGGTATTAAAAATACAAATACACACGTCCAAATAGATTTTAAAAATGGAACCAGTTATAAGCAAAGGGGGGTGGCATTGGGATTATTATAGAAGTTTGGTTAAGGCCTTGACATTTCTTTTTCTCTTCCATGACCCCAGATTTGGTTTAGGTGGTAACTGCTCTCATCCTATCCCAAGACTGACTGGCTCCCAAGCTGGTCCCCAAAGCTGCAAGATCATCCCTTTCCAGGAAAGCAGCAGGTTACCTTGTCTGGCAGCAGACTGGCCTTCTCCTTGAGGCAGGATATGGTGAAGTGGGGACAACCTCAGACTTCACAAGCCAGTTTGCACTTCATTAGACAACCATGAATGTTTCACACTTGCTAATAAGCAGAAATGCATCGTGTCTCAGGACACCCAGACTAATCCTCTCCCAATAGACCCTGTCCTGCAAATCCCACTGGCAATCCACACTAGATCTGGTGTTTCGTCTCTGGATGACCCCCAGGTCTGGCAGCCCTCCCCACAACACTCCCCACCAGCCTGTCATGCTGGAGGAGGCCCTGCAGTGCCAAGCTCGAGGAGATCTCTCCACCCCAGCCCTCTCAACCCATTTACCAGCAAGTTACGAGACATGAAACCCTACAACCTCAAGAACACAAAAGTAAGGAGGCATAAATCTCCACCCTTGGGCTTTGGGCACCGTATCAAGACCACCCACAGCAGCCTCAGCAAATAGGAGAGAAAAATCTGAGGTGTTCAAACCTACATGAGCTCTTGCTGCAGACAGAAGCACCTTTACATCCAACGCACATCACCTCACGCTCACCACCTGCAAGATAAACTAGGGCGTCGCAGGAGAGATGACAAGCAGCAGCCTAACCTTATCCTGCAAATACAGCGTTCAGCATCGAAGAGTCTAAAGGCAAACAAAGGGGGAGAAAGTAACTTTGGGAAAAGTGGCTGGAAAACAGGCTCAACAGCGAGAGCAAGAAACCAAACTACTCCTATGGACACTCACCTTACCCTAGGAGGTGCCGAACCAGGGAGAGCTACGGGCCCCTTGTCACTAGAGCATTTAGCCATGCTTCGCTATGGACACCCTTCCACCCCCAACACACAAAATGGAAGCTGTAAGAAAGGCAAATCTGAGATATTACGGCTCTGTTCTCATGCTTTCAGCCAGAGGCAGCTCCCAGCCGAAACGCTGCCACCTCCAACTTTCCTCCCCCTCCCCGAGCTCCCCCTCCAGCAGTCCTCGTGTGGTCACCCTCTGCCATGTGCTTGGAATTTCACTGCTGCCTCCGCCTCGGAAAAATACAGATAATGATCTCGAGAACAGCAAACATTTCTCTGCGTTACTTCCTTCCTTCCTCAGGAGGTCTGGTGACACCGAGGGCTTCAGTTCTCGATACAGAGAATACAAAAAAACTAAGATCTCGCAGGTGCAAAATTGAACTTGTCTTTTTAAAAAGACTTTCAAAAAAAGTGTGGCTCTTCCTTCAGAAGGGTACAGTCCCTTGCCTTTCCTCAGATCCCATTTATTGCTCCTTGTTGTCCTTCTTTGCGTCTTCACAGTTTTCCTCCTCCTCTTCCTCGTCCTCCTCCTGCACGAGGAACTCTTCAGGAGGCCATCTCAGCTCCCCGCTCTCCACGTCACCCTCCGTGGGCTCCACCACGATGGAGGGCAGGCGGTCCTTCAGCTTACAGTAACGATCAAAGTCTGAGGGGTCGGGGAAGATCTGAAAGAGCCAAGGAACAGGCTGTGAGAGGGGCTGTATTCACACATTCTTAGCCAGAACCCAGCTCGAGACACTTAGGTCCCCAGGGCAGACTAGTCTGGACACAGAGTCAACCACTGAGTGATGGGAATACTCTTGAACTTGTAAATAACCTTTTCAAGTCTCCAAGTAATGGAAATGAGCACTGCCCAAGAGGCTTCCAAAGCACGCGCTTGCTTGGATAGTGCTCAGCAAATAGGTAGCTGCCCTTTTGGATATTTATCCAAATGCCTTGCCCACCCACCCCTGCTTTTGCATTAATGCTCTTGAGTTTGCACACTGAGCTATCACGATCAGAGAATCTGAGATCTCATTTCCGGCTGCTGGTCAAGCTGCACATGAGAACAGGCTTGTTCTCCAGGCTCTGCTACTGGAAGGCAGGAGGCTCATGGCACCCAGACCCTTGCAGCAAGGGCCTGCATCTGGTATCACTCCAGGGCCACAGTGCCAGCCTGAAATAAAAGCTCAGCTGCATTTTAGAGATAACTTCAGCAGTATTCTGCACATTACAGCTACCATACATCAGCAGTGAAACTCAGCAGGACACCCTTTTCATGAAAGGGCTGGAGACTGGACCATATATTTTAGGAAAGAGGTACCTGTGGCACAGCCAGCAGTTATGCACCATATTTCTCATGCAAGGAATATGGGGACTCCTCTATCTCCAGCCCTTCAAGGTGCACACACCATTACCTTACCCATTCCCTCCCATCCATTGCTTGCCACATGGATGCACAAGCTCGTGCACTGCAGCAGAACCAGGGCCCACACTTGCTGATAGTACCACTGGGATGCACACTTTGATCCTACTAGGAACTGAGGCAAGGCATGGGTGCAGGAAAAACTGCTGGTGCAGTGCTAGCAGAAGCTCTGCATGACTAAATTGCGATGGGAACAGAAAAGGTGGTGTTACTTATGGGTCCATAACTTTCTAGGGGAACAGCTTCAAACCCCAGCTCATCCAGAAGGGAACTGCTGGGTGACAAAACCCATTTGCTGTATCAGATCTCCTGGTCAGTAACCAGAAGATTAAACAATTACCACCTGCTATTTCAAACAATTTTATTGGAGTGCCCATTCACATTACAGTTGCACTTAAACACCCCAAAGAAGAAAATGACAAAATGCATTTTCCCCTTGAGGCTGTAAGGCCGGGTGAGAAGTCAGGTGGCTGTACTTCTCTTTGAACACTGTCTGCATTCAAGTGAGTCGCAAGAGCATCCTTGCAGGGAGCAGCACTGCCAGCCTCAGCCTCAGTTTGAGAGCGAGATCTGATCTGTTTTGATCTTTGTGGTTCCAGTTACAAAAGCAGGCTCCCTGTCCAGGAGCCCTGAGCATTAACCGTGAAGCCTCATTCTCCTTGTGCCAATCATGTGGGTACCCACCACCTTGGGAAGCCCTGGCCACAAAAAGTGAAATAACACCCTATCAACTCATTCTTCAGCCTAGCAACTGTTAACTACACCATCACCTCCTTGACAATATTCAGTCTTCTACTGTTCAGCCTCATTTCTCCCTCATATCCAAAGCTTTGTGGAAACCAGACTGATAACCTGAGAAAGCCACTGGGCTGCTACTGAAGGCAAAGTCAGGCAAAGTAACAGAAGGTAATGCACAAATCAGGGACTGTTTTCACCTGAGTCCTGCTCCCACCATCCACATGTTTTTTTCAGGTGCACAAGAGCAGGTGAGGCCTCTGAGAGCAGCCACATCAACCTGGGCATTGTGGCATGAGATACTTGCTATTAGTCACTCCCGGCACAAGTGAGACAGCAACTGTTTCTTGGAGCTTTGTGGCTTCTGCTTGGCCAAACAAAGGCAGTTTCAGGCACATGGTGCATTACTGAAAGTACAGTCAGTGGCTCTTAAGCATCAAGTTATCTAAACCCAGGATAGGAAAAAAATACCCTTGACATTACATGGTTTAGAAGGTTGCAATGGAAAAAAATCTGTGGTTCAAGAGGTTACATAAGCTGATAATGTCATGAAAATAGCCTCCTATGCAAGAAAAATAGCAGTATAATAATTAAACTAACCTTTGGCTGCTATTATTTTAAGCATATTAGGTCAAATTGGAGCAATTTCTTTGAAAATAGCCTGCCAGAATTTTTTTCTAGAAACTAAGCAGTAGTCATTTCCTTACAAACAAATATCCGCAAAATGTGGTGTGCAGCTTTTTTAATTAAAAAAAAAAAAAAAAAAACCTAGCACAATCTTATCTCTAACAGCTGCAGGACAGGCCAAACCCAAGAAGGTCAGGATTTTTTCCACTAAGTCATGCTTTTTAATCGTTGAGGCAGCATGAAGGGAGATGTTGCAACTGCACTTTGAAGGGGCGTGGACAGTCAATGGAAAAAATACAGAAAGGCAGATTTCCTCCAATGCGACAGGCAGGGCAACAGCAGGCCAAGCACAGGGACCCAAGGTGAAGAGGGCTGCAGATTAAGACTCACTGTACATCTGAGGAAGCCCAATGAAGTTACCCCAACCAGCCTCCCCACTCTTCTTTATAGTGGAAGACGAGCAAGCACCAGCTCTCTCTGTCCTGCTCCAGTAGTGCCATGACACATCTGTTTGTTCTGTATGCCTAATCTGGTCCCACTCCAGATTTAGACAATGGGAAGAAAAGAACCCTCCCTAACTTGCAGCAAGGTCTGCGTTGGGAATGCAGCGGCTCGGCTCTGACCTGGGAGCTCTGCACCCTCTGGCACAGCGGCCAGGACAGCAAAACCTGCCTCCAAGCCTTTCTGCTCACGTTTCCCGGCTCAGGGGTGTAGGAGGAAGACCCTGCACCTCCCCACCCCACAGAGAGCACAACAGACATGGGTTAGGCTTCTCCCTCTCACTCATGACAGGGAACCACCCTGCAGACAGCTGAGGCAGATGCCTTCCCCTAGCTGACCTGGTCACTTGATGGGGGCCCAGTGGCAACCAACTGCTTGTGATGGCTGCCTAAAAGCAAATTTAGCAGCAATTCAACGGTATCTTCCATCCCTTTGTTTGCATGATAAAGCACGAGGGGCTGCAACTGCTTCTGCAGAGCCCCCCCCCACAGCTGAGCCCCTGGCTCGTGGAGAGACATCCAGCACCTCTAGACCCCACAGAGGACACCTATGTTGCTTCTTACACTACACAACACAGCTTCTTGCTAACAGCAAGACTGGTTTTCACAGATCCCTCTGGATTGTGTTAGGGGAACTCCTCGCCTCATGAACTTATCCAGATCACATACAAATTGACCAAACTCTTGCCTTGCAGCTGGAAAGCACAGGGAAAAGCAGAACTTGAAACAAAAGCTTGAAATGATTTTAGGAAGATCATGTTTGCCTCTATTTCAGATGATCTAGTTCCACTATCCTTGGATGAAGCTTTGGCAACAAGAACGGAAAGTTTTCATTGCCCTGGGGAGGCTCATACCCTCTCTCAGCATTCACAGGAATGGAGAAACACCAAAAGCAGGAGAGATGTCAGACAATTAAGAGGATTAGCTCAGCACTGCCATAATCCAAGTGACACTTGTAAATTCAAAACAACTTCCACATGTGTACTCCATACCAACACCCATAGTTAAAATGCTTGTCTCCCCTCCCATGGGGCTGAAAACTATTTAAATTGTATTACAGGGAAACTAAAGCAATGAGATCTTTCCAAATTAAGTTACTGGTTTGGGGGAAAGCTTTGCTTCGTTGTGGTAGCTCTATACAAGACTGCAAAGTCCATACTGGGAGATATCCCACTTCAGGTACAGGATACCCCCCTGATGTACATGTCACTCATCCTTCCTGGACTAAAAAGCTCCATTTTGTGCCTCTTCAGCAGTATCGAGCCAATATATTCCAAATCCCAAATCAGCATTTTAGTTCTTAAAAATAAAACTTTACTGCCATTGAGAAGCATGGTAAGCTCACTTCAGGAAATATTTCAGTCATCTCTCAGCATCCTCTTTGGAGGACTTCTCCAGCTACAATACATACATTTACTCACACAGCAGTCATGACTCAAAACTGAGCTCCATCAAGTATGTACACAGCAGCTGTGACTCAGATTGATGAACCATGACAACTCCCCAGCCACTGAAATACTGCCCCATCCCAGGGCATGGTGTCAAGGAAACTTCCTACATCTAACCATTTTCCATCAGAGTAACAAGGCATCAAAGTAGAGCGGAAAAAATATGCACTGAGGTGCTTCTGTGAGCCGCTGTCTTCAGCTTGGATTTCAGTGGAACGCTTTTGTGCGCAGCATAGCTGCAAACATGATTAGTTTGGGATCTGTTTATCCCATATCCTGCTTCTGTCTTCATTCCAGGTCCCAGACCCTGGAATATGCATTGACCCAGCCTACCAATCTTGTCTAGCAACAATGCTTGCTACCACCACCTTCTTGCAGCCCAGTCTCAAGACCTTCCACAGCAGCAAGCACCAGCTCTGATGCAGGACTTGCCCTGCAGAAATCAAGGGTGCACAGACATGAAGCACCACAGATCCCTGGGGAAGCCAGTGCTTCCCCAGTGTTGCTGAAGGTGTTGCACTCACCAGAAATCACTTCCCCAACACCAAGCTCTTGCCACAGCCACTGGCTAGAGCCTTAAGCCTGTTTACCCAGATTCAGCCACTGTGACGTGATTCACAGCGAGCTGTGGCTGTGATTAACCTAGACAGATCCCAGCATGATGCGATCATGACTTAAAGAGCTCAAGTTCCCCATGACAACCAAACCTGAGCTGATGGCATGAGGCAAGCTCAGCCTCCGCAGGCCACCCTCCTACAAGGGGACCTAAAGGACCAGCGAGGCAGCCAGCCAGCCTGCAGCAAAGCAGCACACTCAACTCAGAGCACTGCATTCACTCAAAACACACACTTTGGGCATTAAAGCATTTTCAGTTGTGCTCAGACCCCGCTCCACTTCCAAGAAGCAAGGTAGGATTCTGGTCAAGGCACTGTTTTGACAACAGCTCCACAAAATGATTAATTCAGCCTCAGTTTCAGTGGCATTGTTCGTGCTGCTGTGAGACAGCAGCAGAGGACAAGCTGGCAGAGTGCTGATGAGGCTCTCCAAAGAACGGGTATTTCTAGGGGCTGGAAAATAGCAAACAGTACATTAGCTCTGGCTGGCAGCAAAAGAGGCCCAGCTCGCTGGAGATTGCCAGGCAGGACGGGCATGAAGCCCTCCATAGGCACATCTGTTTGTAGCAGGGGCAACTTGAGCCATCAGCTGCATTTCAATGAGTTTTTTGTTTAGTAAGTCCCATGGGAATTATGGGACATCTATTAAAGATCCAGAAATAGCTTCTCACTGCAGGCACAAGACCCAGCATGACATCATCTCTTCAGTCACATCTTCTGTTTTGTCTGTGCTGCCCTGTTCTGAGACTCATGCCCCAAATTCACCACTCACTTCTGCTCAAGCCCTTGAAATCTCTTGGCTGAACCATCTACAGCTTTCTGTCACAAACACAGTAATAAAAGCTGTCTTACACAGGAAGATTTTGAAATTAGCACACTAACTCACAAGCATTTTGGATATTAACTGGAAAAAAGGCATTCCTATGCTGAGAAAGCATGTTTTGCTTAAGCCTATGGAGGCAACTCAGTTAATACTGGTATTACTTCTGCAGTCTGAGTTTTCACACCATTGAGCAGCAATTACCAGCCCAGCAAAGGCCACAAAGCTTCACTGGGGAGGAGAGGGCAGACCTTCAGCTGATGTCTAAGACAGAGAGACACACCAGAGCATCAGCAGAGGTGTGGGGGTGGAAGATGCAGAAGGAAAAAGTTGACAACCCAAGTTCCCTTCATAACCACTGAGACAGAGGAGCCCTGAAGTTCAGTGAACTCCACAAGACAGAGGAATCAGATTGCCTAAGTTTATACTCAGGGTATGAGCTTGCTTCCTCAGCTTACTTCCAAACAAAGGCAAAAACACTTTGAAACAGTACTCTTGGTAGGACAAGTCTGTCTGCAGCAAGTACTGATGTGCTGTACAGTTCCAGCAATGCTGCTGTGCTGTACCACCTCCTCTGGTCCAGACAGTTCCATGCCTGCCTCTGGGGGCAGAAGCAGCCCCCAGACTCACAGGCAGCATCCTCAGACCAACTCCCAGGCAGGCCCTGCTCCACACAGCCTGAAGAAAGGCATTTTGAACCCTGGTTTGAGATCATCTCTGCAGTAAAATAAATTCAAGTTCTACTAAAGGAACTAGAGAAATTTTTGAAGCTAAAAGCTTGTCTCTCCCACTCTGGCTCCACTTTTTTTTTTGTCTCTCAAAGCCAGCCAAGGGCTGTTACACTGACACTGAGTGCCTGACTCTGCAGATGAGTGGAGGAAGATGTTGCAGCTTAGAACGACAAGCCTCAGTGTAGGAGCAGTCATGCTCCATTAGTCCTGTCTGGTCTTAAGTTATTGCACTACAGCTCTCAAACTAGCATACAATTTTCCATGTACCAAACTCTCTCCATCAGCAAGATGAGGCATAAAGTGCCAAAGTCTGAGGTAGAACAAAGGGTTCATGGTGCTATTTGCATCAGATTTGCCCTTGGCTGGTCTCAGTTGAGTTTTCAAACATTTAGGAAGCTTTCAACTTACCTTGACATACACTGTGACATTCTCAGCCTAGCAGCCAGAGAAGGCAGGCTGGATCCTCCTCCCCAATCCTCTTTACACTAACCTGATTTAGAGGCAGACCTCATACACAGCCCACACACTGCTAGGGCCGTAAGGGTCTTTCATTTCAACACCCCAATTCTTGCTGCCATCAGTTTGCTTCACATCAAGGTGAAGTCCCTTGCTCTTGCAGGCATTTGAAAAAAATCATCCATGACTAGACCACTAAAGAGAATAGATCTAGGATGCAAAAACCCTGCATAGGTATGAGTTGTCAGCATTTATGACTCACACATGTTTAGGTTCAGATGATCCTCTCAAAACCAAACAGGCCTGTTCCCCTGTTGGCCCAAGCAGATTTATCAAGGTCATTAGCACCTGGGGAAGAACCTTGCTGAAGTGATCATTAGAAGAAGCAGGGCACCTAGATTCTGCCTCTCACTGGGAATTTGGATAGGTAAATAGAGGCCTTTGACCTGACTGGGTTAAGCCTCCTCCTAAGGTGACCCATTAAGGCATCCCATGCAGGTTAGTTTGATTGCTTCAGCTTTAACCACCCTCATTCCCGTGCACTCCATCTGCAAGAGAGGAAAGAGAGGCCGTATACTCCCCACTAACTCAAGTACTGAAGCATAGCACAGCTATAAACCAAACAACTTGCATTATCCAGAGCCAGAATCCTGACTAAAAGAAGGAATGCAACCCCTTTTCCTCCACATAGCTTCGGATTCTGCTGGAGGCCTCAGCCGTGGCCCAAAGTTCAGTTGATTTCATGCTTCAGTGCACTGCTGCTGCCTTGTAGCTCACTTTTCAGACATAAATATGCAAACGTACAGCACCTCATCTGAATGCACACTTAGAGCAAGTGCCTCTGTGCAGGTTGTGTAACATCTGCAAAGGACAAACCCTGCATCTGGATCTGCCGGTAAGAGCCACCCAATGCACACATCAGATGCAAGTCACTTGCAAGCATTCAGCATCTGTGCTAGATCTCATCAACAAGTCTCCTGGAAGTACAGCAAACCATGGAAATAGGAGGCTAAGATGCCTAGCTTGTGCTTTGATTAACTATAGGGTAGGAAATGAAAGGGCTATTGAGACTAAATGATTGAGGGTCACAATAGTTGGAGACCACTTCTTCACCCCAGCCATTGATGTGGAGGTCAATAGCGAACTACATTGTTCAGAACTTTCAGAATGAATGCAACTCATGCCTTAAGGTGCTGGTATCTCCAGTGACATTTCAAGGCTCATTTAGGCTGTCTCTGGCCTCACTGTATCTTACAAAAGACTGTTAACCCTCTCAAATGGGCACGTCAGTCAGGAAAACTAAGAACTAGATCAAAGAGATGCAGATGCCATATAAACAGCATCCTCCTGCTCTGAGCAGATCAGCTGTATGCTGTGTTACAAAGATCTCACTCAAGAGTTCTCTCAGCCCAGTGAGTGGCATGAATCCTTCTTTAAAACAATCTCCCCATCTCCCACTGAGCCCCAGGAATGGTGAATGAGTGGGGACTCAATCACTTCAAAACAACCGAATCCTCTGCCAAGCCGCACTGATAGCGAGTGTTATTTTAGACAACCATCTCCTGCCAGGCAAACATTCCAGTCTGTTGACTAGCTCTCACTACTACAAGACCTGCTATTAGGTCAGGCTATGGAAAGGTGCATTAGACCAAGCTTACAGTCCAGCCCAGGCACTTCCACATGGGATTAAATGCCTCAATTGTCAGCAAAGCACTTACCTGATACGACAGCCCATCCTTGCGGGGGCTTAGTCCGATCTCATCCATAGCTGGGGTGTTCATCATCACTTCAGTCATTTCAGCGGTTCTCAGATAATCAGAGCTAGAGACAAAAGACAGCATTCCAGTGATCTGAGGGGCTCCGGGAGGACTGAGCACGATTCAAGTGGCGAAGCGAGCAGCAGAGGCTGTAGGCAGTCTATTTCTGGTCCCTTCCTTCCTGCCCCCCCTTGGAAGGCAGCGGAAAAAGCTCAGTACCTCGTAAGCCGGAGCTACATCCAATGCCCTGGGAGCACCTCCCTGACTCTCCCCGCAAGAGCCCAGCTCGAGCACACCCGGGGACGCTCCAGCAGCAGCGCTTCGCTTTTAACTCCGCTTCCTCCAGCTCTGCCCCGCGGGGGGACAGAGTAAAAAACTACAGTAAATAAAGTGCAAGAGCAGGGGTTTTGGGTTTTCTTTTATTTTATTTTTGAAGCCGGTGTGCTTTAGATCCCGCTGAGTTATTTTACAACCTCGGGGACTTCCACACCAGCGGAGCGCGCGGCGCCAATTCCAGCCCGGCTTTTAGGGCCTTAATGGCATTTGCTGCGCAAGAAAGTGAAGCGAACTCCGCCAGTTCGCAGTTCCTCTATTGCGGCTCATCCCGCTATCGCCCGGCTCTCACCGCGCGGCGTGTGAACCGCCGCCACCGGCCTCTTTCCCTCCGCTTTCCCTAAACCCCTCCCGGTGCCGCTCGCCGTCCCGCTGCATCGCCTCCTCCCGGGACACGCAGGGGCTCAGCTTCAAGCGCCCCCCGGCCACGGCAGCACCGCCATCCCCCCCGCCCGCCCCACGCGGGAAGCGCCCACTCACCAGGGCAGGGGACACAGCACAGACATGAAGTCCCTGCGGAGGCTGCCCCGGGCGGGGGGTGGCGGGAGGGGCACCCAGGCACGGCACGGGCGCTGCGGGACAGGGCGGGACGATGCGCGGCGCTGCCCGGGACCCAAGGCCCAACCTCCCTCACGACTCCGCCGCCGCCTCCCGTCTGAGCCTCGCGCCCGCCGCCGCGCCGCCTTAAATGGCCCTGGGGGCGTGGCCCGTCCCGAGCCCCGCCCACTCTCATGACGTCACGTTTTCATGAATGGCCTCGGCGCGCGCCGCCTGCGGGGGGAGGTGTGGGGGTGCGTGTCGTCCCCGGCCCCACGTCCCCCTGAGCGGGTGGCGGTGGCGACCCCGGCCCGGGCACTCCCGGTGCAGAGAGGATTCCCGCTGTGTCACCCCGGCCCGAGGCAGAGTGCGGTCCCCCAGCACCGCTGCTGGCCGCCGGCCGCCGGCCGCAAAGGATTTTACCCCGAGCATCACTGGGGGTGGGGCTGGGTCTCACGAAGAGGGTCTCAAACCCACCCCCTTCACGGTGGTGATGGCGGGGGGTGGCCGGGGACACAGCGGGAGAAGGCGCGTGCCGGGGAAGCGGCAGCGGCCGCCCAGCCCCGCTCCTGCGAGCACCTTCCGTGCCCCGCACCTCTGGCTGGAGTAAAAGCTGAGTGAGCAGCTTCACGAGGCAGAGCTATATTTAGCGAAACAACGTGAATCAATGACGGGAAGGCGCAGGAGGAGAGAGAGGCAAATCCATTCACTGCCCGGGAAGCGTGAGCATCGTGGGCAGCTGCAGGTGAAGCACGTTTTCCTGCCTTCCCCTCCCAACATGAAACTTCTGGAAGGCAAAATGTATCTTTGAGCGAAAGCCTTGAGCAGACCAAACGCAGCGTGAGACCCGACTGTGTGCATCGATTGCTCGTGCTCATGCAGCCTCCTGAGAAATGGGCTGTGCCCTGAGGCAGATGCCTGCAGGGCAGGGCACTTGGCCACAGGATGGGTCGGGCTGTCCAAGGCTGCTGAGAAATGCTCAGGGCTTTTGAGGACAGGTCTCCTCACTGTTCACTTTCCCAGGGAGTGGGTGAAGTTCAGTGCAGGGACTGTTTGGATTCCACCTGTTGCTCCATGCTCAGACTTTGCCAACAAAGTGGATAACCAAGCACACAGTTACAAATGCTTCTCGTGTTTCTTTCAAATGCAGAACGTACACCTGCTGCCGTGCTTCATACACGTGTCTATGCATTCGCAAATACACACTATTTGCCCCAGTTTTTAAGTGCTAAGAAAGCACAAGTTCAGTGTGTCTGAACGGAAGCTTTGCCCTCAACTCCACTCAGCTACCCCCCAGACTGTGTATAAATGTGTACATCCATACGTGCATGTGTTTTCTCAGACCGGATAATTTAATCTTCTTAGATTCATATTATATAATGTGAGCATGTGTGGGTGTTTCACATCAGGCTTCAGCAAGCTGCTGCTTTGTGCCAGATTAAAATGAATCACAAGGAGTTGATCGAGCCCCTGCAAGTGTCTGGAAAATCAGGTGGGTGCGAGTGCGTTCCCTGCAATGGGCCACCAGTCACCTTCCACAAGGTTAATGGGAGGGAGGCAGCAGGGTGGACTCGGTGCACGCAGTCCCTTTGCCCTCCTTGAGCCTCCTGATAGCAAGATTTGGAGCCAGGGAGAGAGGTAAAAAGACAACCAAGTCTCCGACGTGCTGGGGAGAGTTCCCTGTGTTTTGCTGGCCTGTCCACCTGGACCCCCTCTCCCTGCTGCGTACCCCGGGACACACACATTCACATTTACTGTCTTTGCTTGTTTCCGCACTAAGAGAACACAAAGACTCAACTTACAAAACATCTTTTTGAAGCTGAACAGCCTAAGTCAGTGCCTGGACCGGTACATGCAGGGGCTGGGAGATCACTCTGGGAGAAGGAGAGAGACAAGGTGCTGCTTCAGTCAAGGCTCTTAAAATTAACTTTACAGCCTGCCCCAAATGCCTTCATCTCCCACCATATCCAGCTGAAACGTGGGATGTGAGACGGGGCCATAACTCAGTTCCCTGGGATGTTTCATCAGAAGCAACCCTGCCTGTCTCTCTCAAACATACATACACCTGCTATGGATTTCCTGGTGTTGTCTGTACAAAATAGAAGCCAATGAAGAACCCACATGCCCCCAAGTCCCTCTTGCAACAGGCACACTGAATTGTCTCTCTAAATGCATTTCTGCACACAGTAGGGCTTGAAGTTTTTCCTTCCTTGGGAAGCTCATTCCTTTAAGTATATATTTCTTGATATATCTAAGTTCCTGAGGAAGGTCAAGGGACAAGGACTGGGGCTCACCCTCCCCTCCATCTGCCCTCCATGGCTCCTGCAGCCACCACTGAGAAAAAGCAGCTCACTCGTCAACCCTCTGCCCACGTCCTTTGGACGCTGCCTTGCTATCCTGGCTGGCACAGGAAGATAGTTTTCAAGTTTCCACCTGGATAACAGCCTTTCATGGGGTGTGTGGGGGGACAAGGAACAAAAATCCCTGGGCGTCTATGTGCTGAGCACGCAGATTACTTCCCAACGACTCAGTGAGAACATCAGCCCTGGCCCTGGCCAATTCCCGTCGGGAGGCCTGGGGATCGGTGCTTTTATTGCTCGCTTTGGCTCTAAGCCACCGCGAGATTTATTCGTGTGATTAACCATAAGCGCGTTAATAGCCCTTTTGAAAGCAAAGGCACACCTCCCGTGATTTCCATCAGCCGCGCTTGGCTGCTTCCCTGGATCAGGGGTGGCTCAGCAGCCCATCCCCACTGCTGTAATGTTTTGCGGGTGAGGTGTGTACCAGGAACGCTGCACCTTTGGCCCTTCCCTTGGGGGAAGTCTTGCTGAAGGTATTTGGGTATCCCAGGGATGGGAGATGTTTTGTAAGCGTGGGGAGGCATTCTCCATGCAGGAGAGTTGTCCTGTGGTAACTGTGCCTCCTTCTGCTTTCTTGCCCCAGCCAGGTATGAAAAGCTGGGGCTACAAGAGGGTCTGTGGTACCTGCAGCTCCCACCATGCTAAGAACAAGCTTTCCCTTGTGGATAAGCCTTTATATCAATGTCTAGGCTGAAAGTGAAGGACTCCTGTTAACCCTTGAACTGCTGAGCTGCCACCTTGGAAACCACCTGTACAAGCAATCAGTTTTCATTACATCCCAGATCCTAAAATGCCAAATCCTCACTTCTCTCAGGGAGTGAAGCAAGAGGAGTTTCTTGCCATGGCCTCACAACCGCAGGGCAGTACATGGGAGTAGAGAATGAAACGGGATCAGCTCAAAGTATTTAATTGCAAATTAGAATGAACCCCTGTGCTCTTTCTCTCCTCCCTTGATAGGAGCAAGATACAAGCACTTCAAATGGGTATTTTGTTGTCTGTTGTTTTCAGCCAGTGCTAGTACATGGAGCTCAGCCTGTCCTGATTTCCACATCTTCCCTCAAGTGTTCACCAAATCCCTGTTTCACTGCTCTGTGTTTTTGCATTAAACACTCGGGACTCCCCAGTTACCTGCGGGCAGGAACAGCAGCACTTGGGCTCTCAGCTGGGGTAAACTGCTTTCCAGGACACTGAGCTGATTGAAACCAGATGAGCCCTCGTGCCTTTTTTATTGCTTTCAGTTAATTTTATAAATCTCTATAATTTTGCTTTTCAGGAGAGTATAAACCAACAGAGGGCAAACAAGTGGCAACACACACTCGCTCATTTGTTACGAATCAGCAGCAATCTAGTGGGGGCAGAGTGATGGTGAAGGACAGGCCATCACTATCCCCACAGAAAACACTGGTGCAGAAACACAGCCAAAGAGATGGGTAATTTCCCCTTATTTTCCCCTAGCCTGCTTGTAATGTAGGCATTTTCATTGCGTTTAGCTCCAACCAAATATAAGACTCTACATGTCCAGATTTAAATCCCGCTCCGCATGAGCTGACCGTGTGATAGCCGGCCACGCTGGCATCCCAGCCCCTCTGCAGCCATGCAGGTTGCCACCTCCCTTTTCCGAGGGGGTAAGTAAGGCTGCATGAGGCGACGTGACCAGCACAGGGTCACCCTTAGGGTCACCTCCATTCGGGAGCGGAGCTCGCTGGTTCTTGTCTCCCGGCCAGCGTTGCGAATCCTACGGGGAAAGTTTCCTTGTGAAAAAATAAACTCTTCCCACTTGGAATTTAAAAACAAAACCATGGAAACATTTCGCTCCGTCCTAATGTTTTGCAAAAAGTTATTTTAACAAATTTAAATTTGGGGCTAGATTTGACCGTCCGGTGCCCTTTGAAATAGTTGAATCCAGGCCATCACCGCAACAACGCTGGAGCCAGACCTTGAGCTCTGGATTGCTAGATATCCCTCCAGAACCTTGGATGTTAAAACACCCCTCTCCTCAGCGGAGAGGTGGTCAGCTCTCCTCAGTTCCGGGTACCTGCACACATGGGAGCTTCTGTGCAGTGTGCAGTAGCTTGCTTCACTTCCCCATGTTTCATGGCCCCCTTGCAAATAGTTTGCACGCCCAGGGATGCTATAGACAGGTTGAAACTGCTGCCACCTGCAGCCTGCCACCTTGGTGGCACCACCAGAGACTGTCCCATGTGCCTCTGCCCAGCAAAGTCTTCCTAAGAGGTGCTGACTGTAGCTCAGACAGACTGTGCTGTCCCTGCATGGCCCTACCTGTGCATGACCTGGCACAAACCCTCTCTTCTCCGTGCTCATGGTGCACGATCTATTTATTTCCTTGGAAAAAAATAGGCTCTCACGGTGTCATTCTTTCCAGCCACTTTCCACATAGCATCACATTTCGCAGTGACTTTCAGAGAGTGATTGAGAAGAAAAGGCCACTCAGCGTTTGGCTGTCCTGCTCTGTGTGCCTGTTTCTGAAGTGGGCTGGGGAGCAGAGAGGAAAAAGGGAGTTTGTACTCTGTGTTGAAAAGCAAGAACGATGAATACAGCTGGCAGAGTGGAGGAGTTTGGTCTTATGGTCCTCAATGGTCTGCTAAGGGGCTGGGAATTGGATCTGCTTTTGCAAGGTTGTCTCTGGTTTTATTTAATACTGACCCCCAGGAAGGAAGGGGCCATGCTGGAGCCGAGTCTGCAGCCCTCTGGTGAGCCTGGCTCGGGGTGGCTCAGCTGGTTTCCATCCAGCTCTGCAGGCCTGATTCGGCAAAGACCTTAATCTTGTCCTGATAATTAGGTTTATGCTTAAGGACTTTTCTGAACTGAGGCCTTTTCTTGCATGGTGACAGCTCCTGTAGAGAACCAGAAGGAGACTGGAAGGGCTGGCAGTAGGACGAAAGAACAGAGGACATGGCTTCTCTGTCTCAAGAAACCTGAAATATGAGGACCTTGGTTTCTTCATGGTTTTCCTCACTTTTCCTCTCTGTTGCTAGAGATGGCACAGCTCATTAGCCCCACATCCACCCTGGTCAATATTTCACCCAGTGCCTGGTCCCTGTTTCACCCAACGCTCTCTGGGATGTGTCCCCACATAGCCTGGAGTCTTCCTGGGCACGTCTGTCACTCGTGGCTGGTCTCCATGCCTCTTCCCTGGCCCTCTCTCTTGTCCACTGCTCTCACCAGAGGGGCAGAGTTTCAGAGCCATTTTGCAATAAGGTAAAAGTCCACAAAGCAGGAGAGAATTGGGCTCAAAACCCCAGGGAAGGGGGTTTGATATGAACCTCACATGGCTTAGGTGTCTCCCCAGCATCTCCTTCGGGTTCCTGCAAAAGGACGTGTCTTCTCCATCCTTCTGCTGAACCTGACGGCAGCAGCAGGAAATCCACTCCAAAAAAGGGTGGGTGAGCAGCAGAGCCCCACGTTCACAGGAGGAAGATGTGTCCTTGCTGGACTCTCTGGAGTTGTATTGAGGACCCAGCATCCTCAAGGAAGCCAGGAGAAGATGTGAGCTCTCAGTGTGGCTCCACATCATGCCAATACAAAAGGACACATTAAGAACAAAGAGTGTCTGGGTTAATATTTATATTCTGTGAGGGAACAGAAATGCCTTTTGGCTGGAATTGGTGTATGGAAGATATTTTCATTTTAAAAATTGAATCCTTTACTCAATCACTACATTTCCCCGTTTCATCATCCTAGAATTTTATTTATTGATGGGTTTATTTTTTTTAACAGGGTATGTTTTTTAGCAGGCTATATATATATTTTTTAAGAGATCTTATTTTTTTTTAACACTGTTATTTATTTCCCTTTTTTAATCTGTTGGTCAGATGAGTAATTCCCTGAGAAGAGTTGACCCTAGAGACAACACCACCCATTCCCTGTTTCTGGCAGGTCACTTGCAAGCATCAGGGAGACAGTGGGAGCCTGAGAAGCACAAAGACAAGTCTCCCGCCTAAGAGGGAGAGAGGCAACATGGAAATCAAGAAAGCACCAAAACACAGGAGCTGACGGGGGGAATTTATTGCTTCTGTAGTATCTTGTTTGTGCTGTTGTACTTGTTTGGCTCCGGTGCTTTAAATAAAGGTGTGACTGCTGCTATCACAGCACAAGGCAGGTTTTACACCGGTAATACCATTTTTACACCAAAAGAGGACTCACATTATCCATGTCAGGCACATCTGCCTCAATAGAACTGAGTCTGTGCTCTCGCTTTGGCTGCTGTAAGGGCCGGTAAACCCCTGTGTCCCCACCACAAAGCATGGGAGAGGCTGAACGGGTGGGTGCATGGCAGCCCCCCGGAGTTTCCCCAGCAGGGTTAGTTTTGTTAAGAAGAGTTGAAAGGACCAAGGACAGAAAATTAGTGATGAAAGTTTAGTATTGGAGTTAGGAGTATAGTTGCACATCCAGCACTGAGCCCCAGGCTCCACTGCTTGTTGGATAAAAGACAGGCTCAGGAAGAGCTATGGCCACACTGCAGATGAGGGGCAGAGGACAACTTGAAACAGGATGTGCTGGGTGGTCTGGCTCCTCACAGACCTCCAGCTCCTCTGTGGTAGGTCCAGGCTTGGGGAGCAAATCCAGGCACTCGGAAGAGAGGGGCTCTGACCACATGGATCTTTGCAGTGTTCATCTCCACACTGGCTCCTGCATGTGCACAGGTGTGCAAGAGCCAGCATGGTCCCATGTGGTCATTAGCCTGTCCCACCCCTGTCTTGATGAAAGTTTCTTACTGGTGCCTATTAAATCAAACCATGATGCTCAGCCTCGACCTTAACTCTGACCTAAAAGAACCTACATCTGTCAAGGAGCAAGAAGTAATCCCATAAAATCCTCAGCTTCCTACTTAACAGTAGAGGCTAGTTATCCTTGTGCCTTCTGCTCCGAGAGCTCACTAAGACAGGGATCGATGCAGTAATTGCTTCTTTGGGGACTCGAGGAATGAATAGCTAAAGTAGCTCAGCTTTGAAGTCCTGTGCCTACTCAGTGGCAGCTCTTCCCTCCCTTTCCAAAGGCTGCAAAATGGCCCCAATGAGGACTTGTGTTCCCACTCCTGGTGAGACTTCTCAATCCCTGGTTTGTGACCCACTGCCCGGAATAACCATGTAGCAGGATGGTTCCTCCCTCCCCTCACCCACCAATATTCCTACCCAAAGCAGCAGGAGAAGGATCTGGCCCCCAACTCATCAGATCCCATACAGTTATCCACGTGGGAGTGGGACACAGTCTTTACTACATAACCCCTTCATCCAGCAAGGCCCCTCAGCAAGTCACTGCGGTTTGTCTTACACAGCTCCGGGTACTTCCCATGGTAGGAAGCAGCCTTATGGCTCTCCTCTGCCAGCTGCATCATCTGGCCAGCTCTCAGGGGAAGGGGTGGGCTTTGTCTTAAATCTGTCACTACTGTTGAAAAACTGTAATCAGACAGCTCAGTCATGCCACTGAAGAAGAGACAAAATCTCTGCTCACCTGCCTCTGTTTCTATGGACTTCAGTGCAATTGCACAGGAGAAAACCCACCCCCTTTGCCGTGCTGCGGGTACTGCTCCCAGCTGCTGAGGGTACCCAGGGCACGCGGTGTCCCCATCCCACCCTGCGCCCATGGGTGGGAGCGGCCCCTCGCCTGCACTGAAACCTGGGCACTGAAACTCCTGCAGAGAGCTTTGTAGGGGAAAATTGCCTCCAGAGCTTGGACCGGCGGCACGAGCTGATGCTCGTCCAGGTCTCCGAGTCATTCTGGACCGCTGTCAGGCACGCCAGAGCTGCCTGGGGGAGCAGGGAAAGCGGCTGGCTGCCGAGGTCTGGATCCATGGCTGTCCATCCCCTCCTCCTCCCGCTCCTGCCGCTCCGCGGTGCCGCCTGCTCCCGCTGCGTGCGGGACACGCTCTCTGCCGGGAGCGCCCGGCCCTGCAGCATCCCTGCGCCGCGGGCTCTGCGGGAAACGGTCGGGCCCCGGGAGGGTGCTGCTCCTACCTGTCCTCCGCACCGGACGGACGGCCGAGCCACGCCGTGTGCGGAGCTGCTCAGCGTTTCGCAGCTGCGGAGCAAGGCTGCGTGCTGGATTTGTGGAGGGGACTCCCGTTTAGCAGGCAGACGGCACCAGAGGGTTTGTGGGTGGGAAGGTGTCTCCAAACACAGCCTCAGCCACCATCAGCTTAGTCTTGCAGTCGGGGTGTTTCTGCAATATGGAAAACTATCACCATGGCTCCCCACTCTCCAAAAGAGCACTTGGCAGCCGTGGAAGCAGGTTGTGAGTGCAGTCACAACTGATGCTACAAGAGGTGGCACTCATCCCACAAGAAGCCTCTCAAAATGCTCCATGGACCCCACGTATGAGCATCGCCAATGCCTCCACGATGCAGCCACCCCTACAGGAGGGTTTGCTGATGAGGCCGTGCCAGCCAGGCTCCGTAGCAGTTTAACAGGCATGGGGAAGGGTGAGCTTGGCCTTCTCAGGTTGAAATTAAAAGCTACATAGGCAGGCAGGAAAACTAGCAGCCCCCTCTGCCAGGGCTGAGCGAGGTGGCTGGAGCTGGCATCAGGTGACAAATGCCCCTGGACGTTCAGAGCATGTTGGTTTGTATGAAGAAGGAATCATCCTACTCACCTGACTGGGGACCACAGGGTCTCACCACCATGGGACACATGGAGGCTAAGTCTGCTCACAGAGGCAACCAATAGATTCCCTGGGTTACGTGGGACAAAATCTGCAGCTCAGCTGCAGTGCCTGGGAGCAAGGGATGGGACAGAGGCCTGACCAGGGATGGCTTTCTCATAGCAGTACCAGCTACTGCACCTAAGCCAGTACCTCACTTGAAATGTGTTCCCTGACCTGACCAAAGCCATGCCAGGCTTGCAAAGTGGGGCTGGCTGGCTGAACATGGAGCTGCTGAGCAGTCAGGCCCCACGTCTGTGTCTGCAGGGAAGCTCATATCCCTTATCAGTGTTGACCCAGCCTTGCCTGGATCTTGAGAACTATCAGCACCACCATCCTGAGGGTGTGCCTGGTGCAGGTCCTTGCAGAGATAACCCAGCTCTATGTCAGCAAGTGTTTCTGGAGCTGAGGCTCCCAAGCACCATGACACACCACTTCTTGCGGGGAGCCCTTGGACCAGCAAAGAGACCCAGTGTTAGGGAGATGGGAAGGAGGATGATACAGCAGTGGGGCTGGCCAAGCCTTGCTGTGAGCTGCTTCAATAGAAAAGCAATCACTCATGCTCCACCTAAAGGCCTGTGATTTAATCCTGAGGGACCAACAAGGGGAGATCCAAGATAAACAACATCTGTGCATTCACAAATAGGAAATGGAGTTGCTTTCATGTCCTGAGCCTATTGATTAACCGGGTTATTGTTTGGCTTGGCACTAGAAGCTCGTTGACTTGGAAAGAAGGTAACTAAAAGGGATCATTTTGTTACACTCCCTAAATTCGAGGATCTTTAAATAGTGCACAGGTTTGCGTTTTGCCTGCAGAAGACTGATGGGAAAAGGTAGCAGAAGAGTGCAGATGGCTATCAGAAAGGAACCTGTGTTTAGTCTGCTTGTGCCAGATGGGAATGGAAAGTTCGCTCTCTTGCCAAGTGTTTAAAAGAGGAAGTAGGATGTGATATTCTGCCTCCCACTCCTTTCTCTCCCCTGAAACCAACCCACTGCTCTACTTCCATTTGTTGTAAAAAGGAAAAAAAATATAGCTTGGCCCATGTAAAGCCTTGGAGACAGTTAGAGACACACCTTGTTCCTTTTTAATGTGTTTATTATGTGGAGACGGATGGAACAGTATATTTTTATATGCAGCTGGGTCCAGCACTGTGCAGCACCTGTCTTTCAGTCGCTCATATTCATCCGTGTCACAGAAACCAGACTGCAAGGCCCCCAAACCATCCTCTGCTGTCATCTCCTCTACACAACTCAGGATTCAGACACCTTGGCTGACAAACCTACCTGTGAGATGGGCCAAAAGCTTCTTGCCTGAAACTCCTGTGATTTTCCCTGGTTAGTAAATCCAGGTCTGCTCTGAACTGCCCAGGGAACTTGTGGAGGTGAGGAAGGCTGAGATCCTGAGGCTGGTTAAAAGCATTGCTTTAGGGAGTTTCAGGGATTGTCCCAACACTGCCCTGTTGGCATGAGTGCTGTAGCAGCCTTGGTGATGTGATGCATCAGCAAACTCTTGGGTTAATTGCAGAAATATCTCCTGGATGTGGATGAGTGGATAACAGAATCACAAAGCAGCTTTGGGCAGAAAGGACCTCATCCAGAGCCTCCTGTCCCACTCCTGCTTGAAGCCAAGCTGACCTGCAAAGTTGAGCAGGTAGCTGAGAGCTGGTCCAGGTGAGCTGTAAGTGTTTCCCAGAGCAGAGTTCCCACCACCTCCCCAGGCACCAGATCCAGGGCCTCACTATCCCCACGGTGAACATTTCTCTTTCTCTCTAGCCCAAGTTCCCTTCCTGCAACTTGGGCCTGTTTCCTCTTGCTATGTACCTCCCAGCAGGGTGTGGCCACACCTTCTCACCAGCCCCCCATAGGTGGTGGATGACAGTAGCTAGGATCCCCCTTTGCTTCTTCCTCTCCAGATGGCACCAACCCACCTCCAAGTAACTTAATGTCCTCACAGCAATAATAGCCATCCAGCTGGTCTCAAGCACAGGCCTTTCGGCAGCGTCCTACAGTGTCCTAACTTCTGAGGGACAGCTTTGATCACTCATTCCCCAGATAATTAAAGAACATTTGCATGAACCTTTTCACAGAGGTGAATGTCCTCTTGTGCTCCAGCCCTGATGTGTGTGTACTCAGAAGTGAAGCAGTGACCGAGAAGAGCAGCCCCGCGTGTAACAGCGGAGCCTTCAGGAGAAAAGTAGGCACGACTTTTACCACCTCTTCCCAGACTGTCTCCAGGCCACCTCACAAACACACCTGCCTTGCTTGCAAAGCCACATCCCCACTGCTGCAGAAGTCCTTGAGGAGGAGAGGGAACAAAGCCCAGCACCCGCCTGGCTGGAGATGCTGCCGCTGCTGGGCACTGGTCACATGGACGTCTCCAGCCTGAAAGGACACAGCTCCTCAGAGCGGGGACGGAGCACCCTGCTGCAGGGTGGAGGGCTGAGCGTGGTGGCCGGGGTGTGGGCAGGAGGGCAGGCAGGGAGCTGGTGCAGCCTGGTCCCCTGCCTGCCCCTGCCCTGCACGGGAAGCCACCAGGCAGCTATTTGCCTCCAAGGAACTGGGGATTTAATGAGCAGTTTCAGGAATGCTCTCAGCTTTCCTGCAAAGCTCTTTGCTGTCTCTGGCACTAATTACTGACTGTTTCTGAAGCTGCTGTCAGTGTGAAAGGAGGACCTTTGTTACATCCACACTGTTGTGGGCAGCAGGGCCATACTCTGAAGGTGTCTGCTCTGCCCCCAGGGGGTGTGGATGTTAGTCCTAGTTTCTCATGGGGACAGAAAGGATTAGGCCTCCCTCTCACCCTGGTCAGAGAGGTGCTGTCACTTGCCTTGCCAGGTAATGGGGTGTCCTGCCTCTGCTCTGGGAGGGTGTAAGGCTCTCCAGTGTGGGGTGCAAGGGAAGGGGGCAGAAATAGGCCCCTCAAAGTTGCTGGATGGTCACAGCCTCCTGACAATGGGCAGCCTGGCACGCCTCACTCCCCAGTTGCACACCTTGCTCTCAGGTACAGAAGGGTAAAATCTTTTCAGCTGCTCTGGGCCCCTGGAAAGGTAAAGTCTTGGTTAAGCAGAGCTCACAAACAAGCCATTTGACAAGTTGTGTTACAAATGCAGCGAGCCGTGGCACCATCTGGGCACGAGTGGGGGCCGAGCGCATCCCTGCTGCAGGGCTGTTGCTGGCTGCACTTAGGCACAGAGGGATTTAGCCCTAAGAGTCTTAGTGACGCATCTTGGGAGACTTAGGCTGAGCCTGGCTTGCAGAGACGTGACCCGTGCTGCATTTCCCGTGGTCACCTGCCAGTCTGCATTATGTGAGCTGTCACCTGCTCCCAGACACAACACGTGAGCACGGTGGCACAGGGGCTTGGCAGAGAAGAAGGGGGGAAACCAGTCCAACTCCTTTCTCGGCCCAGCCTTGCACCAGCACTAAGGCTGCTGAAACAGGACTTGGGACCGCTCCCAAAGGACAAAACCCACTTCTTAAAGCTGGCAGGGAACAAGCAAACAGTTTGCCACTGCTTTAACTGGAAAGAGGAGATTGTCAGGGACCCCATGTCTCTGGGTCGTCAATAGGAGAGTCCTCCTCACTACCTTGGGGAATCAGCATTTAGGATGGGGAAGAGCCAGGACTGTGTTTGCTGAACACTGGTTCCTGTTTGACCCATACTTGCAATAATTGCAGGACGAGTCACTTCAAACAAAGCAGCAAAGACTAAGGCACAATTTTATGTTGTTGTTTATGATAATCTCATCCATAGGTGTATTTTTATAGCTGGAGAAAATGAGAAACGGGAAGTAAAGGTCTTGCTTTGACTCGCAGAAAGGCAGTCCCAAGGCAGCACCAGCACTGGGAGAAAGGAGCAACCTGGTGGTTTTCACTATGAGGACTGGCCTGTACAGAGTCCACCCACTCTGAGAACTGACCTGACTTCGGTGATCACGTACAGCTGAGATGAAAGTTGAAATAAGGCCAGCTGTAATCCCTAAGAAACCAGGCCACTCTCAGGACTCAGGACAATCAGGTCCCATAAAAAAGCACCTGCCAGACTGATGTCCTGAGGGTTTCATTATCGTGCTCAGCTAGAAGTCATCGGTGAGGACTGATTTCCTGAAGCCTGGGGAAGGAGATCAAAAGCTGCAGGTCAGTTTCAGGTGTAGCAATGTCCATTTTCAAAGTTTCTTGTCTCCCAAAGGCAATGGGACGGTGCCCTTGACAGGTAGAATACTCAGCTTTTTCCCTGAAAGACATGGAAACTTAGGAAGAGACATGTGACAGTCCTGGAAGTGACAGGTGAAGTGCTTGAAGCACTCAGTACGTGACAGGGCACAGCTAATAAGCAGCAAAGAGGACACCACGGAAATGCCTGCTGTTGTTTGCTTTTTTCTTCAGCATCCGTTTGTCTTTTGACTACTGCAAAGTCTCCGAGACACAATTAGGAATGAACTTGTTGCAAGAGTTCCCAGATTTAATTGCGCTCTCTTGAAAAGAAACCATTTATAACAACCTTTTTCAAGGACAAAACACGGTGTACTCTGCTCTGGTACAGCCGGGAATGTGCTGTCCTGGGGGCTGGGGAGCCCTGCTGCAGCACACAGGGACAGGCAGCCACCCAGGGGCCTGCTCCCTGCTCCCGCGGGGGAACAGTTAAGCAGCTTTAAACCAATCCCATCAAAATCAATAGGGATTTTAAGATCCCTGAAGCAGGAGTCCTGGGATGCAGAAATCATGTCTGGCTGCAGGAAATATTATTAGCAGAGAGAAACCAGATTGGGCTGTTAGGAAGAAGATGTTTTTATTTCCAGTGTATCTCACCTTCCAAAGGTAGTGAGATCCCTGGCCCAGTCCCTAATTGGAGTGTATCTAATGGGACCTTGATTTGCTTTTTTTAATCAATGAGGCACACTATCTGCCCTGCCTCTTGTAATGCTCACATTACAGTGGTGCAAGCATAGAAGGGCAGATCCAGACCTTGGCTCACGTTCTGGACCTCTTGCTCATCCCCTCTCCTGAACAGCTAGACCTGGGTGGCAGCTGAAGATTTCTTCATGTATTTTTGGAAGAGAACTCTCCTAGCTGTCTAGAAATCATGCACTTGCCTTTTTGCCCGTCTGAGGCAAGAGCACATGATGCCAAAGTCACGAGCTGACCCTGGGTGACACTTGGGCATCTCTGGCTAGTATAGGAATAGAGCTTGGGGGCATGGCAGGACCAATCATTTACTCACTAAAAAAAGGCGGGTTTGGGCTAAAGAAGAATGTTTGCAAATGTCACCCTAAGTCAGCAGACAGTCACACCAGTGCTTCAGATAGCAGGATTAAATCCAAGTACAAAGAAGCCCTGGCTGCCTTCAGACTTCTTTTAGGGAAGGCTTTTTTCATTTTGCTGAGAAAACCAAACTACCAGAAACGTTTCCTTCAGATTGATCTAAAATGAACCCAGTTGACCTTCTTTCTGATTTGATTAATAGGAGGAAGAATTTCTTATTTGTACAGTTTTAATACCAAGCCACCAAGGAAAAGTCTTGAACTGTGGGTGAGCCATGTTGGGAGCCTCCTGGAGAAGGGAAAATTATCCCAGCCTGACCTGCAGCAGCCGCAGCACTGTGAGCTGAGTGCAGCCCCTCAAGGCTCACTGAGGTGCCCCCACCCAAGCCCTGCATGTAGCAGTTGGAAGACATCCCTAAAGGCTCAGGGGTGCTGCAAAGAGCAGCTGCATTATCAAAAAAGTTCTCGTTGCAGCAGGTTTTACAAGAGACACCAGAGTCAGCTTGAGGCATTTGGAGTGGGGCTAGAAAGAAGCGTTCTTGCAGCATTCTTTTACAAATAAAGTTATCTTAAAATGTTGAAATGTATCTAACATAAAAAAGGCCACTATGTAGAACTGGCCAAAACCAACATGACAATAAAATAGAAACCTATCTGCCTTGTTTCATGGTCTTCTGCCCTCCACACTCAGCAGACAAAGCCCAACACCAGACGACCAGGCTTGTGTTCAGAGAAGCCACGACTTGCAAGGGCAAAGTTGGCAGAAGCTGCGTTGCAGAGTAACTTTGTAGAGGCACAGCTTGCTTCATTTGGGAATGGGGAGGAAGGGATGTTAGTAATAACTTTCCTTACTTAAATCTATGTGTGTCTAAACCCAAACCTGGTTTTACCCAAGGGCCGGAGGCTTCAGGTGTTACTTGACGCGAGCAGACGTTGCTGATGGTTGTTCCTGTCCTCTGACACACACGCTTTAGCTGGACGACTGAGCCCGGCCGGCTGGGGCCGGTGACCTGTCGGGGTTTGTTGTGCTCGCCCCCGCGCAGGGAAGGGCAGCGGCGGCGCGGAGAGCCCGTGCCGCGGTGTTTGCCGACAGCAGAGGGGGGTATTGGGCCGCTTTTCCTGCTCATCCCGTGCGGAGCCCGCCGGCCGAGCGGGAGCCGCGCACCGGCCCGGCCCGGCCCCGCCGCACCCCCGGGCTCCCAGGGCTCTGCAGCCCGGCAGCTGTCGGCCCTCAGCGGGGGTCGGAGCCACCGCCCGGCCCTCAATCCGCCGTCCATCCCGGGGCCACCGGCTGGGCGGGGGGTCGGCTCGTGTCGTGCGTCGGGAGGGGTGCGCGGGCGAAACGGAGGGGTGGGCGCAGCAGCCCTGTGCCGGCAGGGGGGTCTGCGAGGGCTTCTTGCCCCCTCCTCATCTCCAGGTGTCGGGTGGGAGAAGGGCACTTGTCCCGACAACTTGCCCGCGGGCCCGCGGCTGCTCCCGCGCCGTGTCAGAGCAAAGCCCCTCCCTGGGCTCAGGAGCACAGCTCACACCTGGAGAGTGTCCCCTGCTGGGTACGGTGAGAGGTGGAAATTCATTCCCACCAGAGAACTGGAAGTGGGGCCTTGGATCGTAGCCTCTGACAGTCACTGGGCCGAGATAAATTCATAGAACCACAGAATGATTTAGGTTAGAGGGAATCTTAAAAAAGATTTGGTTCCAGACTCCTGTCATGGGACAGCTTCCACTAGAACAACTTGGCTTTGAACACTTCCAGGGATGGGGCATCCACAACTTCTCTGGGCAACTTGGTTCAGTGCCTCACCACCTTCTAAGAACTCTTTCCTAACATCTAATCTAAATCTCTCCTCTTTTAGTTTAAAATTATACCCCCTGGAACTATCACAAGCTGCCATTTAAAAAGTTGCTCTCCCTTTTCTTAATAAGCCCCTTTTAAGTACTGGAAAGTGCTCTAAGGTGTCCTCAGACCCTTCTCTTCTCCAGGCTGAGCAGGGAGAAGCTCTCTCATACTGTCTTCATAGCAGAGGTGCTCCAGCCCTCTGAGCATCTTTCTGGCCCTCCACTGGACTGGTTCGAAGAGGTCCATGCCTACCTTGTTCTGGACCCCAGAGCAGGACAGCACTCCAGGTGGGGTCTCAGCAGGGCAGAGCGGAGGGGCAGGATCTCCTCCCTTGGCCTACTGGCTGTGCTGCTTCTGATGCAGCCCAGGGTGCCCTTGGCTTTCTGGGCTGTGAACGCACACTGCCGGCTCATGTCCAGCTGTTCGTGCACGAGAACACCCAAGTCCTTCTCATCAGGGTTGCTCTCAATGAGTTCTTCTCCCAGTCTGTACTCATGTCTGGGATTGCCCCAACCCAGGTGTTGCAGATGGCCTCACTCAAGCAGGTCCCGGGGCAGGACAGAGGGACAAAGACCCTCTCTGCCGCAGTGCTGTGCAACGTGCCCGGTGCCAGCCAGTTGTGTAGCTGGTCCCTATGAAATTGTGGATTTAATGGTAAAAGAAGGCCCTGCAGGGTAAGAGAACACCTTTTAAAAATTGGTTTAGCTCCTGGGGATGAAAGGTATTCTATGAAGTTAAATATTAAAAGTATCCTGGATTATTCATTAAGCATCAATTATCATCATCACATTTACTGTCAGATGTTTCAGCGTTGCTATTCTGCTCTAGGAGGGAACATATTTTTAGGCTGGTTTCCGAAGGAAGGATGTCCTTGGGGTCAGTTGTGCAGTCTTCTTGTCTGTCTGTCCTCACCAATTTGGGGAGGACATTTCAGCCAAAGTTTTCAGCAGGTTGTAAGTCTCCAAAACACTACATTGCTGCAGGTTAATTAGCCAAGGGGATGGTGGAGAGCCCCCCAGACCCAGCTAGTGGTGTGGGTGCAGGAAGAGCAAGCACCTGATGGGTGCAGGAGAAGCTTCAGGCAGGGCAGCGTTGCCACCAGCACTGAGGAGCTCAGCTGTGGGACACAGGACCATGGGAGACTGGGCTTCCTTTATTCTGCTGCCCAATTAAATAATTTACATAAATACCTGCCAAGTATGAGTTGGCTACTTATTCCACAATCTTTCTGGTACTTCTGCCTCCCCTTGTTTGTACTTTTATAGCATTGCAAAGTTGAAACAGCTTTGGTTTAACAATAAAGGCAGCCTGATCTGCAAAACAGGATGTTCCAAAGTGAGATCTAATTTTCCTTTGCAAGAACCTAAGGCAAAAGTAAATTGATATCCACTCTAAAGGCAAACACAAACAAGGACTTATTATTTATCATTAAAACATCTTTAAAAGGCTCTAGAGCCCTAAAAGCAAAAGTTTGATGTTGTATAAAAGAATTATGTTTCCAAGATGTATCAGTTCAATAATTAAAACAGCATCTATGAAATATAAATGCAAGATATTAATAAATTAAATTAAATTAAAGCCACTGAAAGCCAATTATCTTGTAAAAGATCTCTGATAGCTAAACTAATGAGATGTAGAAAGATTAATTTAGATCCCCATTTTAGGAGGTGATTATAAATTGCTGTAACGCCACATCCAGTTACTAGGTTGTTATTGAAACCTGTGAAATACATTTGGAAAGGTTTTTAAATATTCAGGATGAAGTAGAAATTAGAAAGGAGTTAGAAATAATTAAAAATTAGCTGTCTTGTCACATTGCAGCTTTAATCCTATTACTTCTTCTAGTTTACAAAGCTTCAGATGTCTCTCAAAGCATTGATCTATGGGGACAGTGGGGTTTATGAGCAGGGATTTATGTGTTTTAATAACTGCTGAACTTCAAATATTTCTCCGGTTTCATTTAATTGAGGGGTTGTTTCTTCGTCGGATTTATCGCCCTTGCTGCCAGCAACGCCTGGTGGATTTCCTTGGGCCATAGGGCAGGACAGGCCATCACCCATGGTCCCATTGAGCCCCCAGAGACCCACTGCTTTCCTTGCAGCTCCCGCTGAAAATGCTGAGGAGCATCAGTGATGGTCTTTTTGGTCAGGGCAAAGCACAAGGCCTTTGCTCCTCTGTTTCTATGGCTGTTGGAGTAAAGCACAGGGCTCTTGGGGAACACAGCAGGATCATGGTGGTGCATAACCCACAAACTGTGGTCTTGCCACTGCCAGAGCTTGGCCTCAAGGTTGACCAACCTTGTTTTGGTTGGGACTTCCATGCAGGAAGCTCTGCAGCTGCAACAGCAGCAGTCTAAGGACTCAGGGACCTCGCCCATCTGCCCTCAGGTTTTGCTTCACCTGGCCCAGGGTGTGCTGAAAGGCCTCCAGCAGTGTGCTTGGCTGTATTTTTGCAGTGCAGCAGGAGCACAGCAATGTCTCCCTGAGCCAGGAGGAAAATCGCAGGTAGGGGAGGGCGGCGGGGCCTTGAAACCTCCGGCACAGGGTGATACCAGCAGCCCCAGCGCAGTGAGCTACTCCCCCACGGGCAGCTGCTGCATCAACAGGAGCTCGGCCTTGGGGCTGGGAAACTCCACTCACAGGCAGCAGGGAGGGCGAGGAGCAGTTCTGCAAGGTGTGCACAGCTCTGCCTGCAGGGTCACTGCGGACATTCCCGGACCTGAGGACTACGAGCACCACAGGGGGAGCCTTAAGGAGGTGTACAGACAGCCCCAGGTGGACTCCAGCAGAGAAGAAGGCAGAATCCCACCACCACCCTGGAGAGGCAAGCAGAGGGGTTCCATCACCCGCATCGTGCTGCTTGGGGGTGAAGGACTCCCTTCAGGGGTCAGAACGCCTGCAGACATCCTTGGGCAGCAGAGGGGTGAGCGTAAACCGGGGAAAGGCCTAGCAGCTGAGGGCGGGGGTGGGTTTGATACTGATCAGGGATTATTTTTCCCTTTTATCTCCTTTAATAGCCTAGATAATATCATCCAACATTGTAAGTGGATTGACTAGCACTCTTTGATCAGGCCGTAAAACTCTGAAGTAGTCAAGCACAGATTCTGCTGTGTAAGGTGTGTTCCTCGAGCCCACGTAAAGGCACGAGCCGTAGTGCACAGAACTAGCAGAGAAGGCAACAGCCCTGAGAGCCCTTATGGCATTTTTGTGAGTAGCCCTTCTGGGAGAGCCTTTTCTGGGTGCCATCCTGTGGCAGTCAAGGGACAACCAGCAACAAGGCTGTTCTGCGTTCACACAGCCTCAAGTGTCTTGCTGAAAGCATAGCACCCAATTTTGGGGGCAGCACAGACTTGTTGAAAATACTGAAGTGGGAAATCCAGCAGGTTTTAAAGCTTTCTTCCTTCTGCATAGGGAGGAGAGAAATGCTCAAGGGATGCCTCTAACCATCCCTGGACAGAGGAATGAAAGCCCTCTAACTTGTGTGTGAAAAGAGCTAAATTAGAAATCCCTGCTTGGGGGATTTCTTGGTTGAGAAAACCTTCTGGAGGGAAGAAGTACACTAGAAAAACAACAGAGGAGCAAGCTCAGATTTTGGTGAGGCTCTGCTACCTTCTCACAGCCTGCTTGAACTGTAGTTTGTAAACAGACCTTTCTGTAAAGTCCAAAATACTTTTAGAGGCAAATAAAAGATGTCAGAGCTGGCAAATTGGGTTGTTCAGTGGGGACCAAACCCTTGGGGTCCAAATTCTTGCAGAAGTATCCAGCAGGCTGACCTAGAGTTTGCCAAATTAAAAGAGATAGCCAAGTCTAAACTCTTCTCCCGAAAATCCTTAAAATGTGCAGGAGCGTGGGCTGTGTGGTTAGTTGCCAAAAGTTTAGCTGAAGAAAAACAGGCAGCCCAGGCAGAAATTCAGAACCTAAGGGAGGAAAACAAGAAACTGAAGGAAGAAATAAAGGCTCAGCAACTTAAACTAGAGGAGGGTATAACTCGAGAAGGAGCTGTGGCTGTGGAGCAAGTGCGAAGTGTTCTCCAGTATCAAGAGGTGTGTGAACAAAAAAAGGCCATTTTGAATGAAAATCAGGCATTGAAGGAAAAACTAGCCATCAGTACAAAAGCTGTAGAGGAAGTGCAAGGAACAATCCGATTACTGGTGCAAAAAATACAGATCCTTCAAGAGAAGGGCACAGACTGGCGAGCCTGCGAGGTCAAGACAGAAAAGTTAAAAGCAGCATTAGAGGCGAAGCATGGGGCTGTCGCAGCCCCTACAAAAACACCCTACCAAAGAGATGACAAGCACTGGGATGGAAAAAGAGGGGTTAATCCAGATGGCAGCCACTTCATAGAGGAGTGTAATAAGCCTGCGAGCCCACTGTCACTAGTGTTTGAGATACCAGAAAGGTTTAAAGCAAATCCCGTTTCACTTACCAGTGCTCTGGTGGCTGTGAAAAGGGAGAGGGGAGTAGCAGAGAAGGGAAGTGAGGGAAATGTGCAGCCACAGCCAGAACAAGTTATCAGAGAGGGAACAATCACCACTGACCCAGCTCCTCACCAGTTCAAACCCAGGAGCACCCAGGGAAGAAGAGAGCAGTCGGCAGGGAGTGTCTGGGCAAGGGAGGACAGAGGGGGATCTGGGGAAGGAAGGGGCAGCAGAGGAAGGGAAAGCTCCAGGGATATGAAGGACCCGAAAGTGCTGCAGACCACTGCCTCCGCCGGTGTGACCCCGCAGAGCCCCTTCCTGGGAAAAGGGAGGAAAGGAAGGTGGCAGGGCAAGAGACAGTGGCAGTACGGTGGAGCTCCCCGATTTGTGGTACAAAATACCACGGCCAGGAGGGAGTTAAGCACGATGCGAGTGGACATATGGAGGGAGCTTCGGAAGCACGGGGAGGATATGGCCCGCTGGGACAACGTTCCCACCCGGGTTTTGTTCGATCGCCTGCTGGAGATCAGTGGGAGAAGAGAGGGAAGCGAGCCCGGGGCTCCTGCCCTCCCCCTGATAGCCTAGGGCACAGAGTCCCCCTCTTCCCCGGGCTCGTGGTCAGACCGAAACCGGACCGCTGGGGAAGGCTCCCACGCCGGGAGCACCGGGGGATGGGAAGCAGAGCCCTCGAGGTACCATCCATGCCACAGAACAACCTGGGGAACCGGGCTGCAGCCAGTGCAAACTGAGAGGCTCCTCTGATGGAGGAAATGCAGGAGGAGTGAAGCGTTAAGGAGTTTTGGGTTTGCTTATTTTTACAGGAGAAACACAGAGGGAGTAGTTGAATTTTCCAGGAAGAGCGGTCAGGGCTGCGGGAAGCAGAGGCTGCTTTTAGCTCTGCCACAGCCACCCTGGCACCCACTTTGCTGCACGGAGTCCAGGCTGGGATACCAAATCTGCTCAGGCCAAGTTAGCAGCAGCTGTCTTGGGAAAAAAAGGAGGCTTTAAGGACTGATAAAACACTGGAACAAGCCCAGGCCGTGATACCAGCTGGGCTGCAGCATTTGTGAGCAGTGATGGGCAGCAGTGGGACTGAGAATGAGCTCTAGGTGCTAAGGGCTGTGCAAGGAAGGTTGCAGGAGTCCCAAGTATGGTATAAACCCTGAGGGTGAAGCAAGGAAAAAAGAATAACACCTTCTTTCTGGGTCTTCTGTAGGCAATCCAAAAGGGTTTGGACTTAAAAAACTCCCACCACCATTTAAAAAAATGATACTTGCCTGTTGTCAGAGGTAGAGCAGATAAATCAAGTGGTACAAGCGGAGCAAATTCAAGAGGTACCAACCAAAATGAAGCAGTTCATATTTAGCACTAGTATTGTTAAATTCAGTAGTGTGTTTTCACATAAGCATATGGAAGTACACGCAGCAAAGAAATTTAGGAGTGGTATTAAAAAAAAAAAAAAAGGAAAAAAGGATTGAAAGAGACGAATGTGAACTAAGTGCTACCAAGGCATAAAAACTTAGAAGCTGGAAAAATGGCAGATTATGCATGTACCTATATAGATTTTAAGGGGATGATAATTAATGTTAATATATTCTAATTGACTTAGGACAGAATTCACTCTGAAAGCAAAAAGTTAAGTCTGTGATGCATGATTATAGTTGGTGTGTTAATACCAGCATTTTTTCTTAAGTGGAGAAAAAGTGAAACAAAATAAAAATTTAAAAAGGCCTATCGTGATAACTATACACAGTAATGTAATATTTTTAAATTAAAATATAAAGTTCTATTACAGAGATAAGATGGAACCAAATGAAACAATTATGATGGAGGATTGGTGAGCAGCTGTTGAAGAACATAAGTAAGTTAATGAATTGTACAAAAATATGTGAAGATGCAGTTTATTAGATCCTTAATATCATCAAAAGTTCTATGGGTGTAAATGTTCTACCTTGGTTAACTAAGATAACTATTCATTAACAATCTTTGCTATTTTGTCTTCCATAGGTAGCACAGAAGAATAAGTAACAATTCCAAATTATGGATATTATTAGTTGAATAATGCTTAGTGCTTTCTTGCTTGCTTTTATTTTGTTTTATTATCACAAATGCATAGCTGTGTGGGAAAATATAATCTCCTATTTTTAGAACAGTTGCTGTTGCTGAAGTTCAAATAAGAGAAAAGAATTAACAAGCTGTGGTGACAAGGAAAAAGTGGATCCCATTTAAAGGGGTCACCATCTCCAAATAAGAGAAACCTTGTTTCCCTTGATGAGCATGGACATACTTCCTATTATCAGTAGTGATCTTGACTAATAAGGACCAGCATATGATGCAATGTCTGTATTTGTAACACAGAAAACACGTTGCTGTGACTTTGAGTCAGAAACACAGTATTCTGAAGTACTATGAAAAGCAAAGATGAACAAATTAAGTGTAGAAATTTCTAGTAGGGTAAGTTATATTTTAAAAATATATACTATTAGTGTAGCTTTGCAATACTAGGACAACTGCATAGCATGGTTCTGCATTTAATTTAGAGCACCTATGTATAAATTGATGGTGCTGGGATAGGTAGAAAGCTAAAGGTCCCCAGAGATAGGGATATCAAATCACTGCATCCATGTGTGATAATAATCATGTATTGGTCCTATGAAAACTTTTATTTTGCTATGGAAGAGATGATGAGATGATTTTAGACACTGACAGCAGGAGGTTTTCTGAGATGAGAGCTGTACAGTGGCAATGTTGAGCAGCCCAGCAAGGTGGAGTGCTCCCAGATGGCTCCCTGGAAGGACACCAGCAAGTGGGAAGCACTTACATGTGCCAATTTCTTCCAGAAAGATAATCAGTTTAGAACTGAGTCTAGCCAGAGGTGAATATGAAATGTGTCCTCTGGTTTCCAGTGGGAATGTAATCACTTATATGGGATCCAGCTGTGTTTGTGTGTGTTTCAGCATCCAGAAATCACCTTTGCATGTCTAAGTTGTCTGATAATGCATGAGCATTTAATGTAACTTTAATTTAAATGTATGATTTTAATTACACAATGCTTTTAGAAGTGTCACTAAAATTACTAGAAACTTTTTAACTGTGTACTTAACAAAGCTTAGTAATATTTGGGCTAGGTCTTGAGCCGTTGTTGCAGATAACAGCATCCACCTGTAACTTTTGTAGTCTCACAGGCACCAAAGCAAGGTTTGCAGTATGTCACAAGAATGAGCAAATTAAACTTACTACAACAGCAATAAAAGTGCTGGCCATCATACTTGGTGTAAATCCCTCCTTGTTGGCACTCCCAACACCTACTGAAATTTTTAACTAGGCTATCAAGTCTAGAAGTGTAATCCTGGGGATTGCAAGAATTTGGTTAATTGTGCAAATCATCCTGGCTATAAAATAAAATATTCTGTAAACAAGTAGCAGCTATGCACCAAAGTCAAGAGCTACAGGCCACCCTCAGACCCACATGAGGCAAGACCAGGTAGGAAAGAGCAAATGCCTCCAAGAAGATCAGCTGCTCGGTCCTGGTGAGGAGCCTTGAGCCACAGGAGGGTTTGCAACATCCTTGCTGGACTCGTGTGTGGCAGCTCATGCCCGTGATCTGGCAGAGGGGTCTGTTTGCCTATAGCTCGTGAAATACAGTCTGGCCACTGCCAGAAACAGGCCACAGGCTGTGTGCTAATGCTGCAAAACGTGGGAGGTTTGTGAACCTTGCTTTGGTTGGGACCTGCAGAGATCCAGCAGCCCCAGCACTGTGAACTACTCCCCCGTGGGCAGCTGCTGCACCAAGAGAGCAACACGACCTTGGGGCTGGGAAACATCGCTCACAAGCAGCAGGGAGGGCGAGGAGCAGTTCTGCAAGGTGTGCACAGCTCTGCCTGCAGGGTCACTGCAGAGGGACCCAGCTCTGGGGACCGAGGAGCGCGGCGAGGGGAGCCTTAAAGACAGGCTGGAAGCAGCCCCAGGCGGACCCCAGCAGAGGAGGAGGCAGAATCACCATGACCACCATCCTGGAGAGGCAGGTGCCCCCAGCACTGTCGTTGTGCAGCTGGAGCATAGGACTGGTTGGGTCCACAACACCTGTAGTCCTCCCCCTTCTCCTGAGGGACAGACACCACCTCTGAACCTGGTGCCCTGGCAGTGGAGGGGTGAGCAAAGCCTGGGGAAAGCTGCAGCAGCTAAAGTGCTCTGGTGTGCTGGTTTTGACCTTGGTATGTTAAGATTTTTTTTCTTTTATCCCCTTTTTCTCTAATATTCTTGGTAATATCATTTATCATTGTAAATGATGAGGACTCTCTGAGCACCCTGGTAAACCTTTTAAGTAGACTAACAATAAATTAAATGATTTCTCATACTGGTTGTGTTTCTCTAGCCAACATAAATGGCAAAAGCAGTAGTAAAACAACATTGGCTGCTGTGAGGGAAGTATTTTCTAGGCTGGAATAATAATGGAGAGAAAGATGAGCATCCAAAGGTAAGCCCTCAGGGTCTGCTTGAGTGTCACTCTTTGTTGTCTTTCCAGGTAACATCATCCAGCCGAGGCCTGCTTGGCCTTTCCTTGCAGTGCTGCCACTCTCTCAGCAAATGGTTAAATGATCTCCCTCCTCACAGTGCAGGTGATTCAGTGAAATGCCCAATTTCCTCAGAGGTACTCAAGAACAGTGTGAACAAGCCCCATCTCTGACACCACCGGCCCACGATACCATCATATCTCTGGTGTTTTAGGATGTGTACAACGTTGTTCAAACACAGTGCAAGCTGCTGGCTCCTCCATCCCACCAGAGAATAACTGGAGTACTAATCTGGGTCAGGTCAGAGAGCAGCCATTGATTTACAATAGCTACAGGAGAGGAACAGGTTGTGCTGCTGGGACCACTGTTTGCAGAGGGACAGAAGGTTTATATTCCCTTAGAGATGCAAAGCAAAAGACAGATAGTGGGGTACGAGTTGTACACATCTGCTACACACGCAGTGCTACACACGCAGTGCTACACGACCGCTCATGGCCAGCCTGGATTCTTTCTTCAGCACAGGACTAGTTCATCACAGAGGTTACACAGTGGTTACTGCTTCAGGAGACAGGGCCAAGGTTCAGTCAGGAAGCCTACTTACACCCTAGTGTCTCTACTTCCACAGCCCTCCAGGAGTTGTGAATTGCAGTGAGCAGTGCAGGGATACTGCCCAGTACATGGGAACACAGAGCTGCTGGCAGCTGTGATGAGGGGGGAGCGGTCCTTCCACCCCGGGCTTATCCCTCAGGAAGAAGGGGTGATGCAGACTTCACGCTGTGAGACACAGCTGCTGCATCACGTATCTGACACTCGATTGCATAAATACTTTGTAATAAATTTCCTGGCTTCCCACTGTGAGCCAGCTTAGTCCCTGCTGTTGCCACCAGCCCTCAGGAGAGTCACCGTGGAGCATTGCGGGGTGCAGCCAGCACAGCACTGTGAGCCACCCCCTGCCAGCCACGCTCAGAGACTGTTCCTGCCCATCAGGCTACTAATCAGACTATTGCCTGCCAAAAAAAGGGATTTGAGAATATTTGCTTTACCCTGGCATTGACTTTTACACACCTTCTTATTCAGGGCCCACCACACAGTTTTCATGAGCCCTGCATCAGTGGAGTTTCATCACAGGCTCCCGTCCCAGGGGTCAGTGAAGAGGTAACCCACCAGCCAAGGTTACATACACTCCTGATGGAGATAAGAGAATACCCTTTCAGGGGAAGGGGAGGGAGGAGGGGAGGGAGGAGATTCTAATCGAAAAAATTACAAAAACATGAATACATTTCCTTCTGACAGAAGCATCTCCAAGCACTCCTGTACCCGGACAAGGAACCAAAACTGGCAGGGTCAGTGTTTACATCAACAGCTTGTCTGAGAACAGCAAAACCTGATTTTCAGAGCAAGCAGGGACCCACACCTCTCACTTGTCTCTGCTCGCTGCACCTCTCCAAACTTGTCCCTAGATTCCCCAAGTCAAGCAGCACCTCTGGCATGGGGCTGTGTGAGCACCAAGCCCAGTGAGCCTGGCACAGTCACACACGTGCTGAGGAACCACAGGGATTCCCCATTCTCCTTCAAGGCTGCACGTAAACCTTTTCCCCTTCTCCAGGGTACTTTGCTTGTTGGTCCCTCCCTCAGACAGTGATCTCCTACCAACCCTGCAGAGCCTTAATTTCACTTTAAAGGGGCTGTAAAGCTCCCCTTAACTACAGCAGTCATCCATTTGTGTTGATGCTTTCTTTTATCACCCAAATTCCTCTGTGTGCCGGGTTGCCTTCCTGGCCTTGAGATTAGACTTTCTGGCATATCTTAAAAGCACCAAGTGTTTCACACACCCCTGCACACCTGACCCTTCAAACATTAACTCTCTTCCTGTCTTCTTGCCCATTATCTTAGATGGCTTTTGACTAAATAATCTGAAGACATATTCCCCAAATTTCAAATCAATGTCAAAGTATCTGCTAAAAGAATGGTACAACTACAACATTTCCTGTTAGGTCTGAAATGTAAACCATTTCAGTACCTTCTGCCTAATAACAGTGAACCACAATATTGTCTCTTAGGTCTGACATATAAATCATTTCAGTGCCTTATGCCTAATTGCAGTGAACTGGTGAAAGTGTGTCTAGAAGTAGGTGAGGGGAAAAAAAAGATTATTTACATGCAATGGTGCTTCTTTCATTTCTTCTTTTCTGTGGCAAAAGCGATAGAGGAAAACATTTTGCATAAGCCTCAGCCTTTGCCTTTGTCTTGTTGTTCTTTTCCTTTTGATGCGTGAATCAAAAGGGAGTAAAGAAAGTTTACATTCATAGAAATAAATGCTGCAAGATTCACAAACAGCTTCTGTGTCGATTGTTCTCCAGCATCTCCAGAGCCTATTAAAGCACTCAGAGATATTCAAGTGAAAAACATCATAGAATTGTTTTCCTGCAATAAAAATGCTTTGTGCAGTTTCGTGATCCAAGCAAGTGAGATGTGTCCAAGGGCAGGCTGCCTTAATACAGGCAGGCCCCAAACTGGTCCATTTTGCTTGCCACATCACAAAGCCATTCCAAAATTCAGATGTCTCAAACCTCTCTTACAGAGAACCAACTTTTTCCCCTTCCAGGACATATGTTTGCATTTTTACAAGTAAAATATCAACTGGTTATTGTACTCTCATATTTCCAATCTCCAGATAGATGCATTCCTAGAACAAGGAGGAATGAAGGGAGGATAGAAGTTAGTGTAACACAGGACAAAGGCAAAATAGGAACTGGTAACCACCTGGATAAATCCTCAGGTAGGACTCCAACTTCCCAGTCCCTACAAAAGTAAGCAGTGGTATAACCCCACAGCTGCAGTTAATTTCTTGCAGGAACATTGTTAATATTATTAAGAATCTTAGCAACGAGAGTCTCAACAGTGGTTCCATTCACTATATCACCATTCATCAAATCCTGTAAACTCATCAGTCTGGCTGAAAAGGAGTAACAACAACAAAAGCAGGGAAACTTGAGGCACTAGTTGTTGCACTCTTTTGTTCTTCCCTTTCCCCCTTCCCTTTATCTGATATTCCTCTTTTCCTCACCCTATTTTAGGATATTTTTTGTGACTCCTTCAATGTCCTTCAATTCTGGTAGGAAAGTCTACTTTTAGCCCTCACCACAGATGTTTCAAAGGCAGTAACTGACTCAAGTTAGTCTTGTGATGGAAACCATGCTGTAGCTTTATGTTGCCATGGCTTCTTTAGTTGACAAAATAGTACTTTTGACAGACAACTTCTACCTCTTTCACAGCCCTCTTATTTCACACAGGATTGGGGTAACTTGAAATAAAAAAAGTGAAAAGATCTTGTAGGAAAAAGAGGTTGTAGGGGAAATATTGGTGGCAGAACCAGGCATAGACCCCAGGCTTCTCCATTCCTGGGGCTGTACCACCTGCTGTCCTTCTGGCTCCACTCGATGCAAGTAGGATTTTACAGCAACAAAATTTAGCCCAGTACTGGTAACTGCTGATTCATTCAGACAATTAGTGAGGGTGTCCTGGGTTCAATGAAGCCTGACTGATATGTTTTCCTGTGGTCCTCAGCAGAGTTTCTGGTTGAGGTGATACTTAAAGCAGCTCTCTCTCCCCACAGTGCAGTGCTAAAGGTCTGCAAAGATCACAGAATCCTGAGTTGGAAGGGACCCACAAGGATCATCCAGCCCAACTCCTGACTCTGCACAGGACATCCCAAGAATCACACCCTGTGCCTGAGAGCATTATCCAAATGTTTCTTGAACTCGGGCAGGCTCGGTGCTGGCTACCAGAACCTCCCACACATTTTGGGGCAAGGACTTCAATTCAGTGCTTCTGAATCTACAGTGAATGTACTGGCCACCAACTATGAATTTCTGTTTGTTCCTACTCTCCTCCTTTGGATCTAGAGAGGCAGCAGTGTTTAACGCTGCAGCGCAGCGCTCTGCAGAGAGGGAGGAAATGTCTAAATTGGTTCCTGTCAGAGGTAGGCGTTAAGACACATTCACCCTCTGTGCAGGCTGTACATCCCAACTTCTCCAGCCAGAAGCTGGCCCCTGATCTTCCTCTATTCTCCCCCACAAAATCTATTATTAAGGACAGAGAGAGAGAGAGAGAGAGAGAAAGAGAGAGAAAGTTGCCATGAAAAAATATCAGTCAAAACATACCAGCTACTGCTTCCCTCTACATTTGCATCTCAGCCTCATTATGTCACCTGAACAACAGGAATTCTCCTGGTCTATTTTAAGGTGGCATCTGCCTTGGAAAGCTCCAAATCTGACATTCTCTGTGTGGAACCCTTGGGGAAATAAAGTTGCTTTAGATACCCCATCAATACTTCTTCAACCAACATGACACTAACAATGTCTGTCCCAAAGCTTGATGCTGCAATAAACAGTGCTGAAGCATAGCTTTGGGAAGAACCTGACCCAAGTTTTGTTTCAGAAGGATACCAATGCGAACTTGGGATCTGACCTGAGAACCAGAAGTGGTGCAGATATATTTTACCCTAAAGATTATAGTCAGCTGTTATATATCCTTCAAGTTAGTTACAACCAGTGATGCCCTCTCTAATCTCACGGACGTTTAGTCAGCCAGATCAGGATGATCTGGAATACTTTAATCACAAGTTGCGACTGCAGCCTCCTTGGGAAGGTTGACTGAAGCTATTCTGTGAGGACAAGCCAAAACACATTTGTTAGCAGATTTGACCAAGCAGGAAAATAAAATGAGAATTTTCCAGGGAAGGCCTTTATGGACATACGTTCCTCTTGAGCCCAGATACACTTTCCAGAGAAAGCCTCTCCCCAGTAAGGGCAGGGTGCCCAACCCTCTCAGCTAAACTTTAGGCAGAGGAGATCTGGTAAAGGCCAAGAAAGCAAGCAGGACCATATCTCCAGGACACAGTGATTCAGTGAAAGTCTAGCCCACTCTTCTTTTGCTCCCAGGTAATAAATAATTTGCAGACTGCCAAGTTCTGCTTCAGGTTTCACTCCCCAACATTCCTAGATGTTGAAACTTCCACAGTGTCCCTTGTGCTGTCAGAAGATAGCTCTTCATTAAAACACAGGGTTGATAACGTATGGCACGTGGCACGTCCCCAGCTATTCACACTTCTGAAACTCAGGCATTTACTATTAGAATGGGCATTTATCACTACAGAGCTGATAAGGGGGGAAGGGAGATGCAGATGCCCCCAGGAGGTGAGCTGGCACTGAGCTGGATTCATACTGTGCAATGAGGTTCAGCTCATGGACGCTGTTGGAAGGGAGTACAACAGCAACTTTTTTAACAACAGAAATCTTTAAAATAGAGCTGATGTGCGGAACACTGATGCTTTGCAGAGAAGCTGGATTTATCCATGCACAAATGAAGCAAGGTCTGTAGTAGACATTTGACGATGGTTGGCACTGCTTTCTGAGTTCTGGTCACATAAAATATCAGAGGAGCACAAAATACCCCTCTATAAGAAAAGATATTGAAAGGAGTGTGCAAGGCAATCCACTGTCTACAGATACACACTGCAGTGGCCAGCTGCAGCATTCTCTTTTGTTTTGTGTCTTAGGCTGAGGGAGGAAAATAATAGTATCTCTATTCAGGGGTCCCTGTCACTGCTTGTTTCACCTCTGTGGAAATTAATTTTGTCACCCCTATCACATCCCACTAGCTGCAGCCAGGGCAGCTTGGGATTTTATTAGAGGTGAGCTGGGGATGGTTATCAGATACAATCAAAGCACAGAGGTAGCAGCCTACTCAGAAGTACTGCATTTGTTGAGGGAGCGATGGAAAGGATCCTACCTTAAAGACTTCCAGGATCAGTTTCAAGACAGAAAGGTGAAATATCTATTGAGGACCCTTGTTTGGGTCTCTGGCACACTTCTCACCAAACCTATCTAGAAAAAAAGGAGTCAGCAAGAGCTCTGAACCCTACTTGATCTAGTAAGAAATAATATGGATTTGGTGAGGGAGAAAGAGGATGCAGGGAACAACCAATACTGAGAAAATAAAGTATATGATGGGTTTGGTGAAGGTCAGAGTAGGTGGAAAAACAGTGAGCAAAAGGTCTTCAAGAAAAAGGACAGTAGTTTGGAAGGATGTCACAATACGAAGTGTTGAGCTTGTGATGAATAGATGGGGACAAAAGGGAGGAGCAAAGACATAGAAGAAATCAAGATGAGAGATCACCAAATTTGTTTAGCTAAGAGGACTTAAAAGGAATCACTCTGAAAGGTGACTGAAAAATTACATCATTTCATTGCTTTTTAATTCAGCACCAGTCTAAGCCTTGCCACGAGGCACAACTGAGTTAATATTTGGAATAGTACTGCCTACAAAACTAAAATAAGTAGTTTAGTGTTTTTATAACAAGAGTTTCATTCTGATCCTCTAGCTGATGCAGACAGGAAAATTTACAGGCAGCAGCAAAGCCACACAAAACTCTAACAAACACCTGCAGGTGTAAAGAAGGCATTCTTTAGAGAAAAGGTGCTTACAAGTACGCCTCAGGAGACTGGTAATCTCAGCACACGTGCACAATGTCAAGTAAAATCAAAACCCACCAGTTACTATGATTTCATTTCTATTCTATAGAATTCCTCTCTGTAGATATATACATATCCATATATACAGAAATGTATATATATATATTTCTACTAATACCAAACCTGTAGGGAATTAGTAGCTCCAATGAAGTCAGATGATGTTCAGAGAAAAACCGGTGTAAAGGAGAGAAGAATCAGGTCCAAAGTCTTTCAAGCACTGATTATTTGGCAGCGAGTCTTTCAAGCACTGATTATTTGGCAGCTAATCAGTGCTTGAAAAGGTCACTGAACTAAGCCATTTCTAAGGCAATACTGTAAACAATTTTACAGTATTAGAAGATGGACAAAAGCATATGCCTCTGATAGATTTTACACAACTACCCGTTGAAGACAAGAAAAAACAGATGTATGTACACATCCCGAAAGGACATATCAAAGCACGGTGAATGAAATGCAGAAATGTGGTTTTCCATTCCCTTGTCCAGACTGATGCACTTGTTGGCAGCTGGGCTCCCTTTTCTGTTGAACTGAAGTGTCTGTGCAAAATACGACTCCTAAATGAAGGCTGCTTGGCACTTGCCAACACACAGCTCTTTTCAGCTGGCTATGATTTTGCTTACAAAGCATTAAACAGCTGAAGTTTTCCTTGCTGGAGGTCTGTGTCAGGATAGGTTATTATGTTCTCAAATAGTTCCTCTGGAAACATTTAGGCATTTCTGAAAACAAAGCTCAGGGTATTTCTCTGATTCTGTCAGTGTAACAATTACTTTGTTAAAAAAATTGTGACAGAATACTTTGGAGCTTGAAATTGGGGAGGGTTGTCACTCCTGTACATGCCTTTTGCCATTGCCCGTGTGTCTGCAGAGGGGTGTGTAGTGCTCCATCTCAGCTCCCTGCACACACTGGGCGCCAGCCCCATGCAGGAGAGACGAGCAGAGTCTTCTCCAAACCTGTCTCCGCTCAGCATCAGTGCCACCAGAGCAGGAACTGAGAGCAGGAGAATCACTTCATGTGCATCTGTGTTCTTCCCGCCTCCCTGGCAGCACAGAGGGACAAAAACCCGACTTCAGATGTAGTGCCAGTGCAGGCAAGCCCTGGCTGCCCTTTGCCTCACCCCCAGCGGTGCGCTAGCAAGGCTGTGAGTGCTGTTTGCGTGACAGCCCGGTGAATCAGAGCGGCAACAGCCCCTCTGTGTCCCTGGTTCAGCACACGGCCACGCCACCAGCAGTGCTGTCACAGCCAGGGCGAGGAGCCGCCTGCAGGGAGAGCTGAGCCCGGCACCAGAACCGCAGCCTCTGATGCCATGCTGGGAGGAACAAGGTCACCAGCTGGAAAACCAGCAGGGAGGCAAGGAGCAGGGCACGAGGGAGAGAGAGGAGCCACTGGTAGTGTGGGGAGGTGACAAGTGGCGAAAGCACAGACGGCAGGAGGAACAAAGCAGAGCGAGGCTGCAGAGAACAGGGAGAGAAGGGGTCACAAAGCAGCAGACCGGTAATGGAGCCAGGGATGAGCATCACCTTCCCCAAGGCACCTGGAGACGATATCCAAGCACCAACACTGCCGGCAAGTAACAGCAAAACCTTTGGCCAGAGCATCCTTCCCTGCTTTTACTTTCCCCTCACTTCCTGTGGCAAACGTCCCCCAGCTTCTCCTTCAGCCTTTTGACATAAAAATACCAATGCTGCTGAAGTGATTTTTATGGGGGAAATGGCTTTGTGTTTATTTTTGGTTTCATACAAATATTGGAATATTATGTCCTAAATTTGCACTGGGCTGAGCGTTTAAAGCTGTTTTTTCTCTGTGCCTCAGGTTTGTTTTGACAGGCAGCCAAAGCTTCCAGAAGCCCTGAGCTTACCTGCAGCTTGATAGAGCAAATGAAGCAGGGTGAGATAGACTGCAAGCTACCTCCCATGGCCCTTCCCTTTCCCAGGAGTGTGGAATATGAATCACGGTGCAATTCTCTCCTTGATAGGAACATGTATGGAACAGGAACCTTCCCAAGCTCAGGAGTTTGGAAGCAAGAGTGTCAGTTAGGCAGCCTGGATAGGAAACACAGCCTAATTTTCATCTTCCCAACTCTTCCTCCAAAATCCTACATGGAGCAGGGAATTCACCAACTCCAGGTATCAAAAGGGGAAAAACAAAAATCCCAACTAAACCCACAACCCCACAACCCTCTCAACCTAACCAGAATGAGCATACAAACTGAAAATAAAATTCCCTGTCCCACACTGAGATTTTACATCACATGAAAGCCGCTAAAGCCTTTGTCTGTCATCTGCTCAGCTTTCTTCACCGAAAATCTTCCTCCAGCTGCTGCTTATGCAGCAGTCAGCCCTGGAGCTTAAGTAGTAATGGTTATTGCACTAAATGGGGTTCTCAGTTCAAATACCAGTCATGAAGAAGCCAGCGATTACAAATACTTAACCTCAATTTCTTTTACTTTTGCCACTTAAATGCACATCAGAAAGTTCATTTTCAAATTATCTTTAGAAACAAAATCATTAAGAAGTCCAGCAGTCCCGAGTTAGGAATGGTGGGATGGAGGCTGTAGCTACAAGTTCAATGCATACCTTACAAAAGGGTAATGAGGATGCCATCCTTGCTCTTGTGATCACATGCCACTTCCATGCCCAGGCTGCATATACACAGGGACAGGAAAACCATGTGCTACCCAATCCATCGGAAATCTGGCATTTTTCAAGTGTTCCCCTTTGGTGAACTAAATTGTATCTCTCTAATGTACCTTTGGCTACAGTAAGAAATCACGCTGAGAAACTTCATCCCAAGAATGCACTCTCATTGAGCACATCACTAAGCTAATCTCTCCTCAGCAGGGAAACAAGGAATAGACAATCCATGGATTCCTCTGAGCTGCAAAAACTAATCCATCGTGCTGGTATAGCGATACTGAAAGTGACCATCTCATATTGCCAAAAAACAGGCACTTCCCCAAATCCTTAAGCTGCACTAATTCTGCAGGGAAGATGCAGCAAACACTACAGATGCATGAAGTTGTGGCTTTTTTTGCATGCATTTCACCCAAGCACCCTTGTATGAGCCCTTCTGCTTCATGTTCCCCTCATAGCAAAGGGGTCTCCCTATCCCACAAAGTACCTCTATTGCAACATCTGCCATTAGTCTGCAAACAACTGTGGCATGCAGTCTGTTGTAATCCAGTAAACTTACTGTTTCAAACACCTGTAAATGTTTACAACAGTCAAATCTAATGCTTACAAAAGGACAAAGCAAAACCCCGTATCTAAACATCCCCCGAGTCCTAGAGGGAAACAGAACTTCATCTTGATGTCAGGCAAGCACAAATCTCTCTCATGGGCGGAGTCAAAATGCAAAGTCTGAACACCCCTCTCTCTCTCCCACCTACCCCTTATGCTTAGGAAAATCAAATTATTGCCACAGCCTTTTGTTCTTTCTCCTGTTTTTACTTCTATAGCAAATGCAAGTTTCTGATAGTATTAAATGCTTCAGATAACAAGGACAAAAACAGAGCCTACTTTGAAGGACAGATACTTTCCAGCTGCCTTCATCCAAACACAACACTGAGTCTGTTCCAAAGTTAGCGCTGCTTCTGCCCTTCCCACTCCTGTTTATCAGGGGACTTTAGATCCTCCACACTGTCCAAGTGATTTCCACTTTCCCTGAACCCACACAAGGCATAGAGAAAAGGTGCAAGCTTACCTCTAGAATTTCTCCCACCTTTGCTGCTTCAGAGTGACTTTGGTTTAGTTAAGACTTGAAATACACACACACACACACACACACTTTTACCTGGGTTTCTCCTCCATATCCTAACTCCCGTTGCAGAGATTTTGGGCCATTTCTTGGTCAAGCACTGGGGTTTATTTTTGCAGGAACAAGACAAACAGGAACACAGCCACCTCTTCCAACTGAGCAGCACGCAGAGCAGTCTGTACCAAACTGTAGGTATTTCAGGCCCTAAGAGAGAAATGCCATGTTTAAGAGGCACAGACTGCTGTCTCTCTGTCAGCTCCTTTTTAAAAGGAGGACCGGCGATGCTAACTTAAGCAAATCACACTTAAAATAGCATCAGATGGAAAGAGATGCAGCATAGCAATGGCAGTGTCCTGTGAACGGTGTAAATGAGGTCTTCCTTCACATCACCTCTACTCAGAATAGGATGTTCAGTCAAGCATCATTCCCAAACAACCTCTGCCCAGACTTGAGGATGAGAGATGATAGTCACTAATATTCTGCCAGAAGGGCTTTTACCTAAGTGGAAAGGTAGCAGTAGCCTGGCAGCAGTGTTACTAGGATCACAGAAACCCATTCAAGTAAGAGCAACACTAATAGTAAACAAAAGACTGGAAGGCAAATGCCAAATTTCTCCCCTAATACTTTCCTGCATGTACCAGAAATTCTTACAGGAGAGAGAGGTAGGGAAGAAAGTAACTGTGAGACGAGGAGGTGCTCCATACTTGTAGAAACCAGGCTCGTCAGCAGCTGTTGAATGCCTTTGCCACATAACATAGAATGAGACAGACAGGAACCCATTTTCTTGGGCTGTATTTCAGATGTCCTGCAAGAAGGAAAAGGCTTGCACAGGAACATTATCAACCAGGTCATACTCCTCCTCACCACTCAAAGCAATCTTTTGAAGTTATTGGGCAATTTTAATTCCAGGTTATGAAGAGAATGGCCTCAAAATTGCTTAGTTCTTTTAAGTCCTGCAAAAGGATTGGAGAGCAATCCTTATCAGTGTCCCACGCAAACTAAAAAGACAGAAGCATTTCATCCTTGTCAGGCATCAGGGAGTCTGCAAACCTCTCAAGACCCACAGGAAAGCAAGATTCACTGGATTTTTAAAATTTATTATTGTTCTAAGTGAAGGCAGGCCCAAGAAGGAAATACAACACACGATTTCTGACTTTTGCAGAATGGTACTGCAACAGCACAGCTTATGTTTCTTTTCTAAAATAGGGTTCATCAACCAGCTAGACTCTGCTCACATCACTGCCAGAACCTTCCCAGCCACCTCGTGCTTATGCCTGGCAATTGAGTCCTGAACTGCAACTTCACCTGTTTCTTACCTGCTCATCCACTGATGATCTGCTGATTTCTTTTCCTAGAGCTCTGGCAGAAATCCATGGAGACAGCTTGCCCTGTAAGAATAAGCCTGTAGCAGTGACCACAGCCAACCCCAGAGCCCCCATTAACGTCACTTTTTCTAACAGAGCCACAAGACACATATATCATTTCAAAAGTTCTTTTAACATCCCTGGAAAGCATAGGTAAAATGCTTTTACACTCCACAAGCACATAATCCAAACTCTTCCTCTTCCCAAAGCTGTGTTTTGCTGAAATGGTAGTGACCAGCTTTAAGGAAGTATTTCATTTTTGGGAACACCTACAGGATGAGATCACAGCGTGATGTGAACTAATCCAGCTCGTGTCAGGCAAATGCCACAGCACCACCGCTGGCCCAAGCTGCAGCCTAAGAGCACAAATTCTGAGGTCCCCTCACATGGTGAGGTGCACCTGCACACATGGTGCAGCCTGTTGTGCATTGCAATTTCCCTGCTACCTTCTTTACCTCAGGCACCACCACACACCAGGCACAAGATCACTGTAGTGGCACATTTTCCTGTGCCAGCCCTTGTTTGAGAATCCAGGCTACTGCACTACTACAGAATTGCAGCTGATGCCAAATAGCAATGTCTTCTCTGTTGCTAAATGTACTGTAACCAATCGCCTTGTTCCCTACAGATAACTTATCTGTGTTCATACACAGTGTCTCAAGGAGGAGCAGTCAAAACAGAGGAGGCTGAACTCTCCCAGAGCCAGACTGATACAGGAGGGAACAGCACGTAAGCTAAAACAGCAAGCCAAAGTCTACTGTTTTAAAGCTGCAGGGGACTTGCTAAAGTCTCATAGGCTTGTAATGAATTCACCTCAAATGTGTTTTTCAAATCAAAGCTTTGTGAAAAGTAATTTTTAACATCTTGCACTAACATTCTACAAAAATGAAGAAGTCTTCATATAAGTTAGAAAAAGCCCCCCAGGCTCATTACACCAACATACTGATCCTCCCATCTCAAGTTCTTCAGCTACAGCTTTAGAAGTTGACCAGCTGCTAGCAGGCTTCTGCCTGAAATTTGAACACAAAGGACAAAGTCACGGAAGTCCAGATACACAATACCCAATTCATCAATTCCCAAGCCATTTTAGTAGCAAAAACTTCCAAGTTTCTTGCAGGAAGTGGATTTTTGCTTAGCTTGTTGTCTTTTCAAAGTCATGGAAAGATATTTGGCACCCAGAATTCCATTAAATGAGACATTTCCTGTTTTCTCTTTAACAGCAGTAAACTGAAGGCTTTCAAGTGTCCAAGTGGTATGCATGAGGCTCTACTTGGCACCTTCCAAAATCAACAGAACACTCTTCTGCCACCTATACAGAGAGGGATGCTCATCAACAGCATGTCACTGTGCTGTAGGAACTCAATGCAGGGAATTAAAGATATGTCCTTTGGCTGACAGACTCCATGAAAATAACTCTTGGAAGGACAGCAAAGATCAGTTCAGGACAAAACATACTTTATTGTACTGTAATGTCAGAAGTACAAGAAAAGTACTGCAGAGAACCATGCTAATGGCGCTTTCAGGGTCTGTGAAGGACAGAAGTACAAGATAATGGGGTACTACTGTACTCAGTGCAAAAACTGATTCATTTGAGGCACAAGTACACTATTGTTTAAGCAGCTTGATTCAAGCACAGCTCTGGTATGTGATCTACTCTGTTTTCTTTCTATGTGACAATTCTAGAATAAAGCTACCTTTACATGAAACAGGCAGTAGATTCAAGTCAGGGGTGTCCAAATTGCCACTCGGCAACCAAAAAAGCAAATTACCCTGCATAGTCACTCTCCACATCTTAGTTTCAGATATGGAGCTGTGGCTAGAGAAAAAAAGTTATTCTGAAAGGTCAGAATCCAGATCTATTTGGTTGGGTGGGGTTCCCCCCTTTTCTACGTCTGTGGGTAAATTATTTCACGTTGACCACAAATTATCCAATAAGAAAAAAACCACAACCAACTCGTATCTTGGATAAGAAATCATACACATCTAACATTCAAATAAATTTCAGCCCTTGAGATCTTAACTTATGGCTTAAGACACAATGAAAGTGTTTGGGCACCCTTGAGTTAAGTTAATGAAGAGCATTTCTGCTAAAAAAAGGCAAGCAAGATCACTGTTTTAAACAGAGCTGACCTCTACAAGAACAAAGCAGGAATCCAAGTCACTAGTTACTACTAGGCTGACATGTACTGCTGCCCAGAAAGATAAAAACGTAACATCACAATGAAAAGGTTCAACAAAGTTGAAATATAAAGGTTTCAACACCAGAAGCAGCATTTGAAAACAAGCTGTTTAAGTTAATCTTTTCAAGAGATGCAGATTGCATAACTCTAGGCATGAACAAACATGCTGGCAGTCTTCTCCTTTTACACAGCAGCTGTGTTTAACATAGGACGTTCTGGGTTTAAAGAAAGCTACTTGAAGAAGAATTAAGATTTGCAATTCCCTGTCTAACTTAATGAGATTAGTAGAGGAACGAAAAAAAAAGACTACTGAAACAGTAGTTTCTCAGTGGATCCCTATCATTACAAACACAGCTGGATTTGTAAGCAACGCAAGACTAAACAGACAGCTATTACTTTATATTATTACTATGCTCATAAGTTACATCTGTTAAAGTTAAAAAAAGCCAAGCAGTTCTGCCCTATTTCAAGAATAGTTTCCAATCAACACCAGTTTACATGGTGAATGGGACTTCACAAATAAACAAGGAATGGTGACATCTTTGGGTCAAGAATGACAAGAAATAATGGGCTCTGTGCTACCAATCAACCTCAACAAGAATATGGCACACGGGCCAGCCCAAGCCGTACCAACACTGAACCTTTAGCACTCAGCACAAATTCGGATCTCTTTACTTTAGCTAGCAAACCAGGTGAAAAGGCTGGGGGAAAAAAAGAAAAACCAACCAAAAAGCTACCTAAAAACTTAAGCCAAAAGTTGGAATATATTTAAAAAAAAAAATCTGTAGTTTTAAAATAACTTGATGCTGACATCAGTTTGTGCAAACTAAAAAAAAAAACTCACTGAATTTCTCTCTAACAGAAGACAAATCCCACAAATATTTTCCTTTTAGCCCACTGTATCTGTAGATACAATCTCAAATCTAACAGATGTAAATGAAAGAGAGAAAAAGTTACTGCATCTGCACAACATTCTTTCTACAAACAGCTGCTGGAAGGAAAGTAAAATATAAAAGGAATAAAGAAAGGTAGGTTCCATCTGAAATATCCTCACAATCTTTCCCACTCTGTAGTCCATGAATCCGACTCTGATGCTAAGGTGACAGTGTATGTAAGCAGATTTTTTTGTTGATTTTATTATATTTGAGTTTCAATTGAAGAGAACCTGAGAAGAGACTGAAGTCTCTTCAGGAATTGTCGGATGGAACGTGCTCCTCGAATCCTTCGCTCTCCCGGACCAACGCTCTTTCCAGGATAACGCGGCCTTCCTTGTAGCGCTGGCTGTCTTCAGTGGCAAATTCATAGATCCAGCCCAGTTTGCTGTTGCAGTTCTTGCAGCTCACGTCTCGAACCATGTGGCGGCCAGTGAGCATGACCCGGTCCTGAACTTCACTGTACTGCAGATTTACCACCTGACACAAAAACACAGGGCACACAGAGAGAGCATTAGTCTGCCTACAGCAAAACGTGGTAGATGACTACCAACACTTCAGAAGAGCCTGTGGCACTGCACATGAACTGGAAACTGCAGTGTAGCAAGCCCTTGAAAACCTCCTTCTTGAGAGGTAACACTTCACAAATGTGCTTCACAAGGACGCATAACCCTCACGTTTTAACTGAGATACATGAAATGCCATCACAAGATGTGCAGAAGTGCAGAGTACTGCGTTCAACTTTGGGTGAGAAACTCCCAGTGAACAGCTTGTAAATTAATTTATATTAATCCAGTTGTAATGTATGTAACCCAATTTCTAGCTGCTGATGTGATCACTTATTCCCAGAACTCAGAATCAAAATATTAAAAGAGGTACTTCTTTAAAATCTTGCGGTGCCTTTGAAATAATTATCTAAGAAAAAGCAAAGGTCAGTGGCTGAGAATGTAGGCATGAAACATGCATCTTTTTGTGTGCTCGATCAGCAGTTTAAAACATACTTATAACTTCTTTAGGCAGCAACACCACAAACCCAGGATGTACAGTTTGTTAAAAAGTTGATGTCAGGACTATATCCAAACTGCTGATATGCAGCAGGATTCTAAAAGATGGGACTGCACTGCTTTCTCAGCTTCCCACCTGACTCTGCTTGGTGTCTCTGCTTCAGATGTACAGTTTCTTATTGCAGATATGCCAAAAAAAAAAAATAAAAAAATCAAACTTCCATGACTAAACCCTACTACTTCATAACATCAAAAAAATTTGAACCCCAGGATCCAGTGCTTATTGGATGAGGAAGAAATCTCTCACTACTGACAAGATTCCCCGTACCAGAAATCCCAGAGCAAAACACAGTTAAAACAAAGACATTACTAAAACCTCTATCAACTCTGCCCATGGCCAAATGGCTTATAAGAAAAAAACAAAACTAAAATATACCAATGATTATATGACCAGGAACTTCACAAAAAAGCAAAGGACAATCACCAGTTTTTCAATGAATCTAATGGACAAGTCTATATGGAGGAGATTAATAAATAATCCTACAGTTAACTCAAAAGTTATGACTTCTGTATTTCAATCTATTGAATTTGATCAATTAAAAACTATTAAACTAAACCAGAGTGTTACTGCCCATAAAAGAGACTGTGGTTTACTTAAGGTGCCAGACTACTGTCAGCTTAAATGCACTTCAGAAATTAAACAGAATACTATCTAGACTTTTTTTTTAACCAGTGTAAAAGTGAAAACATCTTTGAAACTCTTTGACAAGATACTCTCAGAGTGAATTTGAGGTTCATATTACAGAAGTCTCCAAAGCTAAAACTCCATGCATTTTGGCATGATGCCTCTATATACACAATATTCTTTATGGTCTTTCAGTATTGTAGACAAAACTAATTTAGATGAGTTTGCCATCAACAGTAAGTGTCAAATTTGACTTCAAATACAGTTGAACAAAACAAAAAATTAAAAAATTAAAATAGTAATTACACAACACTTTTGCCAAGAAGTTTTTTACATCTCATGACAGATTCATATCCCACAAACCGATTTTTCAAAAGTAAGCAGCAGTTCCTCCTCAGCTTCTTACCAACCTTGTTAAAAAGAAAGGCTCTTCCCGTGGCCCCTGTAAAACGAGTGGAGATGAGCTCGGAACGGTTGGTCAGAATCGTGTCGCAGTTTGCACAGGAGAACAGGCGAGTGCCACCAATATGATCCAAAAAAATTCTTCCCATTTTTAGAACTTACGTAAGTTTATACTCAAGACCTGAAAGCAAAAAGAAACATCATATACATGTAAAAAAGGCATTACAGCAAAAAACTCCCAAACACCCCGGATATACTGCAGAATATTCTGCAAACCAACCCAGTTGATGATTGCAGGGAGTCTTTCCTTCAAGGGTGGTTAATAAACTAACAGTCTGTCTTCATCCTCTCATCAAGACAAGTTCCTTCCTGAAGTTACCATTTCACCAATAAGATGACTTAGATACAAACTAATTACATTAAATGAGAAAACATGAACTGAAACCTTTAATATATAGTTGAGACCTTTGCAGACGCCCTACTGGCCCCTACAGTTCTTCAACTCAGAAGCTTCCACTTCCTTCAATACAACACTGAAATTCCATTCCAGTACATTCCCAACAACTCACTCATCTTAGTCAGCACTAAGAATTACACTGAGTCACCATGACAATTATAGCTTAATTTTCCCAAGTCACCCCCACTTTTTATAATACATATTTATTATGTCACTTCCCCTAAGCTTTGCCCAATTTGTGACACATGATCACTCACCACCACCATCCAGAATGTTGGTATAGCAGCCTGACTGCTGTATTTGACTTGACACTTACTTGTTTCATATACACACCAACAGAGGAAAGGTTTGGATGCTATTTCATATAACAAACAATCCACTCAGTCTTTGCACCAGACAGTTTTATATACAAACACTTAAAGCTGCCTAATCCAAATACAAAATACTGTGTCATTTATCCAAGGTATTTCCAAAATTTCATCATTAAAATACCTGAGCAACTCCAATGAGCAAAAAAAGAAAGTTTAGAAAGCTTACAGCAGACGACTTGCAGTGCCTGATAAATCAGCCTCTTCACTGCTTAGGAAAATTAAAGTGTCTCACCAACTTCACACTAACTAACATAAATTACTCAAAGTTATCCAGTGAGTAGGCACAGAACATATCAGCTGAAAACTTAAATCACGAAGGATGATATAACGTGACAAAGGAATTAAATGATGTTACTTCCCTTTCAACTGCAGAAGTTTTATGACTAAACATCTATAGTTAAACAAGTTAAATGTACCTCCATTTATGCTTCAGATGTGGCATCAGAAAAACGTATTGTCTCTGCTTTTGTCATGCAGAGCAATGCAAAGTAAATCTGACACACTGCAATATTAGAATTGTGTGGGTTTTACTTTTCAGAGCAGGAGACTGTGCCGTTCATAGAGAAATCAATCAAATTTTGTGCTCATCAAGTTGAATGCTCTAAGTCAAATACCTTTAAGAAGCACAGATACCTAACTTAAAACTCATTTCAGGTTTCAGGGGATCAGTTTCTTAAAGCTTACTCTGACATGCACAAAGCAAATGGACTAAAACTTGCACCTGCAAACACAGAATTTAACACACCATTTTTACATGTAAAAATCAGAAGTCACTGACATAATGTTTTCCAGTTGCTTTATTTTGTACTTTGTTTTCTTACGATGTGCAGCAACAAAAAGGGTTCCTAATATTCAATAGAGTGATTTTAGCACAGGCTCCCCACATTCAGATTTTTCAAATCACTATTAATCTTCTGTATCCCATCCGAAGGATACCTAAAAATTAAAAGCAATGTAACGACTCTTCCCTTTAAAGGTGATATAATACCCATTTCTCTTCTTCAAAAATAAAACAGGTCTGAGTGTCAGAGGTGTGACTCCACTCAAAATACAGAAGGCATTTTCATTAGATTTCTTTAGTATGCCTTTACCTTTCCTAGCAAGAAAAGGCAAAAAAAAAAATTAAAACGTGAATAGTGACAGAATGAAGGAAATTCAACAGACAGTAAGTGTGAATAAACAAGTCTCAGTCAAAGTCTCCAGCCAGAAGAAACCACCAATACAAGCAATTACGGCAATTGTGACAGATATGCCCATAAGGCACTTGGCCTAGCGCCATGTGCCATCCTTACTAATTTTGGACAATGTTGTATTTGTGCTGATTGTATTGTGGATTAAAAACAATTAACTGATCGTAAGTTACAGTACATGTGGAATCGCCATCCAAAGGGGTATTTCTTTCAGAGTAAACACAATGCTCAACTTGTTAGTAATTTTAGAAGCTAACATAAATCCAATCCCATCCCTCTCTTTCCAAGAGCAACATACTGAGCTTGGTGGCCAGAACAGATCCATTACACAGACTGACCTTGCACAGGCATGACATTTCGAAAAATGCATCTAAACACTTACAATGCAAGTACCTCCCCTGCCTAAAACTGTAATTAGTGTTAGTGCCCCCAGAAAAGCAGTAACCCAGAGACACTAAACATGAAATTTCAATACTTCAGAAGGGAGCACAAGAGCAATTCTTAAAAGCAAGTTAGAAGTCACAGCAATGAAAAAATGTATTACTTCTGGATATGGCATTCTGGCATAGAATGAAGCGTTGAGTCCCAAAGATAGCAAACATTAAAACAAATGCAGAAATAAATATATTCAAGGATGGAAGGCTGAAAGATCTGCCTAGTAATATAAGGCCGAAAATCTTCAATTATTTGTCTCACCCCAAAGAGCTGAAAGTGACCTAAAGTCACAGCAGAATCTAATAAACTGACTGGTACCAGAACACATTTTTTCAGAACACAGTGCATAAGAAAATGTAAATTCTTGAAATAATACACATTTAAAAATTTAGAAAATTAAATTCTACAATCAGGACTGTAACAGCCTAAACAATGTCGATTTTGTGTACGGTTTCTTAAGAAATTGCTAAAATACTGTAATCTTACTAGAATGTCTAGCTTTGAAAAAGTAACCTCTACACTTTACCACCTGGTAGACTTCAACCAAAATATATAGCAGGCTATAGCTACCTCAGTCCTCAGTTTTGATTGTTGAATTCAATGAATTTGTAAGGGTCCAGCTGAAGTGTTACAAAGCTAGTCACCTTACATTAGTCTTTATGTTACTGCTCCCAGTAGTAAAAAGTAGGAAAATGACTGCTGGTAATGTAGCCTTAAATGTCACACTTGATCATCAATTTCCTAAGCTAACATGGAAATTTTGCTTTTTCCTCTCCTGTAAAATAGAGAAGGTGATTTCAACTTGGAATCATTTCATATTCTCTCCTCTTCTTTTCCCCCCAAGCTAAAAACATAGCATTCACTTAAAAGACCAAATGAGAAAGTACTTGCTGTGGATAAAAGTCTTCTGTCTTTATATAAGGATCCTGAATCCTGCAGGGTATACTTACTGCACACAGGAAAAAAAGAGAAGCACAAAAGAACAAGGGAAAGCAATTTTCCATTGCTCTCAGGCTCCTGTCCCTTACCTACAGGAGTGGTGTGTACAAAGTCACCCAAGATAACTGTGGATTTTTCCACTATAGTTTCACTACCAATCGAAAAGGTGCAGGCGTCTATTTATGTTCACACATAAATCATCTGAAAAAGCCTCTTATAGGGAGTTTTTATAGGCAATGGGAGGGCTCTCTTAAATGAAGAGAAGCCAAAGAATTGTGAAACATAAAAGCATTTCTAAATCTTAGGATCTTAAGATCCTCCAAACAGGGGAAGGAAAATGCATTAAGTGCACTTACTTATTCATCCACTACCAACACTTAAAAACATGGAAAATAACTTCCACTGGTTCAGAGAGCCACAGGTTCCCTATCACTACTTACAGCCCTAGAAAGTGATACTACTGTATCACACCAATTTCATCATGCTACCAGCAGAATTTTCAGAAGTACTGGACAGGGATCTTGGTTATGCACAAAACCAAATGCTGAGGAAAGAACAGATTTATTCTGGCCCATGATTTTATTTTTAAAATCAGCTAAGCACTCTTTGTTGGGTCCGTATCAGTGATGAAGTTCTAGTGCTCCTGCCTTCATGCAAATTACCAAACACAAGTCATAACATTAAATGAATGGCTGCAGTGTAAAAAAGGCAGACTTACTTACTTTCACTAACATGCTATAAAGTATCTACTGCTTGTCAAATCTCCAAGGTTCCAAGAGAGGGGTACTTTTATGAACTGAGAGATGATGACACTGTCATTATTCAGCACCCAGACCACCACTGTCATTCTTGAGAGGGCCTTCAGGAGACCAATCAATGATAGCTCATATTACCTAGGCTTGCTGACACTGCATTATTGCGACAGTACATAATTCTGACAAACCTTGGTACCACCTCTTATTCATACTGTGAAACATTTCCTCCCTGCATGCTTCTCCCAGTGAGTGAGTGCATGGACAGACAGGAAACACACGCAGCCTGGCTGAGTGCTAGAAGTATTCCCAGAGCAGTAGCTCCCAAACTTCCCAAACATTTTCAGTGTTGATTTTGGCAACACTGTGCAACAAGTATCAATATGGTGACATTAAATAGCTTAAATTTTACCACTCTTTGCACACAGACCTGAAACCAAGTGAAGCACTACCTAGTTGGTATTTTTACTCCCTAATCTCCCTACCTTGACAAGCAATAAAGAATGAAAAAGTAACATCAAGAATTATTTATTAACATTTTTAAAACTAACAGTCAGTGTTTTCTTGTCCTGGAATGCATCTCTTGAAGACACAGGGCCGTCAACACCTGGGAGAGCCAGCAGGCACTTCCTACATACACACTGGACTGTGGATATTTCACAGGAGAAACCTCAGTGTTTCTTCAGCACCATCTACTGCGTTTCAGATCTACAACAGAGAACAGCTGCCAGTTAAAGGACAAAAAACTGTGACAGTCCCTCTTTCACCATTTCACCAACTAAAAACATTTTCCTTTGTGAGCAAATAAGCACTCTCTACCCTTTGAAAAAGGGTCATGCATTCCCCTAAGCACACTAAAACATTCTCAAGATGTACTTACTCTGGAACCAGGCTTAAACTTCATTGTTGCACCTCAGGAACTGGGTTTATGCCTCCTCTTCGCATCTCAGAGATGGACAAAAGAGGAAAGAGAATTCTTAGAACAGCTGCACAAGACCACACATTAAAGAATTACTGGGTAAGCAAAAAACAAAACTTGTTCCTTACCTTCCCAGGTTTCTGCTGCTCACAAGTGGGGGTGCATCCAAAAATACACATGTGGTTAGTCTCTTAGGAGGTCTGAGATTCAGTGTCTGTCACTCATTTCTCTGACTGTTGAAGTAAACAGGGTCTGGCCTCTGCCTACATGCAGAATTGAAACCACCACATGTAGCCAAATGCAGAGAGAAACTGAACTGGAACAGCATTCTGTGCTCGTCAGAACCATCCAGCTACCGTAGCGAACTGTAAAAGGAACTTAATACAGTCCAGTGACTGAAGAGGCTTTGGCAAAGCAATGATCACTGTGCCCAGATGCCGGGCACAGCACCTGCCTACAACAGGTTGCCTTGCAGGATGAAAACACACTTGTGGAAGTTGCAGTGGTATCGCTCTCTATAGCAAACCGGCTTTTTTCCTAGGTAAGACAAACACTGGGATACTGGGATTTAAATCTGTTAACATTATATTGGTGCACGCAAATATTAATACAGGGTACTTTGTTTCACACTGACAGAGAGCAGAGCCATACAGATGGGTGCTTGTTTCTCATACTGCCCCCCTTTCTCAGTATCTCTCACAGAGTAACTTACCCCCTCACAATACTCTTGCTAGATAACATATAAAAGTATTAGTTTACAAATGGTATCAGACTCAGATTAATTTTCTTTCCCACCATGACACAGAGTTCTAAACCAGTAACTAAACCTGTCTCCGCTTCTTTATCCCTTCCTTTTCCTCCTTTCACCCCTAATTCCTCCACTATCTTTTAGAAAGCTGTATTTTCTGGTTTTGTAATAAATTTATTCTTATATTGCTTAAGCAGTTGAGTCAACTTTTATCTATGAATCCATTCTGCAACTTTCTGAAAGTTAAACCAGACATTTTCTGTTTTCATTCATTTTAACGCTGAAATGATACAAAACTTCACCCAAAGACATAACTAATTTCATGAGTCATTAAAAAAATCAAATAAACAATCTTTCAAGAAATGGTCTAGAGACAACTAACATTCAAACCTCCAAACAAACTACATCTAACTGGTAGAAAGAGTGCTAATATGGTAAGTGCACATCGCCAAGGAATTTTTATATTAACTAGAAAACTCCTAAATGTAGGTAAAGGCTCTAAAATTAGAGATCACCTTGCTAACATATATCCATAGCATACAGGCATTTAATCTACACATTTAACAAGTAATTTCTAAGTCTTGTGTAAGGGAATTACGTATTTCAGTGAGAGCTGAGCAACTCAAGATTTCAACACAGGTCAAATGATAGTAAACAAACATGAACCAATGACCTAACTTGGACAACACCCCTTCAGGCTTGTGATGATTACCATGTTAAATATACATATGTAAATATGTGTATACATGTGTACAACTCTCAGTCTGGGACAAGCAAGAAATCCAGCCTGTTCTTGTAATCTTCTCTACTGGGCTTTGAGGTGCAATTTCGTTGTCCTCGCACACTTGGCAGTCACACCTGAAACTCACTCATCATTATTAAAATCTATATACAAACAATAAGGTCTGCATCTCTAAGTATTTTCATAACTATGGAAGCGAAAGTAGCAGATGACAGAGGCCTCCAAATAGTATTTCTAAAGACCACACTAAAAAAGGAGAGCAGCACTTAAAAATTGAGTTTGGTTTGTCACATGCACACTTGAACTCAGCTATCCAGAATGAGTCTATATATACATACAGGATTATATGTAGCAGTTACATGTAGTAACGTGAAGGAATGTTTACAACTACGGAGCAAGTTCTCTCCCTTTCTGCCATCAGTCACAAACATTAGTTATGCTAATGGTTAACCTAGAGCCTTAGTTGCTGACATCAAGAGTTGTTCTGCCATCCCTACCACTTTCGAAAGAGCCCTGCCTTGTTCCTCTCTCGCAAGACCGTGTGTACTTGCTTTGTTATTCCCTCAATCTAACCCTAAACCCGTGTTTATTGTTTAAAGAAACTAAAGACAAATAATGTATTAAATTCTATGGCTGTATCAGTCCAAAACACGGCCTTCATTCTTAAATAAACACGCTGGATTAATCTAATCTACATCTGCTTGCACAGTACAGCTGAGGGCTGTACACAGAGTAACAAATGAACCAGACAAACAGTCTTCGCACTCCTTTTTGCTTTGACTTAGAGCCTTTCCCAGAGTGGAAAAGCGCTGGCAGAATATTTCAGTTCCCTGGGAATCCATATATCCACGGGGAAAACCCCAACCTAAGCGCTGGCAGGCGAGTCTGCCTCAGCGCTGAGCGAGCCGCAAGCGCCTCCACAAAGCTAACAGCCACCACGGCTGCATTTCTGACAGCTCCCCGCGGGAGGCACCGATCCGGCGGGGACACGGGGCTGCTCCGCCGGCGGGCGAGCGGTCAGCGAGCAGCACCTTTTCACGGGGAGAGCGGCGATGCGTCAGGCGGCACCGCCACTCACAGTGCGACCGGGCAGGGCGGTTCAACCCCCGCGTAACCCCCCACGGCCCCGGCCGGGCCCCGGCGCGGCGCTGCGGGGGGGTCTCGGTGCCCGTGTCGATGCCGGTGCCGGTGTCGATGCCGGTGTCTGTGCCGCGCACACACAAAGCCAGGCGCGCGCGGGGGCGGTCCCCGGCTCGGCCCGGCCCGCGCGCCGTCACGGGGGCGCGCGCAGCCAACCGGGGCCGTCCCG